>CM029548.1:15347864-15947864 GCA_017141385.1 Sogatella furcifera
ATTCCGGGATTTAAAAAATTCCCAATTTAAAATAAAAGAAAATGAACAAAATTTTAAAGAATTGGGTTTAAAAATTAGGTTTTTAAAAATTGTTTTTTTGGATATTTTTAAATGTATAAGCTTTAGTTTTAAAAAAATTTAAAAAAATTTTAAATAATTTTAAAAAAAATAAATTTAAAATTTAAATAATTTTTAAAAAATGGGAATTTCCCCATCACAAAAAAATTAAAAAAAAATTTTAAAGTTTCTAAAATTTGGGCAGGGTTAAAAGAACCAGAATTTTCTATTAAGGCAACCACCAGTGGGGTTTTCTTAGTATGTTTAATTAGAAAATAAAAATGCAAAATAAAGTTCAGCTCTTTTACTCTTTTAACTAAGGGTTAACCAAATTGAAAATTTTTAACCAAAAGGGGGAACCCCGTATCTTTTAATTAAATTTTTTTTAAAAATTTTTTACTTAAATTTCCCGCTTCTCAAGAAATGATTTCTCAGGGTTTTAATGGAAAAAAATTTTTAATAAGGGGGGGATGATTAAAAATTTTTTAAAAAAGTTTCCATGATCAAATGCTAATTTCAAAAAACTGGCCCAGCCAATAAATTTGGATTATCTGGTTTTTTTAACAAAAAATTTAAATTTTTTTTCCAAAAATTCAAACCAACAAAATTGGGGTTTGAAAAAATTCATTCTCTCAATCATATTTTTTCGGTCATCTTCATAATACAGGATCATATTTTAAAATATGAAAAAAAAAATTATTTCATTAAAAGTAATTATTTATTTTTTGGGAAAAATTTATGTCCCAAAAAAAGTTTGAAAAAAACCCCAAAGCAAAATTGTATTTGTTTTGTAAGACCCCCATTTAATACTTTTTATTTTGGGTTAGTCTGGATCCACTTGATGAAATTATTTTTGAAAATGATGCACTTTTGTCGAGTCCGGGTTTTAGTCCGATCCTGTTTGTTAAAATTCGTCCAAAATAAAACGAAATACCGTCATGGAAATTTTGTGTTTACCTTTTAAAATAACGTTCTCCCTTTTAAAAACTCACTTTGGAGCTGAACTGCGTTATGGAACAAATTTCCCTTTTGTGTTCTACGGGTTTCCCCTAAAAATGCCCAAAAATACAACGAAGGGGTTTTTTTATGAATTGCCCTTTTCCGGAAAGGAAAAATGAATTGTCCCCTCATCCAAAAATTTTCCCCACCCGTTTTTCAAAATTTCCCGCTTTCTTATATCTAAGGAAAATTATTCATTTCTGCTGGGCTTTTGTGGTTAAAATAAAGTCTTGAAAAGGGGTTTTTTATGTCCCGGTTGCTTTGGTCTTTAATTGAAAATGTAATTTTAAAAGAAATCGAAAAACGATTTCTTTTTTCTCGTTTTTGGAAAAACCCCCCAATCTCGGGTCTCAAAAATTCTTTCCTTTACTTTACATCCAACATGCTAATTTTTAAATGGCGAAAGGGAAAGGGGGGAAAATAAAACCGTTCATGAATTTAAAATTTCCCCAAAAATTTGGGAAAAAATTTTTTTTTTGTCAATGGAAAAAGGGTTCGGTTTTTTTAAAAACGGCAACGGCAAATTTAAAATGCCGAAAAAAAAAGGTTCCCCCCAAAGGTAATCGGCAAATTCTTTGGAAAAAGGGAAAAACAAAATTGAGATAAAAAATTTAAAAAATTTTCCCCTTCTTTTTTTGAAAATTAAGAACAGGCAAAGTAGTGCTGAACTTTTTTTTCAAATATTCATAAACCCATCGGGGCTTTTTTTCTGCCGGTTTGCAGGGGCGGTACAAATTTTTAGCATTAATTATGACCCCTTAATTATTAATGATATCTCCAAAGGGAAACGTTTTAAATTTTTTTATATATTTTATTCTCTTTTTTGTTTGGAAAATGTAAATTCCCCTTGCAAAATTAATGTAAAAATTTAAAATTTGGAAAAAGAAAATTAATTTATGAAATTTAAAAAAATTATCGGCCAAAAATTTTTAAAAAAGAAAAAATATGAAAAGGGGAAAATTTTTGATTACTCCATCCAAAATAAAAAAATTCATGGCTTCTGATTCTTTGTTTTTTTTTAAATTATTTTTAAGTGCAAAAAAAAAAGTATTGAAACCTTCCCTTTCGTTTGGAAAAAACAAAGGGGTTAAAAGGGTCTCTTTGAAAAGTTTTTGTTTGGGGATTTTTCGGAAATTTAATTTTTCTTCAAAAAATTTTAAAAAAAATCATGGAAAAATGGGGTTTCAGTTTAAATGGGTTCCTTTCATCTGGCTCTTCAAAAAATCGGGGAATTTAATTTAAACAAATTTCATACATTTAGGTTTTAATGATTTTGATTCTATCTATTCCATTCTTACGGTTTTTCTTGTTGGAAAAATTGATAAAAATTTTTAAAAAAACATTAATTAAATTTTAAAAGAATATTAGGTTTAATTTAATGGATGATTTTAAACAATTTTGATGTTATTGAACAGGGCTTTTGGGGTTAAATTGGGGTATCCCAAAAATTTATAAAACTAACAAGAAAAAAAAAATTTTTTTGGGAAAAATTTTTAAATTTGAGTAAAAAGAAAATAGTTGAATAAGTATAATCACAAGATTCTATCGTCCCCTTGGGCAATGATTGAACCTTTTAGAAATTACAAAAGAAATTAAAGTTGATCAATAACAAATTTTCTTTGGACTTCCCTTTTTTGGGGGCAAAACATTCACAAAGTAAGCCCCGGAAAAATTTTTGAAAATTTTCTAAATTTTTCTACCACTTCAAATCTAACAATTTTATTCCGGCAGAAAAAAAATTTTTTGTAAAAAATGGGAAATTTCAAAAAAAACCAACCAAAAAAATACTTTATTAAACTTTCCCAAAAAATTTTTGGGGGAATAAAAAAATTTGGGCAAAAAAGGTTTTTGGGATAACCCTTAAAAATTTAAAATTTTTCAAAAAAAAAGGGGTAAAAAACAAAAAAAAAAATTTGGGTTGTTTTTCTTTAAAAAAATTTGGGGGCCTTTTTTCAAAAAACCCAAGCCCGGGAAAAAGGGGAAAAAAACCCCGAGTTAAAATTTCACCAGTTTTCCCCCTTTTTTCCCTTTTCGTAGGTTTTAAAAATGAAACCCCCTTTAGGGTTGAAAACCCCCAAAAACCCCCCCCCCCCAAAATTTTTTCCTAAAAAACCCCCCCCTTCCAACCCCGCTCTTTTTATCTTTCTATTGCCGGGGAAAACCCCTTCCCAACTAAAAAAAACCCTTGGGCCACGAAAAACCCTATACCCCCCCCCATAAAAACAAAAACCCCCCCCAAAATTTTTAAATTCAGAAATTTTTTAATTTTAAAATTTTTTTGGGGGAAAATTTTTAAAATTTTTGATTAAAATTTTTTAAAAAAAATGATGTTTTTTAAAATTTTTTTAAAATTTTATTTTTAAAATTGATTTTTAAATTTAAGCTTTAAAAAAAATCTTAAATTTCCTTTTTTAAAAAATTTAAAAAATTTTAATTTTTTATCTAAATAAAAAATTTTAATTTGAATTGATTGGAATTTCATTTCAAAATGGAAAAGGTTAAATAAAAAAATTAAATCATTTTCTATTTTTTAAAAAAAAATCTTAAAAAATTTAAGAAATTTGCAAAACTTTCTGAAAATTCTTCTCGAAAAGGAACCCCAAAAAACCGTAAAAATTTTATATTTAAAAATTGAAACTCATATTTTTTTCAATAAAATTTAATTTTGGGCAAAAAGGAAAATTTAAAAATTGAAAAAAAATAAATCCCTTATTGATTATTTGTAAAAATTTCGGAAAATTTTTTTCCTCTAAAAAGCCCCTTTCTTTCCTTTAAAAAATACAACCCTTTCAAACAAGTATATATCAAATAATAAACAAACAAAAATAATTTAATTGGTAATTGGGGGATTAAAGGGAATTTTTCAAATTAAACCTTTTTATTATAAATTTTATTATGATTTAAATTTTTCAAAATGCAAAATATTGTTAAACATTTTCAATTTTAAAGGGGGATTTTATTTATTAAAATCATAAAACGTGGATTTTTCCAAAATGTTTTATTAATAAAATCAATTGAAAAATTTTAAATTAAATTTCATCAAAATTTGTCCTTTTCCCACTGTTTATTGAGATTTTTTTTAAATCAATCTAACGGGCCCGAGAAAAATTCCAAAACCCAAATCATTACCTATAATGAAATTTTGGTCATTCAACTCATAAATAATATTTGGGGATATATAATGCAATAAAGATAATAAGTAACCAATGAAAAAAATTTGAAAAAATCGGTTTTAAAACAGAAAAAATTTTTTTTCTTAAAAAAGGGAAAAAATTTTGAAATTTTAGCATTCTTTTTGGAAATTTTTTCTTTTATCCCTAAAAAAATAGCAAAAATAAAAAAAAGGGGGGAAAAGCAAAAAAATATATTTTTTATCCCAATAATTTTCCCCCAAAAATAATAAAAAAAGGTAACGTAAAGTAAATTTTAAATTAACCCAAAAAAAAAGATTTTTTTTTTCCTTGAAAATTAAAATTTTGAAAAAAAATATAAAAAAAAAGGGAAAAAAAAATTTTTTTTAAATTTTTTAATTAAAAAAAAGGGGAAAAAATTTCAAAAAAGAAAAAATAATCTTTTCCCTTTTTTTAAAATTTTAACCCAAATTTTTTTTAATTTTTTTAAAAAAAAAAGAAAAGCAAAAAAAAAATTTGGGGAAAATTTTAAAAAAAGGGGAAAAAAAATTTTACAAAATTTCTCTAAATATTAAAATTTATTTTCTTCCAAAAAAATTGTTTAAAACATTTAAAAGGTATAAAAAAAAATTTTTTGGAAAAAAGGAATTTATTTTAAATTTTAAAAATTTTTTTCCCTAAAATTTTAAAATTTTTCCCCGGTTTCCTTTCTTAAGGGTTTGGGAAATTGGAGGGGAAAAAACTTTAAAAATTCCCAAAAAGGTGGCGATAAAAAAAAAGGGCTAAAAACTTTCCTTTTACCAAGGGGAACGGGGGATCCCCGGTTAAGGTTAAAATCATTTTTTTTCACAAAGGGTTTTTTCGGGGGGGCCTTTTCCCCAAACCCCTTTTTAAAACCCCTTTTAAAAGGGGGGAAAGGCCCTTAAAATTTTTTTTCCCCTTTTTTCCCCTTTTTTAGCCCCAAAAACGGAAAAAATTATTCATTAAAAATTAAAAATTTAAATTGTTTAAAAAAAAAAAGCAAAATTTTTTCATTAAAATTTAAAAAATTAGAAAAAATTTTTTTGGGACAAAAAAATTTTTCCGAGGGGGAAAATTTTCCCGGGGTTTTTGGGTTTCCCGGGGGAAAAAAATGGAAAGTTAAATGCTGAGGGGGTTTCTCTTTTGGGGTTTTAATTAAAAATTTTCAATCCCGTTTGAAAATTAAATTTTTTTAAAAAAAAAAAAAAAGGGTCTTAATTTTTAATTATTTTTTTTTTTAAAAATAAAAACAAAATTATCTTTTTTTTTTAAAAAAATTTTAAAATTTTTAAGGGAAATATTATGGTTTTTTAAAATTTTTTTTTTTTTTCCCCAAAAAAATAAAATAAAGTAAAAAACGTTTTAAATTTAAAAAAAATTTTTTTTTTTTTTGGAAACATTCAAAAATATAAAAAACCCCTTTTAGGGGGATGAAAAATTCTTTGGGAAAAAATTCCTTTTAAAAGATTTCCCAAGCTTTTTTCCCCGGAAAAATTTTTTAAACACCCACCCAAAAAACCCCCAAAGCACCCCATTGGGGTTTCAATGAAAAAAGGTTTTTTTTGGGGAAAAAAAAAACCCCCAAAAAAGGGGTAAAAAATTTTCTTTTATTGAATTTTTTTTGGTTGGATTTTTTAGGGTTTTAACTTTAAATAAAATTAATAAAAAATTTTTTGTTTTTAAAATTGGTAAGGTTATTAAAAAATTGAAAAAAATTTCAAAACAAAAGATTTTTTTTTTTTTTTTTTAAAAAGATTTTGTTTTAAAAAAAATTTTGTGTTTTTAAATAAACCCATTTTCCCCCGTTAAAATATAAAAAAAATAAAAAAAAAAGGTTAATTTTGTTACGAACAACTATCTGAAATTAAATAAAAGGGGAGTTTGGCTAAAAGTGTCCATTTTGGAGAATGTAAAAATATTTTAAACTAAAATGTATTTTTCTTAATAAATTCAAATAAAAATTATTTAAATGTATAAATTTAAAAAAATTTAATGTTTTTACAAAAATTTAAAAAAATGAAAATGATAAAAAATAGAATTTAAATGTGTGGGGTTAGAAAGAAAAATTTGTGGAATTTAAATTGCGATTAAATTAGGCTATAATAAAAAGTAATTCAACAGGGGGAAAATCGGGGAAATATAAAATTAATATAACTTTAATTTTAAATCATAGAACTAAATGAATTGAATTGAAGGTAAAATAAATTAGTAAGTGATAATCATCACTCGTATTTTGTTCATTCAAACATTGAAAATTTTAACCCCCAAACTTATTTTTTATTGAAAAAAAATTACTAGTTTTTAAAAAAATACGATTAAAAAAGAAAAAAAAAGGGTGAAAAGGGAAAAAGGAATTTTCCAATTTTTGGAAAAGACTCGTCTTTTTTCAAAAAATTTTTTTCTCAATTTTGTTGAAAACCCCCCGGTTTGGGGTGGGGGAAGGGTTATTATGGGGACACACTAAAAAAGAAATGATTTTTATATAGTATTGGGAAAATTTTCCTCAAAAATTTTTTCCAATCTTCCTTCAAAACAAATTTGAAATCATTTTTAAAAAATTGGGGGCCTTTTCCCAAAATTTTGAAAAGTTTAAAATCTGGGAAATTTTTAAAATTGAACTATCAATTTACTGGGGGATCCTTTTATATTTTTAAAAGTACACAAATCTAAGCAAAGGGCCCTTTTTTTATTAAGAACTTATGCTTTTAAAAATTCGATAAAGTGTGGGTAAGGGACTTCTAATTTTGTTAAAAATATCTTGCAATTTTTTTTTCTTCTGAAAAATTTTTTAAGTGCTATCGTTTTACCAATCAAGGGTTTTATAAAAATTCAAGTTTTGCGGGTTGTAAATTTCATTGCCCAAAACACTGTTTTTGTAATACAATAATTTTATTGTTTTTATTATTTAAATTTTTTTTTATTCAATATTTGATATCCTCATTCATTTTATCTACTGTTTCATTGGCGATGGGGCACTTTCATAAACTGAAGGGTATCTGCATAAGTATGGGCTGAAACTTGATCGGGGAAAAGGGCATTTCTACAAAATAAAACAGGGGGCCAGGGGTCCGAGCAAGGACTTTTTTTTCCCAAAAAGATACACATTGCTTTTTCCCGATAAAAAGAATTTCAGTTCCATATTAAAACCCAAAATACTGCTTTGAAGAAATGATCACAGTGTCAAACCTTTAAAAAAAATAGACTCAAAAATTAAATTTTTTTTTTTGTATGGCAAAAAATGTTTCGTAATGTACAAAATGAGATTTTTTCTTTTTTCAAAATTAAGGCTTTGTCTTTCAAGTACGAGGACTGGAGAAAATACGTTGAGGAGACCAATTCATCGAACTACTATATATAATAAATCATTTCTTGTTAGTGCGTGTCGCGCATGGAATAACCTTCCCAACACCATCAAATCCATTGAGAGCCGTGCGGGCTTCAATTCAAAATTGAGAAAACACTTTTTCGAAAAAATGACGGAGTCTTTCCAAAATTAGAGCAACCACATGACAGCTTCCCTTCCCTTTCATCCCTCCATTCATCTTTTCATAGTCGATCGTATTATTTTAAATTCTAGTAATTTTTGTCAATACAAATAAGTGGTTAAATTTTCAATGTTTGAATAGAACAAAATACGAGTGATGATTATCACTTACTAATTCAACTATTTTACCTCTCAATAATACATTCTATTTAGTTCTATCGATTACAATTGGGCACATGCTTATATTAATTTTATAGTTCCATCGATTAAAATTAAGCCCATGCTTGAATTGATTTCATTATTCAGTAATACTAGCTTTAATTTAACTCAAGCAATTTAAATTCCATTTTAATTCCATTTATTTTCCTCAATTCATCTTCAATTCTCTAAGCAATCTCATCATCATTCCAAATTCCTATTGTTCCCATCGTTCTCATCTATTTTTTAATTTATGTAAGTCAAAGCATTAAATTTTTATAAATTTCATAGCATTTAATTATCAATTCTTATTCGAATTTATTAAGAAAACATAAGCCCATGGTTGAGTGTTAATGGGAGGTATGTTCTTGAGCATTCTCTTCAAGAATGGACACTTATATGTCCAAACTCCGCCTTTTTATGTAATTACAGCATCAGTTACAATACCGTTAACATAATTATTAAATCCTACATTTCAATCATTCTCGTAAGTTCTCATATAGTCTTCAATAGTCCATACTTAGTTATTAAAACGAGCGATGTAATTAGTATCATTTTTAATTTGCATAATATAGGATTTGAGCCGATGTATTTTTGTAATTTACATAAATAAAGTAAATGAATCTGAATATGAATCTATTGAAAATACAAATTTATAATTTCATATCCAGTTATACACTTAATATTAAATGAATAAATCCAATTAAAGACTATAGATTTAAATTACAAAAAATAATCAGGTTTTAAACTCTAGATTGTCTAAAAACACGAGTTTTCAGTTACAATGTGCCACATTTCCCCAATTATTTCAACAACCGTTGGAGTTACAAGCTTTCAACAGGTTTCATTGGATTCCGCAGCTAATTTTACATAGTATTTGATAATTTTAGAACCTAAATAAAGCCTCAAAAAATCATTTTTAATGTCAATTCATTGCCATTTTCATCTTGGTAACAAAGCATTTCTAGGAGTGAGTCTCATGGATCTTCTATCTCTAATTGGTGTAAGGAATTAGCCAGAGAAGTATTGCACATTCCTCTGTATAAAGTTCTCTTCTGTGTGGCCAGTGGCACTCGTTATCCTCAATTTACGCGTAGAAATAAATATAGTAAAGATAGTCAGTCGTTTCCCATCCCTGGAGGAATAGTGATTCTTGCATTACACTCTAACACTAACTGATTAAGTGGATGTTGTTCAGAGATGTTCTGCGCCATCACTTGGTCACCAAAACTAGCTTACAGTTGAGAGGATCAACGTGCTAACCACACATTACCTCTATCCTGGTTGATGATTATTCGCCTGCTGTATGGTCTGTCCGGGCGGGTTGGGCATGCAGACGGGGTGAGGGGTGGCTTCAGCTCAGTCAGTGTTGGTTTGCGGACTGTGGGGGAGTTCTGTCTCGGATTTTGGGAATCATTCTGATCTACAATTTGAGAATTTATTACTTTTGGGCCGGTATTGGCCGAAGTGGAGTCGTTTTCCCGTCTTATCGGGTTGTGTTCTTTGCTTGGACAAACTGAAGTGAATTGAAGTGGATATGAAACTGGGAATGAGCTGGTAGGCCTAGGCCCTTTATGGGCTGTTGAGTCATTGACAAACAATCATATCAAAACACTAACCAATGCTTCAAAGATATCATCATAAGTTAATGGGAGTATCGTGAAGGTGCTCCACAGATATATATAATAGATATATATACAGATATATATAATAGGACTTCAGCCATATCCACCTTCAATATAAGGCCATGACCTTGAAAGTGGCAAATATGTAGAGTAAGAGAATCGGTCTATTTAGAAGCATCGAAATAATTTTTAAATCAAGTGTTTCTTTTGTGACATTTCTTACAAATCATAACTATCACAAGATATATTGCCTATTTTCAATCCTCCATGCTAATCTCTATCATAATCTAGTATAGAAAACACAAGAGGAATTCATGAAAATAATGCTTTATAGAAAATAAAATTATTTGTAATTTGGACATTACACCAAAGCTATGTTTAATTTGTATTAGATTGAAATAATTAAGTTCTTTTTTTTTAATTTATTCTAATTTGCTTGCTCTTAAATGTACAGAAGTACCTTTCAATTGAACGCCAGGCGGTCGGTTAAGCTGTTATACAAATGATAAGGGACGTGTTTGATGAATTGGACCATCCATTAATTAAATGCACAGAGTGCAATGACATTAATTATTTTAATTATTTATTTAGAGACGAGGAGGGCTCTGAAAGCCGCTGCTTTCTCGGTTTTTCAGTAATTCACCAAAATATTCGAAGTTACGGGAGAAATATTGATGAATTTTTAACTGTTTTACATGGACTTAAGCATAAATTCAATTGTATTATTTTAACTGAAGCATGGCTAAAAGACGAAAGCAACTTAATTACAATTCCAGGATACAATTTATTCAGAACTTATAACAGTTTGAATCAGAGTGATGGGTTGGTTGTCTACATTGATAGCGAGTTATCTGTAACATGTAGTGAGCATTTAATTGGCGGCCTGGCCACCTGTTTGAGTTTGAAGTTTGAATGGGCGGGTGAAACATGTGAGCTTCTGTCTGTCTATCGCAGTCCGAACTCCAGCCTCTCTGATTTCATAGATGCGCTTGAAATATATTGTAATGGACAGTTAAATAGCTCTATTCGCCTATTAGCTGGTGATATCAATTGCGACTTACTGAATGTTGCTCCCAACTCTCTTGAAGAGCGTTACGTGGATGTTTTGAGCAGCGCGGGTTATGTGGCATGCATAGATAAAGTTACTCGTCCCGCTAGTGGCACGTGTATTGACCACTATTTCATCAAGCTTCCGCGTACCTTCAAAGCATCATCCGTTATCTTACAGTCCTCCATTACCGATCACTACGCCATATGTTTGAATCTAACATCGTCCAACTCACTCAAACCCAAGAATGTTGATAGATTTGTTTCAAAAACATACTGGGACGAAATTTCAAAATCTCTGTTAAGCCAAAATTGGGATAGCGTCATTGAACAGAATGATGTTGATATGGCTGCTGACCAATTTACAAACATTCTCCAGAATGTTATTGAATCCAAGACATCAGTGATAAATCTTTCTGCTAAAAAAACCCAAATCAAGCCTTGGATCAGTGCGGGGCTTGTTAACTCAATCCGGCATCGTGACAAACTTAGAAAAAAACTAAACAGACAACCTTTCAATCAAATATTAAAGAACGAGTTTATACAATACAGGAATTTTCTTCATTCTGCAATAAAACAAGCTAAACATACATACTACAAAAACAAAATTGAAGAATCCTCTCATAATCCAAGAAAATTGTGGGCTGTTATAAATGAAATCTCGGGTCGGCCAGTCAATAAGCAACCTTTTCCAATTAGCTCATTTATTCAAACAGAAGAAACAACCAACTCGGAAAAGATTGAAGAAATCTGCAATAATTTCAATCAGTATTTTTCGGCAGTTGGGGCAAACTTGGCTGGTTCTATCACGGCACAGGGTGCGCCAGAAATAAATGACCAGGATCATACAGTGGAAACTGTCTTCGAATTGCAGCCAGTCACAAGACAAGAAATTGTTGATGTGGTCAAGAGTCTAAAAGGACGATCTGCCCCTGGCCACGATGGTATCCCGACTAGGGTTTTCAGAGATAACTTGGATTCACTAATATTACCTATCCATCACATAGTCAATCTTAGCATTGGGATGGGCCGTTTCCCGTGTGCTCTCAAAACAGCCAAGGTAATACCGATACATAAATCAGGGCCAAAAAACGTCTTATCAAACTATAGGCCGATCTCTTTGTTAGTAACAATGTCCAAAATTCTTGAAAAATGTGTCAAGAAACAATTATCAAAGTACTTATATGAGAACGACTTGATCTCTGAAAACCAATATGGGTTTCAAGAATCAAGGAATACCTCTGATGCCCTTTTCGATTTGACACGTTATATTTCAAATAATATTAAGTTGAAAAATAAAGTTTTAATTACATTTTTAGACTTGGCAAAGGCCTTCGATTCTGTTGATAGATCTAAACTTATCACTAAACTTGAGATGAGTGGCATCAAGCACAACTCGTTGCAGTGGTTCAAGAGTTACTTTGATAACCGACAGCAGTATGTTTCAATTGATGGAAAAATTAGTGAAACGGAACCTGTTGAGTTTGGAGTGGTTCAAGGTAGCACTCTTGGGGCCCCTGCTCTTTCTCATCTATATAAATAATATTTCAAAATTGCAAACAAATGGAAAATTGTTTTTATTTGCTGATGATACGGTGTTGGTTTCGGCTGAGGGCACATGGGAGAGGACTTATTGCAGGGCATCACTGGACCTTGCAAGAATCAAAAACTGGTTTGATCACAATTGCCTGACCGTTAATGTCACAAAAACTAAATACATGCCAATAGTAACAAGAAACCAAAGTGAGCCTGGCCAACTAATATTGAAGATGCACTCGTGTGGTAACGCAAGAAGTCAGGACTGTGACTGCCGTTCTATTGAACGAGTTGATTGCTATAAATACCTAGGTGTAATCATAGATAACAAGTTGAGTTGGGGGCAACATATCCAGTGTGTCAAATGCAGACTAAGAAAACTATTATTTGCTTTTTCTGAGATCAGCCTAGTGATGAGCATAGAGCAGTGCAGAAAGGTGTACTTTGCATATGCTCAGTCACTGATTCAGTATGGCATCCTGGCTTGGGGTGGTGTTTCCTCCACTGTTGTTGAACCCCTAGCCGTTACACAGAGAACAATAATCAAAAAAATATTGAAAAAAGCCACAGATACCCGACTTCCTTGGTTTTTTTTAGAATTTCCTGTCTTAAATACTAGACAACTTTTTATCAAATCACTTTTAATTCACATAAAAATACAAATCTCAGATCATTGGCGAATCAAATTTAAATTTCCGGTACGAAACCCGTCATAGGACAAACTATAATTATGAAATTCCTCAATTGACACACGGGTCTGAACTTTCAAATTCATTCTACCTAGCGCACATTTTATATAGAAACATTCCAAATGAGATCAGAGAGGCTGAGGTGGGCGGTTTGGCTGTGTACAGAAGGGTTGTCGACAGGTGGCTGTATCGCATTGGCTGGGAGGCGGCTGAAGCACTTCTCTGCTCTCGCTACATTCGCCAACAGCCCTAGTGGAGCGAAAGTTTCCGTTCAAATAATACATTAGTTTTTCCATACAGATAAAAAAATCCTCTTTTTTTTGTTTTAAAACTGATAAATTTGTTTTTTCTCTTTTTTGTCACCCAGTTTGTGGCGGTCTCTGAGTCTTCCTCTCTCATCATGAATCAGTTATTTCTTTATTTTACTTGAATTTTAAAGATATTCATCTTATCTGTAATTTTAAAAAATATTCTGTGATTGCAAATGTGTTGTCCATGGAACTCTCCTCCACACGCAGACGATTGGTCTTTGTGGAGGAATTCCGTGTAACGTATGTATCTCTTGCCTTTTTTGGTTGTAAAGTGCCTTTATGTTGTTAAGAAGGAATAAAGATTATTTGAATTTGAATTTGAATTTGCTTAGAGAGAAACTAATTAAACATAATTTGTAACGATAATTACAGTTACTCAATGCAGAGTAACTGTACATATGGGTAGATTGTACCCATCCATTTTATTAGGCCTAGGCCCATTCGAGAAGTAAATTTATCGACGTACATCGTGAAAGCCTCCAATAACCTGAAGCGATTGTCATTTATTCAAGATTTCATCAAACCTATTTATAAAGTAACTTACTTATAATTTTACAGAAAAATTATAACAGCACAAATGTTAGGATACACTGTTCAGGGTTGAAAAAATGATTCGATCACAAAAATTGTTACTATAGCCTAAATTCAAATGGATAACTTACATCTTTCTACAAAATTTTAATCCTAGTTATCCTGGGATTTCTGCAACTCATTCAACTTTTGGATTAAACTATTTCCAAATGACAAACAGTATTGAGCACTGATTGTTGACAGTAAGGAATACGGCGTTTCATACCATGTGTCTGAATTATCAGTTACTTCATCATATGAATGACCGGCAACTCGGAATCCTTGGGTACAAAATTCAACACAAAACTGTTCGTTCTCTTCCGTAGTCAAGTTGATAAAAATACCTATTTGAGGATGTTGGACCCTTTTAGATATAACAATCTCTTTCACGAATCGTTTTACGTCTTCTATTACAGCTTCAGCCTCAGCTGTCCAGTCAATAATTCCGTCCACTTCTATTTCACTCATAGCATCAACTTCAAGCTGTAGCCTAATAGTTAAAGTTTACGTTGAATATGTGAATGAATATTTAGAAACTTACATTGCTTCAGAAACTATTCAATATTTATATGGTTGATTAATAAATTTAAAAACCCCATTTATCCATCCATAATCTGAAACTACGTTTTTAGGTTATGTTTTTGTTGAGAAATGAGAACAGCTGATTTCTTGAAACGAGTGGCTACCGTAACGGCGACAAACCAAAAGGTTGACACGACACAGCGGCGACAAACCAAAAGGGCGACACGACACAGCGACGACAAACCACGTGACCTTTTCACCACGTTATTTTCACCTTTTCACATGGTAAATCACGTGACATTCTTTTACCAACATAGTAATAATGCCATGATTACAATAAAATCAACCAAATGTAAGCAAAAAGAATGATATATTATTCAATATTCATTTGCGATTTATTGATTGAGATGAATCAATTTTATTTCATTTAATATTTTTTGAGGTTATTGATGAGATAGATTCTGGAAGGTTGCCTCAATTATTATTCTATTTATACAATTATTAATTTGATTATTATACAGTTGTTGTGTTGAGTCAATTAATTAACTGTTGGTAGGCTAACAGATTCAAAAAATAACCGCCAATTTTGAACTTCAATTCCAAGATGCTTTCCAAGATATTCTAACAATAATATTATTGATTAGTTTACATGGATCTTGATAATATAGAATTGATTTTCAGTTATATTAACAAATTGAGTACTAAATTGATCGAATCATAAGGCAAATTTCATTATTTAATTATTCAGGCTACTCAGTACACCTTCAACAAATCAATAGTCCTATTAATTGATGTTGAATTTATTCTCAAAATGTTAGGAAGGTAGTGGAAGATAAATGGTATATTAACAGCAACAGTATATTCTTGTTGAGTAATATAATAATGTAGTTTGTATGTTTCAATTCACTCCCTACATGATAGGCAACATTCACTTAAGAAGGGTAGGCTACACAAGCAATGAAAGACTACAAGAACAATAAAATTTTGGCACAGAAAATCTGGAACTATTGAGTAGGTCTATTATAAATTATCATCAATGCAATACCTTCTTCTTGTATCATAATTATTATTCAAGCACTTTCTAAATTGATTGTCCAATTTGGTACAGATCATATTTTATAGCCTATTATATTATACCAGTAGGTATTATACCTATTATGGTAGGTACCTATGTATTAATTATTATGTGAATAAAGAACTTTAAAACAGGGCTGTTTAAAATAATTGAAAAATAAATAAAAATCAAACACCCTTTTTTTGAAAACTTTAAAAATTATAAAACACACATACATGTTTCGGGATCAAAATGGGCTAAGCCCAAAATGGGCTTAGATCCCGAAACATGTATGTGTGTTTTATAATTTTTAAAGTTTTCAAAAAAAGGGTGTTTGATTTTTATTTATTTTTAATTATTATGTTTGTGTATCTTGTTTGATGCATCATTTTGAAAAAAAATATCAAAACCTTTCATGGCAATCATAGTAAGCAGAATTCAATTTTCTGGTGCAATAACTATACCATCATTAAGCTTTTTAAGCTTTAAGCAATATTAAGCTTTTTTGAATAAATTGTTTGAGGATTAATAGAAAGTTATTGAATGAATCTTACTTTGAATGGGTTTCCAAACTTTTAAAAGATTATCCTCCCTTGCCACTACCACTATGCCAAAAACTTAAAGCAATTTAAATTATTATTCAATGTTAAATAGGCCTACACGTTTCTTCTTTTATTATAAAGAAAGTAGAATGTTTACTTCCTTACCGGTAATGTTTATAAAAAATATATTTTGGAGCAAGTATGAATAAGCTGTTATCGTTAATATGGCTGTTATCGTTAGCTGACCAACGTCATCCAGCTGGAGTGAATGGAGTTAAATTCCAAGGTTATTAGAAACCTTGTCTTTAATTCAAGTCTATAACACATGTTCATGACTGTCAAAAAATTGTAAAAGGTTATCATATCAATTTTGAATCTATTTTTACAAGCAGGTTCTTTGATTTTTTACAATAACATATTAAATGTACATAAATTTTATGTACCTAATTCAACAGTTCGGCCGCAGCTTCAGAGTGAAGCTCAGTACCATGTTTATATGTATGTTTGTGGAACCACGGATCTATAAAACAGCTCTTACGATTTCCTCGAAATTTGAAATGTAATATAACCGTGATGGAAAAATAAGATTACACCAGGTCTCATTTCTGGGAAAACTCTCTGGCAGGATTAATAAAAGAATTAAATATTCCTTATTCAGGCTTAATACCAAGTACTGCGTTTCCAAACAATGAAATTCTGAGAATGGATTCCTTTCAGAATCCTCTTTCTGTCTATTGTTTCACAAGTCACCACACCTGTGAGCTGGGTAGTACCTCACCAGTTCCAGTTTGAAGATGGATCCCGTTGAGAGAGCATATGTGACTGCACTTATTTTAATACAAACTACTACATTTTTTTTAAATGTATTATAATTTACCTAAAAAATTGACTATTTTTCTGGCTACACTACTGTTTCCTATCAATTAAGTTCACGATTTGATAATATTCTAGGCAATATATAGATCTATTTTTCTCTAATACCTATATTTCAAGGTAGCGGTGGAGTTATATACAAGAATATTCATTCACTGTTTGTATATCTTTCTCCTTATCGGTCATCTCCACCCAGTTCAACACAACTTCCTTGCCAATCTCCCCCCATAAAATATTCTTCACATTACGATCAGAATATTCTCTCAGCAGTCGATTATTATAGATTACTGGATACTGGCCTCTTCTCCACCGCCGCGATAAATTTGTCTATGTCTACCTCCAATGGCATTTTTTATATTCAATGGCATGATGATTCAATATGCTGAGCTGAGAGCACTTTGGAAGACGAGTAACCAGAAGCAACTGAAGCTAAATGCAGGACTACAGGTTCACCATTATGAATAGAAACTAAATTTACCTGACAAACACTCCCTGATAGACAATTGTGGGCCTGTGCGTCATTTTGAAAAATTTCCATAGTCTATTATTTTATAGACTTGGAATACCCGATACGATAACTGGAAATTCCCGAGGGTTTGCTTCTGCTATTCTATACCTTCTTTGTTCCGAGTGACATATTTCTGATTCCACTAGCCTATTGTCTTCTAAATAACTTATAGTTACTTCCCTAAACCATTTCTAATTGTTCAGTTGAAAATTATAAATGCTTGAATGATAATAACTTCAGAATTAATATTACTTTTTACGGCACAGCTATTTTTGAAATTATTATGACTGCATGGTTGTTGATTGTTATTTGATATGTTTCCAAAACTATTATGTTTATCCTAGAAAGCATAAATCATTGTTCTCATATCAACAATAAATATCCTTGTATTTGATCAATTAGAATCATTTGAAATATACTTAAAATTGTGTATGAAATTGTATTATATAGCTGAACTATAGGCTACAGAACAAAATCTTAATTTTGGTCGTAGAAAAAAATTCAAACTTCCATAGAGTCAGTAAGGTGAATAGATTATTATACTATTGAAAAAAAATAGAAATATTTCGAAATTAACGTTTGGAATTTCTGGATATGGGGAAACAATACGCAGGCAAACAAAGGCTCGTGACCCTCCCCCATCACTAGCTAGGCGTGACGAATGGGCTCTGGTGATGATTCTCAACCAGTCTACGGGGTTGTATGCAAAAGCCTATGTTCTATTATAATCGTCCATCTCTGAAAATAGGACAGGTTCTATTTTCTAGGGCGATTTTTCTGCAACCAAGTCTAATCTGCGCGTCTACATTTAAAAAGCACATGTTCCATCCTTTTGGGTGAAATAGGGTGGAGAAAAATCGCCGAATGTGCGGCCAGCCTAATGGCTGTTATCGTTAGCTGACCAAAACTATCCAGCTGGAGTAAATGGAGTTACATTCAAGACTATAACACATGTTCATGCCAAAAAATTGCGAGAGGTGATCATATCGAAGGCTTTTTCTACCTTGATGAATGGTACAGCGAGACCCAAAGAGGGGCTTGCACAGGGTAAGGCAACTAACATGTTTTATAAAAACTATTTTCCTTCATGTCTCCTTGATGTTAGAGACTTGAAAATGATATCAATCTCTTCCTTTTTCTCTTTAGATTCAGAATATCTATAATTATGCACTAAAAAATGCTTGTCATCTCGAGAAAATAAGATGGCGGCTATTAAATGCCGATTTTTGTTATATCCTTAACTTATTATATTTTTTGGTGATATTTCAAGTTTTTTTCTCTTAAAATGTTCTTCATGAACAGTTCTACGATATTCATACAGGAGAAATGTGTTCAAGACCCATATATATATGTATATGTAGACGTGAGCGCAAAAAGAGCAGACGAAAACGCAGTTTTTTGTGTCAGGTATAGTGTAAGAACAGTTAAAACACCAGAGCACTGAATCTAAATCTGAAAAATATTTCCGTTCTCTTTGACTAGAGAAAGTAGAGACTGATCGATTATCGTTTACACAAACTCGAAACCCTCACTGTTCAATAAATATCCACAACATCCGAGCTATTGCTATTTTTTCTATGAATAGGTGTTCCAAGTCAAAGATTTCTCGCCCTCGTTCAACGTAAATACATTATGCATAACTTGGCTCTATTAATAATGGAGCTTCAATTTTGATGCTCACAAATACGTGTACAAAACGAACGGTGGTCGTCATATTTCGTAAAGTCGTGTTCAAAAAAGAACATTTTTTGGCTTCATACAAATTGAATTTTCATCAACTTTTTCTCATTTATGACTATCAAATGTTAGGTGAATAGTTTTCCCATGTACGGTCATAGCTACCTTCAATATGCTTAAGGTCTATGAATAGAAGCACAGACCTGTATAGAGCAACGCACACTGGTCAGATATTTTTTTATTTGCGTTGCTCCATACAATTACGTGTTTCTATTGCATCTGGTAACCTCCTTTGGGAGATTGGCTGTCGTTAGTACAGACAGTCAGTCGTTTCCCGTTTCTGGAGGAATAGTAATTGTTGCATTACACTCTAACTGATTAACTGCATGTTATTCAGAGGTGTTCTGCATCTTCACTTGGTTGTGAAGACTGGCTTATGGTTGAGAGGATCGACGTGCTAACCACACGTTACCTCTATCCTGGTTGATGATTATTCGCCTGCTGTATTTTCTGTCCGGGCTGGGAGGGAATTCTGGCGGGGTGGTGGGTGGCTTCGGCTCGGGGGCTGTGGGTTCTTTTGAGAATTTAAGGCTTTTGGGCCGGTATTGGACGGGCTGGAGTCGTTTTACCGTCTAGCCGGAGTGTCTTATTTACTTGGATGGACTGTATAGTTTGGTGAATATGAAACTGGCAACCAGCTGGTAGGCCTAGACCCTTCATAGGCTGTTGCGCCATTGATAAACAAAAAATTGCATCTGGTGCACTCGACTTGTAGAAATGGGAATCTACCTTTCGTGGAACAGATCATAGTTGGCAAGTAACTCTAGCTATATTGTTGATTTTCCTTATGAGCATTTACCGTAACCTAGCTAACATAAATTGAATTATAATTTTAGCTATGGTCGTAATGGTGAGAATGTTGCCTAACGGCAGTTGATTTCAATTGGTTTTCAAGCAGTCAAATGCAAGCAAGTTATTTGTGAAACACCTGATAATGTTCACATTATTTTTATTGTTATCCATTATTCGAGTAGAAATTTTCTTAGTCATAAAAAAACTGAATTGTCTGTTTCTACACCATATCATTAAAGTTATATAATACCACATTTTATAATGTCTCATCAATACCAATTAAGTTTATTAAACTTGAATCTTTTTTTTCTTGTTAATGAAATATATTCATCTTAATAAAAAAAAATCTGGAATAGAGCTGGGTGTCAACGGTTCATTTCTTTGAAGAAGATACTAAAATCCGTCTATTTGAAACATGATATGATACTAGATGTTCTGAATCAATCGCTCAATTTGATATATTATTAAATTATTAACAATATAAATATTTATAATATATTGAATTATTAATATTACATCGACTTTAGAATATTATTGGGAAAAAATTGCACACAGCAACACAGATAAGAGAGTGATAAGATGCATTTGGTGGGTTGCGTAAATGACAACAGCGGAGCACAGTGCATAAAGATATATATTTCAAGTCTTCATGTACAAGCAATATTACATATAATTCCCATTTATGAGGTTCTATTCAGGAGGAGAGTGCCGGCTGGTCTCAACGAACGCATACTGTGCAGGTGCATGGTTCGCGTGATTGGCCGCCACTCTGCTACTCCAGAGCTCAGCTGGCTCTCTTTCTCTTTCTCTCTTTCTCCATCCACCATGCCCATGTACGGCACTTCGCAGACTACTCTGGATGATCATAACCCGCCATTCCCTGGCTAACCTACAGCGCAGCCAAAACTACTACGGTATAATATATTATTAATGTATCACTTTAGTTTACAATCGAATTAAGCTAGTTCTTCAATGTAGTTACCAATAACTGCAATACTTTTCTGTATGTAACGTTTTATAGAAAAACTGAAGACCTTATGATCCCATGCTTAGAAAATATTAACACAGAAGCTTATACACACAACTACCAGAAAAGAGAGATAAAATAAAAAATTGTCATATTTCTGGATGAGAGTTGTTCTTTTGATCATAGACATGCATTGCCAGCCATCTCGGCAAGCTGTACACCATATCCAAGAGAACGCTGCTAATGATAAGTATAATAACAATAAGTAATTAATAATATATTTGTAGTAGTAATAATAATAAACATGATAACCGTGACGGTACAATTCTTCAAATCATATTCGATTTTCAATATATGAGGGATTTCTTTACAGCGAGAAAATTGGAAACATTGATATTCAGGACCTACTACGCCAACAAAACAAACGAACAAGCCAGTGTTCTATTAAATGTGCCTGTTTAAAACGATGCTAAAAAGATGTTCATGTCGCCTTCATCTGACTCCACATCCATTTAGTGGCTCCACTTTGCAGCCCATCCCTGAAATTTACAAAATGTACACATCAAAACCCGTTTTATATTAATGGGTTACAAAAAAATTCATGCCACAAGGTTATTCAATTACTGTTATAGTCTGTCCAAGCAAAGAAGACCCTCTGGCAAGATGGGAAAATGACTCCAGCTTGGTCAATATATGTTCAAGAATAATAAATGAGGTCTTATTAGTAGATCAAATTGATAATTTTTGAAGCAATATTGACCGAGCGCGAGTCATTTTCCCATTTTGCCAGAGAGTCTTCTTTGCTCGGAAAGACTATAATTCAAGTTGCCCACAATCACTTCGTATTCAATCTGACAAGAAGAGCTGTTCTCAGAAAAATTCTCATATTATTTCCAACTTTGAGCCCATCATCCTAAAATTTATCATCTTACCATGTAGGACTGTTTCCAAATTTTTATGACATCAAACTGTTTCCATCGGAGCTAATTAATACAACCCAGAGTGTTTCAGGAGGAATGTGAAATACTTCTCAGGCTGATTCCTTACACCAAGTAGACAAAAAAGTTCCATGGGACCAACCTCCAAAAACGCTTTGTTACCGAGATAACAATGGCGGAGAATTGAGATTTTTCAAAAAAGTTTAATTTATCCAACTTTTTAGAGGCTTTAGTGAGGTTCTAAAATAATCAAATCCTATGTAAAATTAGCTGAGGAATTCAATGAAACCCGTTCCAAGTTTGTAACTTCAACGGTTATTGAGATAATTGGAAAAATATGCAAGAATACACCATTTTTCAACAATAAGGGTTATAACTGGATAAGGAATCATAAAATTGTATTTTTATTAATAGAAGTTGAAGAGAATCGGTTTCTAAAGAAAAAGTTAAATGGCGGCGATTGTGTAAATCTTACCCAAATCTCAGAAATGGCGATCAAAAATCGAAAAATTCACAAAACATGAAAATTTGTGTTTAGTAGCGTTGAAAACTTGGAACTGGTTTCATTCAATTGATTTGATCATTTTAGAACCTCACTAAAGCCTCTAAAAAAATTCAAAAATTTATATATTTTGTAAAATCTTAATTTTCCGCCATTGTTATCTCGGTAACAAAGCGTTTTTGGGGGTTGGTCCCATGGAACTTATTTGTCTACTTGGTGTAAGGAATCAGCCTGAGAAGTATTGCACATTCCTCCTGAAACACTCTGTAGAATAAAAACAGTAATAGAGTAGAATTTAATTCACCCACACTGACAAAATGATCGCTGTTCAGCATTTAGTAAGAAAATAGAGCTACTATATATAAAAGCGGGATTGCACTCATTCACTCACTCATCAGCAGAACTAAAAATCTACCAAACCGAATGCGTTCAAATCTGGCAGGCATGTTCAGTTGGACCGTTAGAAGCGTACTAAGAACGGATTTTTGCAACTTCCCAAATTTCCGGAGTTTTTCGGCATTTTCATGATTTTTTCAAGAACCGATTGGTAGAGAATGTTAAAATTTTGTGAGGTTTGTTTTAGGTCTAGAAATGTTGTGCTCAAACATTTTTTGAAATCCTTTCGGGATTACGCCAGTAATCAGTTTTTCAAAATTGTAGATGTATTGCGGGTTGCATATAACGAAGATACGATCAATCTTTACTGTAAATTCAATGGTTCAGCGAGATTAAAGATGAACTAATTTGGAAGATATAGAATGTCCGATATACTTCCCAAGGTTACGCTAAATACTGTATCACCATTTTTCGGAATTTTAGAGATACAAACACACTATCATAATGATTATATGATAGGGAAAGAGAAAACAGGCACAGGAATTCCCGGAGTTTTTCAAAACCAATTGGCAGAAAATGTTAAAATTTGGTGAACAGGTGAAGAATAGGTCTAGAAATGCTGTGTTCAATAAATTTTGTAACCCTTCCGAGGTTACGCCTGTTACAAGGTTTTCCAATGTTTGGAATCAGCACTTTTGTTTTTTTTTCACGAACACTACTGAACTAAATACGTTCAAATCATATACCCAGGTTGAGCTGAGGTAACTACATTCAACACTCAAGAACATTTGTCATAAACCAGATTTTACAAAATATATCGCTGTATAAAAACTAACAATTATTTATTCATTTTTTAGAATTTATTTTATATATATAGAAATAATACAATATACTCATAGGATAAAAACACAGACAATCAGTTCCAAAACATCATATTCATTTCTCACAAATTTTCACTCACTATGATTAAGGAAAAACTATCATTTAGTAGTATAAAACTATCTATTTACGTACATTTCGTCAGATTGTCTTCCCAGCCCGACCAAATAATACTTACACAAATAAAAAATCCATAAATTGTTATGCATAAAATAGTCTACCGTACTCACTTGTTTATCAGGAAGTTCGGGCAGGGGTATACGCGATGGATCCCAACCAGCAGTCGAGTCGAGTTTGAGAGCGTCGGGCGGTCCGACGTCTGCGCCGCTGTACGCCGGCAGAGAGTGCAGTGGCAGCGAGTGCATCACGTTCAACGCTGGCCCACCGTTGAACTGCTGATTCGCATCTGGCAAATCGTAAACCTGTCAACACAAATTTTTTATTAAAGAAAAAAAAACACCAATCTCGGTAACCTTCACTTGAATTTCAAGAGTTTACTAATATTATGTTTTATACTAAAATTTTCAATATATTAAATCAAAACCCCATGTGGCTAAATAAATGTCAAAAACATCTACTATAAAAATTGCCAATGAGAATATCTAGATAAGGCTTATCTTTCGAACTTTCAATAAAAAAGAACATCTGATGCACATCCACGCACAAGTAAATAGTCTTGGAATTATTTCTCGTATCCTGGCGAACTCAACAATACTGATCATAATTATATCATTTATTTATTTACAAGGTGCGGCAACATAACTTCCTTATTTTAAAACTTTTTAGAACGCTTTGTATGGATCAGAAAATTTTTATTAGTTTTTTATAATATAGGCACATACATAAAGTTTTGTTCTGCCCAATTTTGAAGATCTAATCAGTAGGTGACGTCCCTCATTCTCCATTCACTGAGTGAACCGATTTCTGGCTTTTGTCATGACTCCAGCAAGCATAGCAGGCGTTTGCAATATTTCCTGGATATTAGTCTTAAAATCTTGTAGGGTCCTTGGACGGTTCACATAACCACGGAATTTCAAAGAAAAGATAGAAAAAAATCACAAGGGGTCAAATCGGGAGAGCGGGCCGGTCACTTCAAATCGCCCCTAATTGAGATAAGGCGCTCTAGAAAGTTTTCCCTCAGAACAGTCATCATGTCATCGATGTCTTGAAGTGTGTGCCATTGCACCGACTTGTTGGAAACAAATTTCCCCTAATTCCAACTCATCTAGTCAAGGAAAAAAATCCTTTAACATGTTTACATGCCGGTACGAATTCACTGTCACTAGGACATTTTTCTCAAAGAATCAGGCACCAATAATTCCACTTGAGGAAACTACACACGGCACTGTGACTTTAGGTGAATTCTAAGGCCTTTGATGCAATCCTCGAGGATTGATCTCTGCCCAGTAGCGCCAAGGACCCTACAAGATTTGAAGATCAACATCCAGGAAGAAATTGCCAACATAGCGCCTGCTATGCTAGCTGGACTCATGACAAACGCCATAAATCGATCCACTCAGTGTATGGAGAATGGGGGACGTCACCTGACTGATAAAATCTTCAAAACTGGGCAAATCAGAACTTTATGTATGTGCCTATATTATAGAAAACGAACAAAAATTTTCTGATTCATACAATGCGTTTTATAGTTTTAAAATAAGGAAGTTATGTTGCCGCACCCTGTATAACTGACCAAAAATAATAATTTATGGACACAATTACCAAGATCAATAAATATAATTTTTCATTAGTTTACCTACTAAAAAAAAAAAAAGAATTGAAGGTTGAATCAATATACATAAGAATCTTTGTGTAACGTTTCGAGAATTTGATTTTTGTAATGTGATTTCACAATTGAAATATTGAATTTTCCCTGAAAATCTGATGAATAAGAAATTATAATAGTAGCAATTAAACAGCAAGCTGCACGAAAATTAGACTGCTTTATTCTTGTCCAACTCGTTAACAACCATTTTTGGAAAAATTAATTAATAAAATAAATTGAATTAGGACTCGAGAAATGTAGAAGGAATTTCCCAAGCTGTACACTAAGAAATCTTGTAGTTAATGTAAAATGTAACATACGGGAAAGGTGGATGAGTCGAGCATTGGCAGGTCGTCGTGCATGTGCAGCCTGGAGTAGGCGGGCGGGGCAGGGGGCGGGGGTGGATTGGCCCTGAACATGTGGTGGCGTTCAAGGGGCGTGGGGGTGTTCCATGCAGGGGACATCTTGGCGCCGTCCATCATCCACGAGGTGTTCATGTCGAGTTCGGCCGCTGCGGCGCCCAGTCCGCCGCCAAACTGCTTCCAGGCGCGCTCGGTGCCAATAGGGCGGGGAGGGGGCACCTTGCGGTCCTCGCATTGCGGGGAGGAGGGCGGCGAGCCGGCTCCATTCTCGAGCAGGTCGGCGTGGCTCATGGCGTTGAGTGCGGCCAGCGTCGGGTAGTTGGCGGCCAGCATCTCCGTCTGGTAGGGCGCCATGAACGGCCAACGGGGCGCTGTCTGGCCGTTGGGGCGTGCCGCCGCGTACTTGCCCACCGGAAACGAAATCACATTGCTGTTGGCCAGCAGGGCAGCTGCGGCGGCCGCCTGTGGTGGGGGCGGCGGCATGTAGTTGGTCGGCGGCGGCGGAACCGGACTGTAGTGCGCCGTTTGCTGCTGCTGTTGTTGTTGTTGCTGTTGTGCCTGTTGCTGCTGAGCCACCTGCTGCTGCTGTTGTTGTTGTGGAGCCTGCTGTTGTTGCGACTTCATTGTGCTTGAGAAGTCGGGCGCTCGAGGATTGAGCCTGGACATTGTGACGGTGGTAGTGACCGGCGGCTGCGAGTAGCTGATCTGATGATAGGGCGAGTCAGCGGGCACCATTTTCAACAGTTGGTTGGAGTGTTCGGGAGGAAACAGGTTTGGCATGTTGTAGGGCGAGGGCGGCTGCTGCTGCTGCTGCTGCTGACCCGGCCCCTCTGCCCCTCCGCCTCCATAGTTGGAATAGGTGGCCTGCTGCTGCTGCTGTTGCTGCTGCTGCTGCATGGAGGGTGGTGAGGAGGCTGAGCTGGTTGCCTTGGACACGGGTGAGCACACCGACGCTCCACGGTAGCCGGGCGCCTTCGATGCATCCACCTGCCAAACACACTATTTATACATTTATATTTACACAAAACATTTATATTTATACAGGTTCTTCAATCATCAATAACAAGTCGTCTAGTAAGAAAGAAATTCATGAATAACTCGATTCACAACATTAAAATATTTTCAAACAACTCATAATTCAACTGTATTCGAAGCTAACTTTTATGTACTACTGAATAAAATAATTAGTGCGAATACTTGAAGATATGATAATACATTTTTTAATTTTAGAAATAGAATAATAATGCTTCAATAGAATATACACTGTACCATGATTATAACTCTACTAACAGATCAATGATCATAAATCAACTTCAACTTTAACGTGGTTTTCAAAAACAAAACGTTCAGCAAGACTAGAAAACTTGTAAGGAAAATCCTGTACACAGGTATGAAACAATGTTTGTTAATATAGAAACAATTAAAAGTCATGATGAAATTACGAAGGGAACAAAAAATTTAATATCATTTCGAAAAGGAAAAAAAAGAAAGAGTGAAAGAAACAGAAAGGTGAAAGACAAAGAGAAGAGAGATGGAAAACGTACATTTGAAAAAGAACGAGAATGATAATATGGTTTGCAATTCAGGTAGTTGTGTTTTCATCAATTACCTGAGGAGGATTGTCAAGGAACTTGTTAGTTGCGGGCCCGACGGGGCCTCCGACAGCTGCACTGGGAACTCCATTGGCCGCCACACTGGCGAAGTTCATGCCTTTCTGTGACATTTCGTTCTCTCTCCCCCACATCGACTGCTGGGCAACCTAATCAACAAAATGCACACACCATTAACACCACTCTGCATTTCATTTCCACTAAATATACTAATACATAATAGGATACGGTATACATAGATAATTCTTTTAAAATTCCAATTTATTAGTGAGCGATTAGATTATGAATGAGCGACATTCCTATAATTGTAGAGGAATATAGAAAACCCGTATATAATGTAGAAATAAGATGGATAATATACGTAGCATGAAATTTGAAAAAAATCTACCCAAACATATCAACTCTTCTACTTTATAGAGACCATATTCTCAACTATCAAAGTGGAGATATCTAAAAATACAAGCCATAATTTATTTATATCGCCAGGAAAATCATTATTACAAATAATAAATGTTCAGTAATTATAAGTGACCCATAAAAATTGAAATGAGTATTGAAAAGCCAGCAATAAGATATAAATACAGTATTGCAAAAAGTACATCAGTATTGGAACAAATTATTTAAAAGCAGTTTTAAATAATGAAGTAATGCTTAGATATAAACAATAACACTGTCTAGAAATCTTTATTACTTTGTTATTTTTCAAACAAACCTGATTGGGCAGGCAAAACTGCTCCGTTTTGGTACAGACCTAAAGAGTGAGAGAGTTGATGATACCGTTCACTTGGTAGATTATCAAAGAAACTCGACTATATGAGGAGGCTTAAAACTTAGAAGAATATGAAGGGAAATACAATGTAATGAAAATGATAAGAATGCACAAATTTCTACATGAATTTCGGACAAAAAAGTACTGCAGCATTTCAAACACTTCAACAATTCAAAACATCAAGAATCAAGAAAAAACGACATTAAAACGACAAATAGTGAAGAGAATAAAATTTAAATCAAATAATGAAAGGCGAATGACAATCACGAACAAGAAATTATTAAAGAATTAGAATATTCTTTAAAAAATAGAAAAATCAGCAAGAAATAATAAGTAACTCAATACACCAACTCAAGAAAAATATCATCATTGTACATAATCAAGACAAACTAAATATTCAAGAGCTTGAGTGTTAAAATATTAATTTTTAAAACCCAAAATTGGTTGAAATCTATTTAAACAGAGATCCTTTAAAAGCATTACAAATGTGATGATACAAACAGTATGGACAAGATATTAACTTTAGTAAAAGTGAAAATACTTGTAAAGTGAATGAATACTTGAGAGTTACCAAGTGTGACTCTATTGACAAAATTAAATCTGATGATTTGACCATACAAGCAGCATGAAAACGACATTGAGAATAGAAACAATGACATAGACGAATAGACACGAGTATCAGAATAGATGTCCGAATTTGAGTACCTTGGTGAAGGTGTCATTGAAGAGTGAGTACTCGAGAGCCGTGTTGACAGTGGAGACAGGTGGAGAAGGGGTGGAGGGAGGGGCGGCCGGCTGCTGCTGCTGCGGCGGGGGCTGCTGGTGCTGCAGCTGATGGTGATGCGGCTGCGGAGAAGCAGCTGCAGCTGGCGCCTGTAGCTGCGGCGGCTGTTGCTGAGTCGGCTGCGGCTTAGCCGCCACTGACGGAGACAGCTGCTGCGGCTGCTGCTGTTGTTGCGGTGCAGCTAGGGGCTGCAGCTGTGCACTGGTCGACGCGGCGGCAGCGGCTGTCTCAGCCGTCTGCAGCTTGGCAGCAAAGGTCTGGCTGGCGATGATGGGCCCGCTGGCTGCAGCCGAGGTGGTGGCTTTGGCTGCAGCAACTGCGGCTGCGCGGCTCGGCGTCATTATGACCGACGTGTACGACATGGTGGTCTTCGTGCTCGAGGCAGCCGCCAGTTGGGCCGCCGCCCTTTTCTCAGCTAAAAGTAAAATACATAATATAAATATTGATGTTGTCAAACCATAATTGATGAAACTCATGACAGGACATTTTTTATAAAATTATGTGGTTACATAATCAAAAAGAAGTATTCAATCAATACCGTACGCACAATCTACTATTTAATTCGATGTAAGCTCCTTCGAGTAACCTTGAATGATGTACAGTACTCCCATAAGGTTTTGTTTTATATTCAGTACTAAGACAGTATAATTAATTATTGTACTGATTATTCAGTCTTTGAAGTTTCAACTTTCAACTAACCATTTAGGCCCATAAATAGAAACGCAGTGAATCTATCATTTCATGTCTAGATTAAACGACCATTAATGTTTGTTTCATAATTTCAATCTCAGATAAGAGATAGAAGCTTTTGTGTTCAAAGATAAGATAGAAAAGTAATGATTGTCATCAATAAAATATTGAAAGGTGGACACCTGCGATGAAATAAATATATTTTCAGTTATTATTAGCTTGACCCTTCAATAACGGTTGTCAAGACAAAATCTATGGATGAATATTGTCTAATATATTGGCTTATAGTTCTCATTTAGGAGATTTTTATCATTTGAAAAAGGGTTCTGTTGACGTGTATTGAAATTTGAATGTACTGTACATAAATACAAACAATTTATATTTGAAAAAATTAAAGATTCAGGATGGTTTTTCTAGTCCTAACAACAAGATAGATCATCAAATAATTTACTTCAGAGGACAAAACAGAATGTTGGATTGAAAAGTGATTAAATTTATGATGAATTGTTTTGTAATTTAACGTAATCATCAGTACTAAAGTAGGTAATCATCAGTACTTGGAAATGTTTTGAAATTAAGGTCGTGAATTTTCGCAAGCTTTCATAACTTATTTCCAACATTTCAATAGTTCATAGTGAGATGTTAGGAGTTAGCAAGGGTAAAAAAGCGAGCCAAATAAGACAAAAGCGGTGAAGATAACAAGTAGAAGGAAGGCAAGAATACTAACCAGCTGCAACCAGACGGGGTGCAGTTACTCTAGAAGGAGCTGTTGAAGAGCGGGTGGATGTCATTAATGAAGCTGCGGACACATTTGTGCCAGCTGCAAGTTAAATTTTAGTTTATTAATTTGATTACATCCAACAACTGGGGAGAGAAGAGAATTGTAAGGTTGAACTGAAAGGAATATTACTAGTACTAACGTTCAATCGATATACTTCAATGAAAAATTTGATAATACAAAAATACAAGACATACTCAATTATCTAATTTACAATCTAGAAATATAAACTCCAAATGAACGATAAGAAGCTGATCTCTATTTAATAATGAATTAACTGGGAATGAAATTCAGCCGTAAGTATATAGCCGCGTATCGACAGTCCGAGGAATGTGCCACGAATGCCTCGCGGTACAGTCTGTTGACGCAATAAAAGTATGAACTCATTGATAATTTGGACTTTGGAGGTTAGTTTGTGCTCAATTAGTGGATAAAAATTCAAGGCAATGTTTATTATTGCCTATTTAAACCTTCTGCACCCAAATAGAATTCTCAATCACAAAATGCAATTTTGAGGTTAGTTTGTAGAATTGTTCGTTGTGCGTTGCGAGGCAACAAGCACTGCTCGCTGCGAATTGTGTGCCGCGTTTGCCTGGCTGCTAGCAAACCCGGTATCGACAGTCGGACTGTCGATACGCAGCTTTACTCCAGTCTCCAGCTCGGTCAATATTGTTTCAAAAAATTATTGATTTGGTCTTGAATTGAAGATCGAAATGTTTCCTATAATTGAGACCAGATCAATAATGTTTGAACCAATATTGACCGAGCTGGAGACTGGAGTAGATAGTAGACTAGTAGCAAGACTCTTCTTTGCGTGAACAGACTGTACTTCGAGGCATTCGCGGCACATGCCTCGGACTGTCGATACGCGGCTTTAATGTTAGTTTTCAACTCTCTTGTGTTCTATTGTTTTACTAAGAGATTGGGGGTGGCGTAGCTGAGTGGGTTGAGTGCTGGCGTTGCAACCCAAAGGTCCCGGGTTCAAACCCAGGTCAGACCTGGAATTTTTCTCAGGCCACTTCCCCGTGTTTCGGATGGACACGTTAAGCCGTCGATCCCGGCTGCCTAAAAACAGTCGTTAAGTCATGTCAGAGGCCCTGAAATTGATCAGGAGCGACCTGAAAACTCTGACACCAGACCTGAGCCAGCCAGGTTACACGATTATTATTATTACTAAGAGATTAATTCAGCAAACATTTTTTCAACTGTTTAGAAAAATACGAGTTTGAGATTGATTTAGATTAGTTCAAACCAGAAAGAATGCTGCCAAGATAGTAATATTAATCAGATTATCTATTTGAAAATAAAGTTTGATTAGAACTCATACAGAAATGCATTAAAATGGCTGTTAGTCACAACCTCTATTCAATATTTACAGGTGCAAATTGAATATCAATAGAACAGATGCAAAATGAGATATTGAAAATCAATGAAAAGTTATATATAATTGAATAGATCACTTACCAGAAGGAGCAGGAACTTTGCTAGCAGTAGTGGTGACTGGTCCAAATCCACTGGTTGATGGTTGGGAAGTACTGGCAGTACTCCTGGCGGATGATGAGTTCTTTGCCTTGGCCTGTGATTGCAAACATAAATAGAATAAACCCCAAATCAAATAACATAATACATAGTAATAAATAAATATCATCCCCCACATAACGACTACAAGGGAAATAATTGCCGGCCGGGGTGGTCGAGTGGTCTGGGGCGTTACAATCTTCAGTCCGCTAGCGCTACCCGGTCGTGGGTTCGAATCCCACCAGAGGCATGGTCGTTTATGCACCTCATAAATCACTCTCGCACACTCCATTACCCACGCACAAGTAAATTGGAATACTTATGTGGGCATGATCCGCAGCAAAAAAAAAATTGCTAACATTTGTCAAAAATATAAAAGCCCACGAGGTCCACAGTGTATCATAACATAAGCAAGATAAACAAGAATTGGTATTCTTTTCAATATTGTTATTAGAGTATGATAAACCTTAAAAAATTCTATTTTTTAAATCTTAAAAGACTCAATAAATAATTTTTATTTGGTCTTAACTGAGATATGGAAAATAACAAGTTTATTGAAGCCTCAGTCTAATGATAACACTGAACATGTTGGACTCACCTGTGACTTCTCCCAAGCAGCTGCTGCTTGCTTATTGGCTGGTTTTGGCAGTGTTTGCATATCAAACTCTGGATCTTTAATGAGAGAAGCTATGAGAGAGTGAGCTTGCTTGGTAGCTTCGGCAGAGCCCCTGAAAAGAGCAAAATTCTATTTTTAAAGTTGCCAAAAGAAATTTCGGAAAAGAGAAACTTTGATGAGACAAGATTTAGAAAGTGAGCTTGTTTGGTAGCTTCAACTGAGCCACTGAGAATATACCAATTTTAAAAGCTCTTTTGTTCATGTAGAGATTGAACTTTTCATTATTTCATGCTCTAAATTTTTTCGAAATTCTATATTTTTCGGTAGTGAATGATGATTTTCGTGATCTTCCTCGTGTTTTAGACTTTCTTGATTCGGAAGAACTTTTAAAAATTTAAATCAATAAATATCATGATTTATGATTCATGACGGAAATTAAGGTTATGGTGCCGGTGGAACTTCCATTTGGAACTCCCCACCGCATACGGCATACGAAATTGAAATTTATTGATTTACAATTTTCAAAATTTTAGGTCAAAGGCGCTCGGATGTAATCAGTTTATAAATGCATTTCAAGACATAACAAGAGAATCAATCAATCTTGTCCTATCTAAAGTTCAGATATCATTCAGAAAGGATCTAGTATAGATTAAACGATTCAGTTGAATGATATGTACTGACTTGATGGTTATGATCCTCTCGCCCTGTCCCTTGCTCTGCTTTTCGACCTCGATGTGAGCTCCGGTGGCTCCCCGGATGGCATTGATGTTGCTGCCTCCACGGCCGATCACTCGACTGATTGCATTCAGCGGAACCGACACCTTCTTCGACCTGTACGGAGAATTCAGATACCTGCAACATTTTCAACTTTATTAATAACTTCAGGAAATATTCGAGTAATCTTGAAAATTATATTTATAATGTGAAATTTTGAATTATTATCATTTAAATCGTAATCCATCCTTCCGCTGTGAGACATTGAGAAGAGAGGTACAAGTAGACCTGGGGGCGCTGACCCCAGATAACATAGTGTTTGTGATGCTCCAGGGACAGCAGCAGTGGTCAAGGGTGGCTAAAGTGGCTAGACTCATCCGCACAATATTAGAAAGAAAAAAGGCCGATCTTGATTCAGAGGCCCAGGTGTGAGCCTAAAGGTATCATTCCCAAGCGGCAGCTTTAAAAATACTTATTAGGTTAATAAAATTGAGAAGAATTCAGGAAAAAGAGCGATTCAATGTGTGGTCAAGGCTCAATTTGTGTTTCTTATATCATTGTATTCTGTGTTGGATATGAAATTTGAGGTTGTATAGCTACTCCGCTCATTTTAAATTTTAGTATCCTCATACATACACATAAAACAATACATACTGTGTATTGTGTGACACTCACTTTCTGACAACTTCCTTCCAGCCTTCTTCTCTTTTACTAGCTTGCTTTGGACTAGTTGCAGGACCAGATTTGCTGGAGCTGCTTACGATATCTTCTGGGTAGATGTTCCTGTAAAATTTAAAGAGAAATTATAGAAAATATATAGATACTAAAACCGATAACGCACTTACACAAGCATGACAGTCTATAATAATGTTGTAATAAATGAATTTGACGAAGTTCAAGATTTTTAATAAAATCAGATTTCATTTCTCACTTACATAGGGTAATCATTATTCTAAGATGCTATCCTTACAAAAAACAGAACTCTCATTAATTACTATAATAGAGAATGAATAATTCATTACATATTCCTCTCAAGGTATGAACAATAGAAAAAAGATAAATCCATCTAATTTTTTAGATACATCTATATTATTTCAAGTGATCGAACAGGTGAGAGAATATAACATAACTCGTTAAGTCTTACTCAACATAAAATGGATTAAAATCAGCCTAATACATAGGGTAGATAAAACAGGATCCACAGATTAAGTACAAGCAATAGGGGAATGGATTTTGGTAATGAACGTACATGTAATTGTTGTTTTTCTTTCCCTTGCTGGCAGCTGGCACATAGGTCTCATTGCCAGTTGCCTCGAAGTCTTCGCGATCAGCCGGGTGCCGCGACGACTCGAAGATAAGTTGTTTTGGTTTAGCAGTCTGCCTAACTTTAGAGGCGGCGTTCTCGCTAGAGCTGTGGTAATTTGCTTTAGAAGGGGGCGTTGACTTGGTAGATGATGGCGCTGATTCAGATGAGCCTTTGGCTAAATTAGTTTGACTATTGGTGCTGCTTGGCTGGGCAGCAGGACTCCTCCTCTCCTGAAAACACAATGAAAATTATTCCATTTCAAAATTAAATGCAAATGGGTTCAATTTCAAATAAATCATCAATTTATTATAAACTGATAATACAATGAATGTGAAAATGATGATAATCAACACTATTGAAATAATATTATTCTTCTAGTAGAATTTATAAAACGTTGAACATATAAATAATAACTGAAACGTCATTATTACAATGTAAAAGAGCAAACGATAGACGGGAATAAAGACAGCCAAGAACGTACACGATTTTAAAGTTTAAGAGTGAAAGAGAATACTCAACTTGTAATAAAAACTCATGGAAACATCCACCAACTATTCCCACATACATTTAGAGCAAAGTTTTAGAGCATTATAATTACAACTAATGTACAATACAGGGCCGTGTCTTATAAACATTTACAATCCACAATTACTCATAATTCGTGAATTTTATTGGTGTTTCTGTCTCATAAACGTTTTCCACAATTCGGAAATTTCACAACCTCAGCTGGCTAGTTGCTATCACATGATAAAATCATAACTTTGCTCCCAATGCAATGATTTGATGAATAAATTGATATATTATTATGAATATAAATATCGATTATTATTTTTATTGTGAAATTTGAATAGAAATAATTTTTGTCACTAAAATAATATCATGACCTACAAATCAAATTGTAATAATATGAAAACTTGACGTCGGCCATTGATGTACTTTCAACGTCTGCAATATTAGGGCAACAGCTGTTTTTTCCAAAATTTGGAACATTGAAAATCGAACGTTTTATTGGTGAATCTACAATCCCGATCACTTGTTTTTCTTCAGAAAAACGAGCTGTAAATGTCTATGAGACACGGCACTGATTCATTAATTAAAAATAAGAAATAATATATTATAATTATTATCATGGAGTTTTTGATTGGCTTCTAGTGACTAATTCGTTATTCTAAATCAGTAATTCATTTCAATGGTAATTTAGGATACTTCAGTACTAATATTATCAAGAGTTGTTATCAAAATGTAATTAGAGTAAACTTTTTATGATTGAATTTCAATGAATTGAAACTTTTTAAAAACGTTTTATTTAAACTTTTTATGATTCAATTATAGATGAGCCACTCCTATCATACAGTTGACACCAATTCGATATGAAATTCGTATCTCCAAAGTCTATTATAATTATTGCATTATAAAAATGATATAGTATTGCTGTACCTCAGCAGTGGATTTGGTGGGTATGGCGGCAGAGGGCAGCCTTGACTCAGGCTGGGCAAGCGAGGTGGTGGCTCCGCCGCTGCTAGTGCTACTGCCACTGCTAGAGGCGTTGGCAGGCTTTTTCTTCTTCTTATCTTTTCTTCTATCTTTGGCAGCAGCTTTGACTTCGTTACTACTACAGCTCCCTTGGCTGTTGGCATCAATGCCACTATCGCCCTCCTCGCCCTCTACGCCCCCGCCACCACTGATGCCTCCTCGCGACGGTGAGTCTCCACCCGCCACTTCCTCAATGCTCTTCTGTCTGGTCCTCTCTGAAATAAAAACATAAGTTTCACATCAGTCTAGTGTAGGCGATTCTCAATGCCCATTAGAAATTTTTTATGGGTTTTAGTGAACTGTTTCACGATTAAAAGCAGTTCCCTATTTACGATAACTCAAGATAAAGTAAACCAACTTTTTGCCTATGTGTCCGTGTAAATATGGGTTGGTCACGACAAACCATGACCAATACACGACTTAGCAAAGCATTGGCAATGCGTATGTGTCCGCAATTGTTTTTGTCAGGACCAAGTCGTCCCGAGTTATTCTCTATCAATGCTCATTTGACAAGAAGAATTAGTAAGTAAGTAATTAGTAATTAGAAATTTTAGTAAGGTTTCACGACATGAAGCAGTCTAGTGAGAGAGATACATGATTCAATAACCTTTTGATAACCTAGATGAAAGCTGGATAAAATGTCATCAATTCATAGAAAAACAATATTTAACATTCGTATTTGAATAAAATAATAACACAATCAATACTTCAAGAATTAACGATTCAATAGTTTCTATAAAGTTGACATCTCTATGAATTAGAATAAATTTTAGAATATATATCACAAGTTTTTATCTCCTATTTTGTTCTTGCTCTATGTAAACGACCTTTTAAAATTAAAATTAGAATGTGGTAAACTTGTGTCATTTGCTGATGACACAGCTATAATTTTCGCGCGGAAAAACTGGGATGATGCGTTCAGGGTTGCTGAAAGGGATATGTGTAAAATTAAAAAATGGCTGGAATTGAACACTCTGAGTTTGAATGTTCAAAAAACTGAATATACCTCTTTCTCAGCAAATGCAGCAGGAAACCCCAGTATTCATTTAAAAATTAAACATCACTCTGAGTGCACAGACAAGAATCTCTGCGTTTGTCCAAGTATTGAATATGTAAGTAACTTAAAATATTTAGGGATAATTATTGACAAATACTTGAAATAGCAATTTCATTAAGCTTTTTTATGTAGAAAACTCAAATATATTTCTTTCAAATTCTACAAAATTAACAAAATACTCAAACTTCAGGATTTAAAAACATTATATTTTGCTTTGGTGCAATCCATATTAGAATATGGGATAACAATCTGGGGTGGGGCTTCCGATAGTCATTTAAATAACGTATTTATTACCTCGATTGTATCCAACTAATCTGCTTTTTGAAGAATTTAATGTGATGACTGTAAGGCAACTATTTGTTTTCATTTGTACTTGAAAAATTTAGCAAAATATATTATCAAGTATAAAAACAATTTTTTATTAAATGATATACTTCAATATGATTTTAGACCAAATACAAACTGTAAATATAAAATTTATAAAACAAACAGTAGTCTTCTATCTTTTTATGTGTTTTGAATATGTATTTATTGTATGGCAAATAAATGATTTGATTTTCAACAGAGTACAGACTCTAATGCATTGACTGTAGAATATTTGAAAACCATAAATACAGATAATTATGTCGAATTGAGATATATTGTCATGTATTTTTTTCCAAAGTTCAAGCTCAGAATATTGAATCATTTCAATACCAACATTTCAAGATTCTACACAAACAAAAAACAAATGTTATTCAATGAGAAAATAATAAAGAAATCGCCTTCACCAACACACAAAAGATAAAATATTGCTCAACTTGCATGATCATCAACACATGAATGTAAAGTGATGAATTATTAGAAGAGATATCAATATCAGTGCGTGTAACAAAAGGAAAACATCTATACCTGGCTCGATTTCCTCTTTCTCCTCTTCTTCCTCTTCCTCCTCGTCATCGTCATCATCGTTGGCATTGATGCTGCAGATCATCTCGTTCTTCTGATTCTCTTCCTGCAGCTTGCGCTTCTCCTCTTTCTTCTCCAGTTTCTTCTTCTTCTTTCGCTCCCTGCGACGGGCGGCGGCCGCCTTCTTGCTCTCCTCGCGCGTCTTCTCCATGTCGAGCTCTTCGAGCAGAATCGACGCGTTCTTATTGGCCTTGGCCGCCTGCATGTCTTTCGCCGCCCGGATGATTTTCACGCACTCCTGGCATTTCTCCAAAAGCTCCTAAAAAACCACAACATACAACGTTGTATTAGCAGTGAGAATTCCATAGGGCTTAGTAAACATGAAGTAAAAACAATAGCAAAGATCTAAATATTACTCATTTACCCTTTAACAAGTAGATTTAATGTATTGTTCAACATACAGTAGGCCTAAGTAGTAGTTTTTCTAACAATTGGAAAATATACAGGGTGTTTCAGGAGGAATGTGCAATACTTCTCAGGCTGATTCCTTAGACCAAGTAGACTAAAAAGTTTCATGGGACCAACCCCAAAAACGCTTTGTTACCGAGATAAGAATGGCGGAAAATTGAGATTTTTCAAAACATATTAATTTTTTAGAGGCTTCACTCAGGTTTTAAAATAATCAATTCCCATGTAAATTTAGCTGAAGAATTCAATGAAACCAGTTCCAAGTTTGTAACTTTAACGGTTATTGAGATAATTGGAAAAATATGCTGGAAAAACGCAATTTTTCAACAATAAGGGTTATAACTCGGTAAGGAATCATAATTTTTTTTTTTTCATTAATGGAAGTTGAAGAGAGTCATATTCTGAACAAAAAGGCAAATGGCGGCGATTGTGTAAATGTTACCAAAATCTCAAAAATCGAAAAATTGACAAAACTTAGCACAAGTGAGAAATTTGTGTTTAGTAGCGAATTTGCAAATTTTGATCGCTATTTCAGAGATTTGGGTGAGATTTACACAATCGCCGCCATTTAACTTTTTGTTCAGAATCCGACTCTCTCCAACTTCCATTAATAAAAAATACAATTTTATGTTTCCTTATCTAGTTATAACCCTTATTGTTGAAAAATGGCGTTTTTAGCATATTTTTCCAATTATTTCAATAACCGTTTAAGTGGAAGTACAAACTTGGAAATGGTTTCATTGAACTCCTCAGCTAATTTTACATAGGAATTGATTATTTTAGAACCCCAGTAAAGCCTCTAAAAAATTAGAAAAATTAATATATTTTGACAAATCTCAATTGTCCGCCATTGTTATCTCGGTAACAAAGCGTTTTTGGGGGTTGGTCCCATGGAACTTTTTTGTCTACTTGGTGAAAGGAATCAGCCTGAGAAGTATTGCACATTCCTCCTGAAACACCCTGTATAATATGAATAATAATTCAACATAAAATATAAAAAACATTATTTATCAATTTGTATGTTACAAAAAATTCATTTTTCGAAATCGAAACGGTTATCATTTCAAAAAGGACTTTGATGATTATTATAGTACAACTTTGACACTGTTTCATCATTCATTGCATGTTTATTTTGAAATAATAACAATGGAAAAAGATATTGACATAAAATCAAAATGGACATTGAAAAGCTTGATATGCTCACCAAATTACAAAATTTTGAGATCTTTTGTTTAACAGGAATATTCAAGACAAGTGTTTACGATACTCATTTTTCGATCGGAACTTTCTCAAACAGTTTAATTTTTATAAACATATGATCAACAGGTTTTCAGTTTCCACTGGTTAGTTGCCCAATTTAGGAGGATATCGGCATTTTGTTTCGTTAGCAATATCAGTACCGTTCTGTGATTTGGACTTTAATAATTTTATTCCATTAGACTATACTATTCTAGTTAACGTAGTTTACAACAGTCTCTCTTTTCGTGAAAACATAAATTTTCAACTAATAAGCCCTCCAACTCCACTTTATCCAATCACAACAAAATATTATACTTTAGACAATTTGGTGTGTGATAATATTACCTTATCACTTATAGTTGAAATGTATCTGGTCATTTCTTGATCACTGGGGAATTGCGTTACATGGTTAACCATCCACTTGATAACTTTAGTATGACCCTTTCTGAATGCCGCCATCAAACAGGATACCTAAAACAACAACAAATTCATATATATCAATATAAATCAACAAATGAATCGAAATTGAATATAAATGAATCGTTTTAAAATGTTCGAATTCGAAAATAATCCTTAAATTATCAGTTAGTAGAACAGTAACGTGACTCTGGTTGTAGTAATTTAGAAAATACACATCAATTTTCTAAAAGGTTTTTCTTTCAAGAAACAAACAAATTAATTCCTTGATTTAATTTCATCGGAAAACCAAAATGAAATTCATAGATAGATCAATGGAATTCAAACATAGATTTATCACCTAAAGGATGATTCAGTTGAAATAATACGTTTTCTATTTTAAGAAGAGAATTAGGATTCAAGTCTACTATACACAAGTATTAAATTGAATTTTGATAATATTTTCATAAACTGGGAAAATGAATAATGGGATTTACCTTCCTGTTGTCTTGAGAGTCAATGTCTGCACCGACATTGTACAGCAGTTCAACAACATTAAGGTGACCTCCGTTAGCGGCCAGCCACAAAGGTGAATTCCCTTTCTTGTTCTTGACCTCCACCTGAGCACACCTACAAAAAAAAAAAAACAGAATATATTGATTTATTCAAATCATTCACAGATCACATACATATTATGTATCTATCACTCAACATTTTGGGTTCAAATCGTCTATTCCCACGTCCACAGAGTAGTCCGAAGCGAGGCAATATGTACAAAGAATCAGATCAGATTGAGAAAAACAAGACAAGTATACAGTATATAATTTACAAGTTTCCTTTATAATTATTTTTCATATTATTTTCGAGGTTTGTAACTTGTAACTAGCTAAACTTAAGCCCGGTTGTTCCAAGCACACTCAAATTTAAGGGACCCTCAAGTTTACAATGAACAGTTTACATTTCCTATACTAGCATAGAAAATGTCAGCTGTTCTATCATAAAATAGGGTCCCTCAAATTTGAGTTTGCTTGGAAAAACCCGATATCAGAGTAACTATTTGAAAGCATGAAGGGTGTAAATCTTTCTATATTAAAGTGTAACTATAAATTAATAATTTCAAATTGTTTCAGTACACAATATTTTCAAGGACCATAAACGGTAACTTAGGAATATTGATATTTTAGTACTGGGAAGTGAGAGGGAGAAATAGTTTGAGAGTAAAAGAAAGGAGACGGAGTGAGGACGTGTGACTGTGACAAGGTGAGTAGAAAAATTACCACTTCAGTTGATAAAAAGGAAGAAAAAATAACTATAAACTATGGAAGACAAGTAAACTGAACAAGGGTCGATTGCGAAACGAATACCTTGATAGTAGAAGTTCGACAAAACGGCAGTGACCCTTGTCAGCAGCGATGGTTAGGGCAGTATCTCTAGATGAGGGGACAGGAGGTGCGTTCACATCGGCTCCTTTATCTAGGAGCACCCTACCCACTTCAACATATCCTCCACTGGCTGCTTCCATTAATGGCGTTAATCCGGTCTGTGAAAACAATCAGAGGCACCAGGTTAGCCACTTATACATCAACAATAGGAAGAGTGACACTTAAATATGCATTACCATATCAATATTTGGCATATTGTGAGGAAATACACTCCAAAATTACTCATTTTGGAGTAAACATTACATTAAATACAACCATAGAAAGAGATATAAGGATAAAGTTATACTTATATTCTTACTCTATGGTACAGCTACACTTCTACATTGCTCTATTTCTTATTCTATAAACATACATAAGGTTTATTAACCGTTGCTGCGTATGACAGACTAGGAAAATTGCTCAACACTGAACTACATTTTAAATTGTAAAAAACTATATCAAATTCATTATCGATATTGAATTATTTTTTTAGTGCATGTGCTTCATACTTGAATTTTATGCTGTGTAGCATGAACTGATTGCTCATGATATTACTTCATATGAATTTAGGATTCCATAACTTACATTCAATCAAATTCAAATTGAAAAAATATCCAAATAGCTTCTTTCCAAACATACCGGTTTATAATTTAAATGCATCTCCTCATTTACGATATACTTAATGAATCTTCATTTTACAGTATGGTTAAACACTTTTAATATCAATATGGTGTTGCCAAGCCATATTCTTGAGATAGTTGTCAATATTATTTCGATGTTTACCTTAGCTCTATGCTCGACATTGGCCTTCCTATCGAGAAGCAGACTAACGACTTCATGGCGGCCTTGGAAGCAGGCGAGGGTTAAAGCTGTATTCCTATTCGTTTCTATCTGTGCATTGATATCACTTCCCATATCCAGTAGTAGTTTCACAGCACCTATAATCAAACAAGAAAATATCATCAGTTTGAATTCAATGTAACTCAAAATATAATTTAATAATTATACTTTATATTAAAAGTATACAGAGGAATAAGAAAAAAAATCCAAGACAGAATTAAAATCCAATTAAAAAATAACATTAACAACATTCTACATTAAAATAATTATGAATGAGTAAAATAAAAAAGACAATTATTCATACCAAATAATTTTTTTATGTAACCGAAGTGAGAATGAAAATCTAAATTATTATTTCAGACTTCAATATCAAATATTGATACATTTAAAAGGAAAAATAAATAAATATATTTATTCAATTTCATAGTAGATCATATATGATTCTTTATATTAATCATAACTTAAAACATCATTACTCATTATTCAAGTACTGTACATCAAATATATCAATAATAATTATTCTTTGTTTTGACATGATGGAATTGAGTTGTCCATGAGCTGAAGAAATATAACTTCAATTGAGTGGAAACACATATTTGTCATTGATGTCAGGAAATGATTATTATTGCCAGACAATACTCAATTTTTTATCCTGACCTTGTCTTGAACATATTGTTGTGGTTCTTTAGGTGAATTAAAAAATTCTTACCAGTATGGCCATTCATTGCTGCAAGCATGAGAGGTGAAATTCCCAACTTGGAGCCGGTACGAGAATTGATTTCTGCTCCATGAGTGAGCAGCAGTTTAATGATGTTGCCATAGCCGCCTGAGGCAGCAAGACTCAAAGGTGTGTAATCAGAAACATTTCTATGCTCCTTGTTCGCTCCTCTGGACAGCAGCAATTCAACAACCTAACAAAAACCATATTCAATTAATTCATCAATTTATGAACAGCCATGAGAATTTGAATTTAGATTTATCCGTAATCCAGAACTTACACTTGTTGGCAACTCAACAATTTGCGAAAATAATGAATAAGTTGAATTAGTATCAAGTGCATTTCTTCATTTTGAAGGTTCAAACATTTTTGGGAAAAAATTCTTTACACTCTCAACCATTTAAAATAATGATAACTGCAAGTGCTTATAAAGATTAAACTTGAAATTGGAGATTAAACTTGAAGATTAATAAACTGAATTTGGTTGAAATTACCTAATTATTGACTGAAAAATACCAAGATTATGCAATACAGACAATTATATTATAAAAACAATGAACAAAAGCTTTCTCATTCATTTCTACCAAGAGTCTTGGTCTTGGTCCAAGACAAAAATGTAATCAATCATTCAAGTTCCTATATGTTTAACTTTTTTTGTATAACAAAACATAAATTTAAATTTCATCAGAGTGGCAAATATGAATAAAATATAACCATTGAGTACAATGACAAAAAATTATCTGAGAATGATTTCTGGCGTTTGTACCTCATAGCGTCCGCCTGAACAGGCGAGGGAAAGGGGCGTGTCCTTTGTGCGCTCCGACTGGGCCTCCATGTCGGCCGAATGGTTCATCAGTATCTCGACCACTTTCTCATGTCCGGCGGTGGCAGCTAGGATTAGCGGTGTAAAGCCCTTCTTGTCTCGGTGCTCTGAAAACATAAGTAACAATCATTAGCCTAGTAACAAGCTATTTCACCTGATAATCACGAATTGCAAAGAACATATCAATGACTAGTAGTAACTTGCAGAAAGTCATTTATCTCTTATTGCCCTGATCTGTTCTACAATACCACATTGCGACCCTTCAAAAAATAACTCATTATAAAAACTATTTCAAAATACACCATAATCAACATAAATGTCAGAAAATAAACATTAGGCTATTGATTAAATATTACAAGAATGGATTCAAAATAGATCATCAAAAATAAATAGACCATGAGTATCTTGATTTTTACCCCTATAGATGAGTTTTCCGGACAAAAAGTACAAAAGTGAAAATAAAGATAAACTCAATAGAATATTATGCGATTGAGCATTCAACTGCTACGCGTTTTACGCTGATTCAAATTCTAAATATACTATGAATTCTGTTCGTTCATGTTATTTATTATTTAATGATTGATAGGGAACATAGAATAAGTTACCACTCTATGGTAGATTGTGACATGGAATAATCTACCGAAGGTACAATGTACCATGTTCCCATTGAACGCGGTACATCTTTGGTTCACAGCTGTTGGCGGGCACTTTGAAATTGATTTTCATTGATGCGTTATGCTAGTGTATTGATTCCTCACATAAAAGCATTTATTATAAACTTACAAGTTATAGAAGGAAGTATGTTTTAGACAGAATTTTATACAGAATAACCAATGTATTACAGATACAGCCGACTGACCCAGCGCATGCGCAGAGCAGCAAGCAGACGCAAGAGTCTCTCGACCAATGAGAGCTCGGTAACCATACTTCCATCTATGTTCCAATCTATGTTACCGGTTAGTGGTTAGTAGCCGCTTGGCACATTTACTGTCAAAATGCTCCCATCGGACATGGAACAATCTACCGCTCGAGTTTTTGAGACAATCTACCGGTAACCGTACGTTTCCTGACCGTACCCATTGTTGATACATTCAAATTGAACATTTGGATGGAGAGAATATTATTGAAAATAATTCGAAAAATAATAACTTCTGGAAATAATTCCTTTTAAAAAACATAATTTTTGAAATAATGAACAAATTTTTATAATAAAATATTTCTATTTGATGAAAAATGAAATGTGTAGAAATGTTGACTGACCGATATCGGCTCCTCGTGACAACAGCAGCTCGACAAGCTCGTCATGGCCGCCTGCACAGGCCAGGGTGAGAGCCGTGTCGTGGTTGCTATCCGTCTCAGAGTCGACGTCCATGCAAGAGAATGCCGCCGCCCCGCCACCGGTACCACCGTTGTAGTTGGCCACTGCCGAATCGGCGCCAACGCCGAATCCTGCTGCAAGCACATTATACACAGTTAGTATCGAAATCAACTAATGAGTTCAAGGAACAATAAAAGAGATATGGAAACATGGAAGCATAACATAAAATAACAATTAACTAAAATCGCAAAGAAATATTATTGTCATGACTTTCAATTATCTGGGAGTAAAAGAGACTTCTCTCGTTCGTGAACGTGAGTTTCCGGATAAGAAAATTACGATAAGTTTTTCAATTACCAAATCAGTGATCAAGTGCAATATCAAGAGCCAATACTTTTCACTATGAATATAAATGGAAATAATAATAAATTAATACATAGGTACCACAATATTCAATTAAGAATTGAATAACGAATGTGGGTTCAATGGAAACCTAAATGAGTAGATGATTATAAAAGAAATAGAAGATTATGATAGTTCTCAACTTCAATATCAGATAAAAAAAAATAAGATATTTAAATTTTATCTGAATTGCTTAAGGTCTGATTTTATAGATGGAGTTATGGTACTAAAATCTACAGCGGTCCTTATAAGAAACACGTATAAAGCGAAAACATTGTACAGGAAGGTCAAGTACAAAAACCAGAAAGGAGGCTCCTTGGAGAAAGAACTTTCTATTTGATTGTTTGATTTCATACACGTATCTTCCAAATTTTACAAGTGTATTATCAAATATGAAAAATGAAACAAAAAATACGCTTCTTGATTCAAGGGCTTCCTATTCAGTTATTTGGTTTAATTTGATACATATATTTTTGGAAATGTATCATCTTGAAAATTAATGTGACACCGTTTCACCAAGATCATTTAATCGTTTCAATTTATTTGAATGTATGTACAAGTTTCAATAAATAAGTGGAATTGAATTAAATAAATAATGCATCATTTTCATTCGAGTGAATTACAAAATTCAAACAATAGATTGAGACAGACCTGCGTTGGGCGGTGCAGTGGCGCGCTGGCCGTTGGGTGTGAGTTGGTAGCGCGCCTTCTTGCCCTTGCCGGCGGCCTGCATCTGGCTGGGCGAGGGGATCTGGCTGGGCGCGGGTGGCGTGGGCACCGTGGCCGGAATGGTCACCGTGGCGGTGGAAACAGGCGCACAGTTGACGGGCGCCGCTGCTGCGGGCGCCTTCTTGTCTGGCGGGGGCGCGGCGCTCCCATCCTTGCTGCTCGGCGCAGCCTCTCCCTTGCGCACAGTCAGCCGGATGTCATTACACGCTCCTCTACCTTCCTTATCTGTAATAACAAATCACAGCTCATGTTTGATTCAAATGATTGAAATTCAACAATGTCCTAACTCCGCCTAATAAGCTATATTTTCATTTAATATCAGGCATGAAATTTCTCGAATTGATGAATTAGTTTTCAATCTTCCAACTTCTCCTCTTTAGTGTAGTGATTTACTTCATTTCAATCATCAACCTTCCAATTTAAGAATTTTTAAACGACTTTTTCTGGATTTCAAAACTAAGTGGAATTTTCAATTTTAGTACGATCCCCTGAGTCACTGATTGTCAAATTAGAATATATTCGAAATAAGAAATATTAGACAGTTTCCAAACATCAAATCCACCCTGTATAATCAAATATGACGATATTGATGATTAACATTGTGAAAGTTTTAGAAAGATTGACAACCATCAACTACATCATCTACAATCAACTACAGTTTTATTAAATCGGCCAACAAATCTGTTTTTATTCACATTTCTAAAGATAATTTAAGAAGATACACGGATGTGTATTGATGTGATCGATTTGATAATCGATTATATCACCACTGATATATAATTTATCCCTACAGTATCTGAATGGTAGTAAATGATTATAATTATGATGAAAAATTTACAACAAAAAAAAAATGTCAAAGCAATTTTTATAGAACCAACAGAAAAGTATAGTACATGTATTTATTGTTATAATAAAAAAGGCATCATGCACTCGGCATAGAGGGCTCACTCCTTCCACGCCTTGAATATGTGGATACCTCCTTCCTCTTTCGTGTTAAAAGATCCACTCATATAGATAGATAGATGCCTTTATTTTCCACTTGTTGTTGTTGCGAAGTTGAGGCACAACTAGGCACAAGAGCCCCTTCTTCCACTTGACCCGCAAACCCACTTAACCCATATAGCTTACGTATTGTATTTAGAAGTTTACGGACAATCAAACCAAATAACCTGTAGATAGCAAACTAATAAAACGTATCAATTATTGCGGAGAAAATAAGCAAGGTAGGCCTGAAAGTTCTAGTAATTGGGGTGCAATGTTTTAGTTGAGGCGTAATTTTTGGACAAAGGTGTTATTCTTTTAATTCAGCTTTTATCTCAAGTAAAAACTAGAAAACATTCTAATTACATTTTTCTAAATTACATTTGATTTGATTTTGGTTTGTTAACTACAAGTGAAGAAGTCAAAAAGAAATGATAAAATTAACCGCCATTTAGTGGAACGTCATATACAGATATGAGGGTTGAATAGAAGAATAGAAAGCAATTCGTGCGACAAGTCTTTGTTCTCTTTGGTATTAAATAATAAGTAATGTATTAGTATTATGATGACAAAATATAACACCATATCCCATGTGCCGACCGAGACCCGCAAAACAATATTTCAACCATAGAAATGACTCAACAGTTGGAATTAATTATACTATAGGATGTGCATCCAAATCAGGATTGTAGGAATTTAGGACACTAGAATGAAACTGGGTTTAGTTTATTCACTGGGTTTGCATAACGTAAAAGCTGACCCGCAAGAATAATTTAAAGCAATAAAAAATCACTCATAAGATAGGGATGTGCATCTAAACCAATCAGGTGGGGCACTAGAAGCAAACAGGGTTAGCCAGGGATTGCGTTATTGGGGTGGGATGCTTCGCAAACAGCTGACCTAGTTGAGGCGACTGAAGGAGCAGCTGCGACTGAAATGAGGAGGAATTAGCTGCAGCTGCAGCAGCGGAGTGCACCTTCATGTCATTGAGCTGTTGCAACTCTTGTCGAGTGACTTGGTATTGCAGTTGGAAACTGTTGGGCGAGGGCACAGTGAAGTACTGCACACCCTGGCCCTGGGCCTGGGCAGTGGGGTCGGCTAGCATCAGCTGTTGCGGCGGTGCCCCAGTCACGCCCAGCATTTGCATTGCGTCTTCGACCCCGGCCGCGTAGTTAGCGGCCTCTGATTGCATTTTCGCCCGCTCCCGATCTGCAACTGCACAACACTCACTCACAACAATTCCCACGAGGCAAATGGCTCCAGCCACTGTTGCTAGTTTTGTCATTAAACCGTTGCAAACACAGTTCAACTTGATGCAGAAATCAACACACATCTACTGATCAATTACTTCATTCAAGATTTTTTGGGACAAGAAATAAATAAGTTTGGTCAAAGTCAAGTTTGATTTCATTGAGGGTTATTATTTGAATCAAATTCATTTTATAAATTTATTATAATTTATCGATATTATTTGCAAATTGGTAAAATTCATTTTAGGGACGTATTAATATTGCCAATTCCCATTCTAGCTCACCCCTTCTTCATTCAAATGTTGCAAATATGTTTTAGTTAAATGCAACAACAAACACACATCTACTGATTCATTACTTTATTCCAGACTAAATCTTCATCATTCCATTTTTAATTGACATACATCAATTGAGTGAATAACCAACTTCACTCTTAACAGTCTCAACTCACTATGCAAACCATTTTTAAGGTGCATCAAAAAAAATTTTTTGGGACAAGAAATCAGTAAGTTTGGTCATTGTCAAATATGATTTTATCAATTCTATTAAGGGCTAGTATTTCAATAGAATTAATTTTTATAATATTGTATTATAGTGATTTATTGACATGATTTACAGATTTGAAGATTTATTCAATTTTATTTTAGAAATAATCTAAGTTTTATAATTCAATTGGATTTTTCTGATCATAAAATCACGAGCTGTTCTAGAATATCGTCTTCAAATATTTTTTAAAGAACAGCTTTTCATCGCCATATTTTTCGTTCCTTACCACATTAACAATTTCATCATGTATGATCATTGAAAGACAAGAGATAGGAGAGTAGAACAATTAAATTTAATAGTGGAATTATTACTGAACTCACCACTAGCGGCCACATCATCAAGTCCAAGATTTTCCAAGGTTTCCAATAGCTGAGACTCATCAACATGCACTTTGGGCGCATCCTTCAGCAATGCCTCCACTGTGGCTGTGTCCAGCAGCTGACTCCGCTGCTGAGGTGTCGGTACTATATCGCAGGATGGACAGCATACACCATCCTAATCGGAAAATATTTCAAAATTAATTAAAAATATACCAATTCAGTTAGATTACCAGAAACCTATGCATCTGGAGAATCGAGGGTTGAGTGTAAGAAAGGGCCGGCTCTGTCCTAACATCGCCCTCCCAGATGAAAATTAACTCAGCTAGTCATCTAGTTCATATCCCGGTTTTAACTTTCTGTGCGAAATAAAAGTAAATTATTATGAGTTTCCCTAATTTTGCGTGGGTATTATGGGATGATCGTCGATAAATAATAAAAAAGTGAAAAAAGTACAAAGGAGGTTGAAACTGCAATTCGTATTCATCAATTTGAATAACAAGTTCAAAAATGAACGAAACCCCAACTCTGTATTCAATTGCAGTTTGATAATTCCAATATCTTATTATGAATTTTATATAATCGCAGTATTGAATTGATAGATTTGAGAAAACCTCTTCTGTATTTTGATGACATCAATTTACTTACAAGTTAGTATTTTCAAATGGGTACCATGATCTTATTCATTTCATTCACTTCTCATTATTCTCATTTATTACTAAGGATACTGTTAATTATCACAAAGCTTCACTCTACTATGTGATTGTATGTGGAAATTACATCATAAATTTAATGTGTTACGATTTCTCCCATCTGGAGTTCCCTTAATTTGCTAGTTATTCTCAGCTCAGCTTGATTTTTCAACGGGGTGTCCACAAAATCAGGCTCAAAAAATTCCCGTATAATTCCCGCTTTTCCCGGTATATTTCTTTATTTTCCCCGATTTTTATTGAGCTCGGATTATAAGTTTAAAAATATTTCCTCATAAAAGGGTCGAAAATACATATTTTGTACTTCGCTTGTGTACACAATGAACATTGTTCACTCAATGATTGATACAAGTGCCTTTTTACAAGGTATCATATTTATTGGTTCACAATTATCACAGTTATCACATTGGTAGATCAATAAATAATCAAAGTAGGCGTACCCTTAATATGGGTTTATTTTCCCCACAACTAGTTTCGAACTTTCAAGTCATTTTCAAGTTCGTTTAATTATTGATTTATTATACATAATAGCCCTAATAACAATGTGAATATCATCTTTATGAATGTATAATTTTGAAAGTAAATGTATTACTCATATTGTTTAAATAACTTTATTTAGGAAAATACAATTAATTTCACGCCTTCAAACTTGCTGATCGCAAATTTGCCTTAGTCGAGTAGTAATTAGGCCTACAGTACTAGTTATCATGCAAGTTATAGTGCCTCCCCCTAAACTAAGAAGAGTCCGTGGAGTCCACTTCCGGAAAATGTTCTATTTTCTGAGTACAAAATATCGTTTTCAAGCCCTATTTTTGAAATCTGATTGAGAATACAGATTTACTTTATGGAAGAGAATTTTTGTGTCATAATAGCGTGATAGAGCAATATTTCTTGAAGAATTATCAATAATACACAAGCACACACTAGAGAGATCTTGACAAATTTGTTCCATGTGCAGGTATAATTCCATAGCCTACATGTTTATAAATAGCCCAATTTCTCATAAATCGGGTGAATTTTGAGTGATGATTTTCGCATCATTGATTGCCATTCAACGTGGCAATGACTCACAGTAACTAGCCATCATGCAATAAAATATAAGCCAATTTCATTTTTTCACTGCATCCAAGTAAATTCTGGACTCCCCGATTCTTATCAAGTTTGTCAATATATATGAAAACTTAGAAGTCATTTTGCATTTTTGATTAATTATATGTAGCCTATTTTAAACTACAAACTATAGTATAATATTAATTGTAAAATTAATATTTATTGATTGATTTTTCCCATTTAGGGAGACTTGAACCCATGTTTTTAGGGGGACTTGACCCAGTACACTACTGCAGACAATTTCATTCGCATGACATTTCTTTTGAAGTTTATTATCAACTATTAGATTCAATTAGATTATTGGATTGCATCAATTTTCAAGGCAAGAAGTACAAACTGGAAAGTTGAATACTCTGGGAAGGAAGGAGGCTAATGTAATAGTAAAACATCAATTATTCACTGGGAAATTATTTTGCTGTAAATTTATTATTTTGAATAAGAGAGTTAATAAAATCAATTGATAATTTGAAGGAATGATTATTGATTAGGATAGGAGTGATGATAATATAAGCTTACATATGAGTTTCTTGGTGAAGCAACTCATAAGGGTAGGTTTCACTCACTTTGGTTACAATCTTGTCACCTATTCGAAAGACGTTCATTGCGTTTATGACTAACATTACAAGCCCCAGCAACCAAGGCTATTAGAAATAGGTTATTCCGATCTGAGGCAACTAGAAAAGTGGTGGGGAAACAGAAAATGATGAAGATAAAATCAAAAACATAATTGTGATACTTATTGTTAAAATACTAGCGCATGCGCACGGTACAAGGAGTTCTGATCTGAACTACGTAACTTTCTAGCCTCCCCCACCCGTTTTCTCAATATCTAACAGTTATGGAGCAACCTTCTCTGTAATAACTTCGCCTAGCAACGAACCTCATGATGCAGACACATCACACATTTATGAATAATTATCAGATTAGGATACTCTTGGCTGTTACATTAGAAATCAGTGGCCAATAGATACCTATAGAATTCTTATTAAAGAATTATTATTATTATAAGCGAATGAAGTGGCTTTAAATAATTATGGGAGGGGACTCTCATGGGTATTTCCATCTTGCTATATAAGTCATGTTAAGGGTGACAAATAATTATTCACCTTTAAAAGATGATGGAAAGAAAGATGAACATTATGATGTATTCATTTTCAATTTTTTGTTAAAATAAACCTCTTAATTTGATATATTAGAACCGGCGCTCTTTTTGAATCAACCTAAACTTCCAATGATTATTTTGACATGGAGTCTATTTTGATAATGTAGAAAAACCTCGAGATTGCTCTCATTAGGCATTTTGAACAATTTTTCAATTCACATGAAAGTACTAAGATATAAATGAAAAATTGGATTGTCTCTCAAGTCCCCCCTACTGTTCAAAGCTCAGCAATCATAATCACCACTCGGTATGTTTAGGAGGAGTTTTTCAATTCAACATTGATTAGTAAAAACATCAAACAGTAAACATCAATATATCGATAACCATCCCTAACAAAGATTAACTCAACTCATCTATTTTTTTCTATTACGAACTGCTAGTAAATATTCCACTCTGAACTATTTTACACGACACTGCGTCTGCAGTCAATAATTTGAATATTAGTTTTACTATAAACTACTAGCACATGTGAGTAGTACTTTAAAGTAAAACCAATATTCAAATTATTAACTGCAGTGTCGGGTAAAATAGTTCAGAATGAAATTAATTCAACTTTGTATTTGAAAATTTAGCCAGTTTATCAAATGACAAAACAATGCCCAGGAAAAATTCCCGCATTTCTCGCACCTAGACAAAATTCCCGTATAATTCCCGCTTATTTTCAGCACAAATAAAATTTTCGCTTTTCCCACAATTCCCGCTCTGTGGACACCCTGCTCAATTATATTTTTCTACTGACACTAATCCTAACTTTCAAAACATTCATTTGTAACATATCAAATTTAATTGATAGTTTGATTTACCTGCTGCTGCCTCTTCTGTTTCTCGTGAATAGCCTTGAGCACGTGGTTTCTGATGCGCTGCGGTGTGGCCATTGAGATGTTGGGATCGAGTTTCTTGTAGTGCTTCATAGTACAATGATAGCCGGCATTGTATGCGGCCATATTGTCTCTTACTAGCGAGTTGTATGGCACGGGCGACGGTGCTCCCGCTGACATTGCGGCTGCAGCTGCTGCAGCTTGAGACTGCTGCTGCTGTTGTTGCTGCAGGATTTGCTGATGTTGCTGGTGAATCTGCTGGGCCTGTTGTTGCTGCTGTTGCAGCAACTGCATATGCTGTTGTTGCTGTTGCTGGGATTGCTGTTGCAACTGCTGCTGCTGATGGGCCTGCTGTTGGGCTTGCAGTTGCTGCTGCTGTTGCTGAGATTGTTGCATCTGCTGAGCTTGCTGTTGCATTTGCTGCGATTGCTGAATCTGTTGTTGAGATTGTTGGGCTTGTAATTGTTGTTGCTGTTGTGGTGGTATGAGTTGTTGTACTCCCTGCAATCACAAATCAATTGTTATAGATTTTTCTAAAATGCCATGTTTACAAGCCTCACTGGACCATTCAAGTAATTGAAAACCAAATGTTTGTTTATATTTCCAATATTCTCTGATCACTGATGTACATCATCATATTCAATCGAGCCACACATTTAATAACAATCTGAATCAAGGTTTTGCAATCACCAATCATTTGATAAATACAAAGTTGAATTACTATGCTAAAACTTTCTATTCAAATTTGTTGAGTACAATAAAATTCATGTATCTGTATGTTATTTATGGCTAAAAATATACACTCAACATATTTCACAAATAAGATTGATTTGATTGAACACTACTCGAATACAATAAAAAAGTGGTGTCAGAATCGACTCTTTTGGAATTGTTTATGGTCATTCTTGATGCATAATATGGAAAAAATTAATACAAGTTTGCTCGTAATCTCATTAAAAACTATATTCTTCACAAAAACAAAACTGTTCACAAGATTGTCGAATGAAGAGAAATAAGAATTTACCTGCTGTAATGTTTCATTGAATTGGGCGAGTTGAAGTTGAGAAAGTTGCACGGAGGAGGCTTTGTTCGGTCGATTTTGTAGAACAACATTTGGGTAGCCTCCTGTCTGCTGCTTCCGTACATTTTTCCCTTCTTTCTTGGAGAATGGTTTAGCCTTGGGACGATCGCTGATGGCAGTCGACTGAACAGAAAACATTAGAAATGATGAAATCACAAAATCGTATTTGAAAACATACAAATATTGATTAAAACGCTAACAAAACATGGTGTCAGGTCATCTAAGAAACCATGTTTTTATGTTTTCAACAATAAAGAAAAAGTGTAGTATTCAAGTGAGTATTCTGTGAGAAGTGTATTTTTAATATACACCGCATTAGAAAACATTCATTCAACATGGGAAGCATAATTTCAATAAAATGAAAGATTCTGATTCATACACAAAAACTATAAGAAATTATGGAAGAAAAAATCCTTGAAAATTAATTTTAAAAAGTAGATATTGATTTATATTAATTTATCGTATTACTTAATATTTTAATTAGCAGATAGATTAATATAAGTCATTTTTACTTCAGAGTTACTTTTTAAATTCTAAGACATAACATCTAGCATTTGTCTTCATAGTTAGAAAATGTTTCTTTTCCAAGTAAGCTTTTTCATCAAGTTTTACCTGGGCAGCATCAGACACAGCACTAACAGGCTGAGAAGTAGCAGGAGGTGTGAGTCCAGGCCCAGAAGTAGGAATGGCGGGGTCCGTCTTGCCGAAATTGGTATGCATTGGTATGCCATTATGATACAGCGCTGAATTGCATACCATACCTGAAACACCATACAAAATTAACTCAATAAAGTTAGCAAACTCAACTCAATGAACTTCGACATAATGTTGGTTGGAATTTAATACACCTACTGTCATTCATATTCCCCCATAGCAATCTAGAATTTCAAAATATGCATTTAGAGAAGAAGGAAAAGAGATTATTAATTGGCTCAACCTGAACTATTCAATCTCATGGCAATAATCGCATTTCATCAAACTCAAGTACGTGGTAATCTAACAGAGAATAAAAGATTTTAAGACAGAATAAAGATTGTTACTTACATTTGAATAGTATTGGAATTACAATGAGACGAACAATAAAAGACGAAGATTAATTAGTAGATTTTTTGGATATTTTGTACTATCTTGTTATACGTTGTTGTTCGTTGTCATTGTTGTTTCGATATTATGTTATACTGTAAACTCACAATTATTTTCATACTTTCTGTCTCTGGGACGACATATTCAACCTACAACCAATATTATTATTATTCCCTACTCCATGTTATTATTTTATTAAATAACATTCTGGATTCAAGATTTAGTTGAGTTTTAAACCTCTGATAACAGCAATTATTATTGATTGATATATTATTACAGCTCTTATCATACTAGAATATTGGTAATTTTTCATCAATAAATTTCGTATATCTTAGTAAAACATTGGTCATTTGCAACAACCAAGATTAGTCACACATATCAGGAATTAAAATGGAACAATTACTATTAAAAAAAATGGTAGGAATAGAAACAGAATTCTATTGAAATACTAAAACGAATTCTAAATGAAAATTTAGTTAAGTACTAACCTGGTGCAGCGATGTTTTGGTCTACGGGTAGAGAAAGAGGAATAACAGAGCTGCTACAGGAAACAGGAGTGGGAGGTATGGGTGACGTGGGAATAGGAACAGACGACTCCACCAGTTGGGGTATTGGCGCCTTCTCATTAAGCTCCTGTTCCACCCTCTGTATGAAAAAACATCATTATAATTAGTTAAACTTAGCCTAGTTACAAATTACAGTGAATTCTTAACGTTGATAATGATATATAGCATATATATAACGTCAGATAAGAATACATGTAAGAGAATTTCATAATAAACTAATTTTAAAGATAAATTTCACAAATTTCTTTAGAATAAAATCAGTTGAATAAAACTTTTTACATAATCACGACTTGAGCTAACTTGAACTAATTGCAAAAATTTCAAACCAATTTTTTTATTTGCCATATTGAGTACAATACAAAAATTATAATTGAGAACGCAATAAACTAAAGAAAGAGAATCAATCCTATTTACATAAAATAAAACTATGCTAATCTCAATAATACACTATATTTATTTTGGCGCTGCCTGCAAAACCGAAGTTTGTGTGCGGGCAGCGAGCATCAATCAGAATTGAAATGAATACAAAATTTTAATAAAATACAACTGAAAAGAATAAAACAGAATGCATAAAATTAAGCATTATACGTGACTGCTGAGTGATACAGTATATCATGGATTATGAGAAATACAGAAATTTAAAACCCTAAGACTTAGTAAAAGGAAAAATAAAACGTTATAATGATAATTTACCTGATGAAATGTTATTATAGTTGAAACATGAAAAGATGACATTATTTAATAGTAGCTTGTGAAAATCTTACCCAAATCTCAGAAATAGCGATCAAAAATTGCAAAATCGCTACCAAATACAAATTTATCACTTGTGTTATTTTTTGTCAATTTTGCGATTTTTCATCGCTATTTCTGAGATTTGGGTGAGATTTACACAATCGCCGCCATTCAACTTTTTCTTGAGAATCCGACTCTCTTCAACTTCCATTGATAAAAAATACAATTTTATGATTCCTTATCCAGTTATAACCCTTATTGTTGAAAAATTGCGTTTTTAACATATTTTTCCAATTATCTCAATAACCGTTGAAGTTACAAACTTGGAACTGGTTTAATTGAATTCCTCAGCTAATTTTACATAGGAATTGCTTATTTTGGAACCTTACTAAAGCATCTAGAAAATTAGAAAAATTAATCTTTTTTTAAAGATCTCAATTTTCCGCCATTGTTATCTCGGTAAGAAAGAATTTTGGGGGTTGGTCCTATGGAACTGTTTTGTCTACTTCGTGTAAGGAATCAGCCTGAGAAGTATTGCACATTCCTGAGAAGTATTGCACATTCCTCCTGAAACACCCTATATAACCAGAGAAGCAAGTACAGATGCATTTTACAATTGAATTCAGTCATTTATTAATTTAATCAAATACAAAGGTGAGTACAACAGGCACATAGCCCAAAACTCTTCCTCGACCAATTTATACTAACAGTCCAAATCAAGGTTACAGTACCTTAGAGTATTATTATTGATTTCCACTTCCAAAACGAAAGATGAACAATTAATTTATTTCACAAATAGTATACGGTGAAGCTCGTATCTACAATCTTTGTTTACATGATAGTTGAAACTTTGTTTCGCTTACTTAATTTAAACAAAGCACCTTAGAATAATTTCAGACTCTATTTATCAAGTTGCCTAGTGGAAACTAAGCAAGAGCAACTTTTCTTCAGCAATTCAACGGTCAACTCACCTGCAATTCTTCAACAATGAGTTGCTTTTGAAGGAATTGCTGTTCAATAACCTGCTTGTGTCTATTGGCAGCCGCAGTACTACCCTTATCCACTATGTTGGGATCGGCTTCAGCACCGGGGGGATTGCGAACCTAGTAACACAAAACAATAGCAATTAACGTAGTTCTTTTCAAATTCGAGTTCAAGTTATTGAAAAAATGTGATTCATACATGTAATACTCAGTATTTTTACTATATGGTCTATATCTATAATATTTTGTTAATTGGAATTTAAAGAACTAATATCCTCTGGTGCTGATATGATTCTGTATTATTGAAGAAATGAATTGAGTGGAGTAAATTTGAATTTATAAGTGAGCGAACTCTACTTCGAATAAATTGGAAGCGACAAATTTCATAATTCATAACATTTTATAAATTCCATCGAATCCCAGGGTGTTATAATATCAGTCAAAAAATAAAAATCTGATTTATTTTATTTAAAAAAAATTATAAATTTATATAATTATATTTATAATATAAAAATTTATAATTCAGATGACACCTCTTTACAAAGAGTTTATTAAAAATCATGAATATTTCAATGATTTATGTGAACTTAATTTACGAGAAGTGATGAATATCTGAATACAGTATTTTATTTCAACATAAACAGTGATCAACATCCATGAGATAGTTGTATTTGGAGAAAAATAAATTATTTGATTTAGTTATAGCTTTATTTCTAAATCTCCAATCACCATCCCAAGCTTACCTGCTGAACTTCAGGAGATGTAAGGTTATCGTATGAAGTGAGGAGTCGGTTTTTGCGCAAGAGAGACTTTTGGGCTGGATTGTTGGTATGTTTGCTCACTCCAGTTGGGCCCAGGTGTTCAATAATTCTCCCTGTAAATTGATCATTATAGATTATAATCAAATCAATAATACTGTTAGCAAAAAGGAATGAATTGCCAACCCCAATAAGTAAATAATTGAAAGTAGTTTTATGAACAATTTTGTATTCAAATAGAAAGTATTGTTGGTTATAACTTTTAACAAACTTCATATTTGTACAAATAATAAACTACTGGTATAGTCTGTCCAAACAAAGAAGAAATTCTGGCAAGATGGGAAAATGACTCGGTCAATATTGGTTCAAAAATTATTGATTTTGTCTCAATAATAAGAAACATTGTGATCTACAATTTGAGACCAACTGTATAATTTTTGTACCACTATTGACCGAGCTGGATTCATTTTCCTATCGTGCCGCAATGTCTTCTTTGCTTGGGCAGACTAAACTTGGAAAACAATAGAATGTTCTAAACTTGTATGATACAAAAATGCTAGTATGGCTGTTGGCGATCAAAAATCTTTGTATCCAACTGGGGTCGAACCCCATGAATCTCATCAGACTCAGACTTCATCAGACTAGCTCTTTATCGCACTCGGCTACAGCCACTGCCAGCCGACGGTTAGATGCCTCGTTTACAAGTTGCTAATGGTATCACAGTCCACTGGCACAAGCCGATTAATCCCCATTTGGCCGAGTTTTGTTTGATAGAACAGCATTTCCAACTATGCTCAAGAATATGCAGCATACTGAGTAGCAGATAAAATTGACCAAGTGTGGACAAAGAGAAGGGAACGTGTTGACGACACTATTCTTATAGTAATTAAAGGCGATGGAAATAATTTGAATGAGTTATTTATTTATTTAGCGTATGGATTTTAGTAGTGGGGAGACCCACTGACCCACAGTGGGTTGTTCCACTTCGCCAGCATAAAACCTAATTTTCACTAGATGGAAAACCATGGTTATAGTTCTTTCAGTCATTTAAAATAACAGATTTTTTTAATTCAAAACATTATATTGACTATATAAGACTTTGAATGAGTTATCCAGTCGACGCTCAAGGGTGAATATTCGCTAAATATTCGATAATATACGCTAATGGAAAGGATATTGCAATTTCAGCAAGGAGTACTGACCAGCGATGGCAGCAGCTTTGGCGTTGACGTGCAGGTCGTCGTGGGGGTGGGGTGCGGTGGCGGCGGGCACCTCGTGCAGGCCGGATGGGGCGGGGGCTGGGGCGGCGACAGCGGCGGGGGCAGGAGCAGGGGCTGCCGGCCCCGTCATCATGATCGAGTGCGGGTAGTCGAGCAGCAGCTGCACCACCGTCGTGTGTCCGCCCTTGGCCGCCTCTATCAGCATCGTAGAATTATCCTTGAAACAAAAACATCACAAAAATTGTTAATGGGAGTCAAAAAGGATTATCAAAGTGTAAAGTTTTTTAGACCGGTATTACACGATAATAGTTTTCAATTACGTATGAGATCATATGAAAAGAGATGTAATATGATTTCGTATTTTCATATCTTTCCATATGACCAGATATGTAATGGAAAATATCGTGTGGTACCGGCCTACGAATGGTTTCGAATATGAATTTCTCAGATTGATCATTGAAAGAAGTATTAGTTAGCATAGTTAATATTATATTTGATTGCTCACAATGTTGCATATTCGTTACAAATTTTGTTAAAAATTTGCGTCTTCGCTGATACCTGTATCAGTAATAGGTACTGTACTGTATAAATAAAATAGATACAACCATGCATTTTGTGTTTCAGATCAAATCAATTAACAATGTTTGTTCAAACTCAATAGCAATTTTCAGTACAATTTGACTAGAATTTAGATGGAAATATGCTGTTCAATCAGAGTTACAATGAACCCCAATTACCTCGGATTATCAAACTACTATGGTCTAATTTTTATTCTATGAAACTAATGAAAATGCTCTCTGTACTTCATTTTGAAATAAACCATAATGAAGATGTACCAAAATACTCATTATTCAGTTGCGAAAAGGTGCTATACAATTGTAAAAATTATACTTTATTTTCCCATTCAGTGAAGTTTCTTGAAATCGGTCTTTTATCTTTACCTATTGTCTTTCAATCTTATACATAAAGATACAGAAAGCCATAAAATGTAATAGATTTTACTTCAAATACGATTCAATTCTATAAATATACTTTCAATAAGATACAAGATCTTCTAAGTATCTAATGATACTTGAGCATCTAAACATACTCATTATGATACAATGCATCAAATTAAAAATTTGAATTTGTATCAAACTTGTATCAATGATGATCGAAATGACCTTCCATGAGTAATTAGGCTATTCATGGAAGAGTACAACAGGTAAAGCCTGAAACTGACACTCTTACAATAAATACAAACATACAAAAATCATTTGTAATACTTGATGTATTTATAAGATTGTTGTAATTTATTCATTTCTGACGATAAAACAATTACAATTTTCACACCAATATCCAAATAAGAAAATGTTTGAACTTAATAATTGAATGATGCAACAAGATGTTGCAAGTACCTTGAGTTTATGAAAAGGGTCAGCATTGTGTGTGAGCAGGAGCTCGACGACGGCAAGGTGTCCGCCGGCGCTGGCGAGGGAGAGTGGGGTGTGGTCGTTGTTGGTGGTCTGGCGGTTGACGTCGGCCTGCTTGCTGATGAGGAACTGCACGGTGCAGAGGTGGCCGGCGCGGCACGCCTTCATCAGCGGCGTCCTCCCTCCCTCCGACTCGTGCTCCAGGTCGGCGCCATATTGCAGCAGCAGGTCGGCCACATCCGTGTGTCCGTTCTCGCACGCGTACGTCAACGCCGTGTCCCCCGTCTGTGTTTGCGCGTGAACGTCGGCCGCCGCGTCCAACAAGTACCTACAACACAAACCAATCATTGAAATTTTGTAACAATCGTCATGAATAATAAAATAATAAAGTAGTAAAGTATGTTATGGATCATTGTCTCCCGACTCAATGGTGGGAAGTACACAATCACCTCTCAAGTGCCTTGTCTAATGTGAGGAAATCTCGAAGTAAACGAGTCTCTGGAGCACATCTTCTACATTGTGAACTATATAGTAGTTTTAGACAATAATATCTGTGCAAATATTCTCTGGTTTGCCTGAATGACATTTTGAACAAGTGTGATGATCAGGAAATAATATTATTATTATTATTATAGTTTTGTAATGGGATTGATGATGTTTTGTGTTGTCTGATTGATATCTTGGACTGCTGATAATGGACTATAATGAGTAGAAGAAAAGTGTTCAATTAAAATTTTGTGAAAGAATACTGAGGACATTAGTTTTGATTTTCTATCAATTTGAGAGTACATTGTTACAAGAAAGATTATTATAATTATACACTGATTGAAATATTTGAATAATGAATAAATAACAATTGTAAACCTATAACGAATTCTCATTTCAAACATAAATTCCTTAGAAAATGAAGAAACGCTAAGAAGATCGATTATGATTACCTGACAAGCTCCAAGTGTCCCTCTTGTGCCGCTTCCATTAGAGGTGTGGATGCACCCAATTCGAGCTCAGCTCCATTCTTAATCAGGTAGTCCGCTACGTCCATGAAGCCACCACAACAAGCCAACGTTAGAGCTGTCTCCTGCGTTTCTTCCGTCTGAGCGTTGATGTTCGCACCTGAGAGAAAAAAGGGGCCAATTAAATAATCATAAAATTATAACAACACACTTTGATCTGAAATTGATACAGTACATAATATCAATGAGTATCAAAATATTGGCACGATAGAATAGTTACAACAGTTCGCGCAAGCAGAGAATATATTCTCCCCTGGGGCTAATTTATTATCAAACTGATCTTATCATATAGATAGCGTATGCTTTCAATAGTGGGGAGACCCAAAGGGTTGTTCCTCTTCGCAATATTATGACCTCATTTTTCACTAATGAAAGCATGGAGAACCATGTGGGTTATAGTTCTTTTAAGAATCATTCAAGAACATCATTTTAGAATATATAATATCATACGATAAGAATCAATACATCATCAGTCACAGATGACTTTGACTTCACAATATTGATAACTTCACAACACTTCACAACATTGACTTGTTTTAAACAGCTAGTTTTTTTTTTAAATTGGTGCAATGAGTCTATTTTAGTTATGGATGGTCTCAGGTAACTCATTATACAATAAAAAAATTATTTTTCCTACAGCTACGTTAGAAATTTGCTATTCCTGCATTGATAACAATACCCAAAATCTACTTTTCCGCTCTAGTGCGGGAAAATTTTTTTCTGCACTCCAGACTTGCAACTTAACATCAGTTTTGTGAAACATTTCAGGCTAGTAAAGTCTATTATGCTCTTGAAATCATGTTGGTATCACTGGCAAAAGTTAACCCAACATAACCTCTAACGAACCCCAACGGCGCAGTGGATAGCGACGTGGACTAGTATTTCACTGCTTACCAATCAGGGGGGGTTCGAATCGTGAGTAGAACCTTTTTTTGCCGATTATTTTCAACTTAGAACAACTTCCAATATTATTTTACATAGAAATAAAAGTCATAAACGACCTTTTGAGATTTTTTGGTATAAAAATTGAATTAAAAAAAAATAATAATAATAAATTAAAAATTTTAATTAAAAACTAAAAATTAAAAATTTAAATTTTCAAAATGGCGGCCGACTGAAATATTAATTTTGAATTTACTGTTCAAAGTAAGGTTTTATAAACTTCTGTATGATTACAAAAATTACAGCTTTAAATTCTGAATAAAATGGTGCTTGATTTGTCAGGATTCGATTATAAATAACTGAGATATGACAATTTTAATTTCAATTTCAACCTTTCACATTCAATATGGTAGCTGTAGGAAAAATTTAATGTGTAATACGGGCACAAAGTTTCTTTGCTGCACTCGAGAAACAATTCCGCACTCGCCTGCGGCTCGTGCGTAAGTGTTTCTCTCGATGCAGCAATATCACACTTGGCGCACTGATACACAAATAACTATTTCCTGAATAAGAAGGGTTTCTTTCGTTGGAGGCATGTATGTGAATGGGAAATTATAGAATAAAAATTCCATCTATAGATATAAATCTTACTTAATAGGATCTTTTCTGTAATATATATTTCTCATCTGAATAACAAATTCAGTGTTTATTTTTTCAGTGTTTACTCTGTCGTTAAGTCATGTCAGAGGCCCTGAAATTGATCAGGAGCGACCTGAAAACTCTGACACCAGACCTGAGCCAGCCAGGTTACACGAATATTATTATTTATTATCTATCACTCTTCATAGAAAAATTAACATAATTATGAAATACGTAGATGGCAGGCAAAGTGACGATCTACGAATCCCGAAGAATAGATCAACACGTATCTCTAGCTCTCAACCCAAAAATTACTCAGAACTAAGAAAAATAATAATTGATGATTATGATTTAGTTTGATTGGCAGTACAAACCTCTATTGAGAAGCACGGACACCATCTCTTCATGGCCTTCCCTAGCCGCCTCCATCAACGGCGTGTAACCTTCGTCGTTGACTTCCTCAATGTTTGCACCTCTTTCAATCAAAAGAAGGGCTAATTCCACGTGCCCACCACACGCCGCCAGGGTCAAAGGAGACTCGAAACTATCAGTTGGCATGTTCACCTGACAAAATCATACAGATATTTCAAGACTACCAAACATTGAAAATGCTTTTTACCAAGCATCATTTCATAGATAATTCAAAATTTTAAAAACTGCAAACCTATTATACATGGTTATTCGAGTTTTCATTTTACTCTTTAGTTTTCAACTCTCGATTTAAAAATGAAACTATCTACTTTCCACTATTTAAGCTGTACTTATTCCAACTTGAATTTCAAATTGACAACAAACAAGAATGTTGTTCATCCATACAGACGAGAAATACAACAATAACTTGAAGTAATATTTTTGTTTCATTGGCGAAAAAACAATCAGGTTAATAAAAAAACATTTACTGAGACTAAAATCGAACCTTGCCTTATCAAGTTTTAAGGTGTGGTATCTTGTCCTGAATTCCTCAACAAAAGATTGACTGCTGAAAGTTTAGTTATTTTGCAATTGATTAGTTCAAGTTTGTAGTAAAATCAGCGATTAGATGCAATAGCCTCACCTGTGCTCCAGAATCCAATAGCAATTTCGCAACTTCCACATGGCCATCCATCGAAGCTTCCATCAAAGCGGTATGCATCTCATCAGTTTTATGCTCCTATAAGGCGAGAGATAAGTTAGAAATGCAGGAACTAAATTTAACCAAATACAGATTAATAAAAGAGAAAACTTACAAATCTTCTTCTAATTATAAATAGTAGCATAAATTTGTTCTATTGTCACAATAGAAAATATTCAATTACACGAAGTTAAAATATTGAGAGAATAATGCAAGCTCAGAAGATATTTGTAAATTGGGTGGTTCACCAAAAAAGGATTGAGAGCCAATTACTCCCTGAAATTATATCTCAATTTTTTTCATTATTAGGGGTATTCCCAGTATTTGGCAAGTTGTCTGATAATACTAGTACTCTTGTATCCGTTATTCGTGGTATTCGTTAAATGGAATCAGCTGCCAAGACCAACTAACAAACAAGACCAACTAACTTCTAATTGAGAAGAAAAATTTATTGTCTTTATGAGAGAAACGGCAGTAATTACCTGATCAGCGCCAGCTTCCAACAAAAATCGAACCATATCCAGGTGGCCTTTGTAGCAAGCCAGAGTGAGAGCCGATTCTTTGAACTCATTAGAATGAGTATTAATGCCCGCACCGTGCTCCAACAATATCTGCAAAGCGATAGATATTTTCAACTATACTTACATGTTTCAAATCAAATCCAATTAACCAATAACTAATGCATTCACTAGAGAAGATTAGTTGTAAAGTAGCACAATGAAAACACTTGGGAGACAGTTACAATTTGTATTGTCTTGTGAGTAAGCACAATATGAGCAATAAGAACAAAGATTGCTTTCATAGTCCAAATTGGGAATATTAGCCTATATCTCCTCACAATAAAATAATTATCACTGACGTTATGAAGAAGTAAATTTACTTGTTCAGTTGAAGTTGTTCAGTTGTTCACTGATGTGAAAATAAATACAGTATCAGCCAAAATAAACAGTACTGAAACTGGATCAGCTGTAGTAGCCTTCTCGATCGGCTGATTCAATTGGTGATTGTTGCCACGGCTTCGTGTACATTACTTCTTTCTTATTTGAGGTTCGTTTTAGTTAACATGGTGCTAACAACTGTAGAAAAAAATTCTAACGTAGAGCATTATTTTCGCTCATACGGGAATGGTTGTGCGGGTGGTCCAAGCTTGTGACACACTGCTTTATGTTTTCAGTAAAATTTCTACAAAAATCCGACTAGTATAGTCCGAGAAAGCGAAGAAGAGCCTCTGGCAAGATGGAAAAATGACTCCAGCTTGGTCAATATTGGTTCACAAATTATCAATGTCGTCTTAATAGTAGATCAAATCGTTCCCTACAATTTGAGATCAAATTGATAATTTTTAAATCAATATTGACCAAGCTGGAGTCATTTTCCCATCATGCAAGAGGCTCTTCTTTGCTTGGTCAGACTATAATGCTATAAGTCTTTGTGAAAAATTTTGAAGAACAGGTAGTGTTTTGACACAGTGAAAGAGCTTTTCAGGGCGACCAACTACTGTCTTTACAAATGAAAACCTTACAAGAGTGTTGCAGCAAGTGTTAAAGTCACCGGAAAGAAGCATATAATACGAGCTTCTTTAAAACTGAATATGAATATAAGCAATACGTCAATGAGAAAAATGTTGAAAAATATTGGTAATTTTCCCTACAGGATACAAACTGGACAACCATTGAACTGTATAAGTTCAACTGAACAGCACTGTTCATTTTGGCTAATACTGTATATAAATCAAATTTTAGATGAAATTAGATGGACAAAATTTAAGATAAATCTAAAGAATATACTTGTTCAACTAATGTAAAAATATAATTGTGTAAACGAGTTCATCATAATCGAATAAAAAAATCACAATAATAAATTTAAAAATCAAAAAAAGGAACTTTATGAATAACACTGAAAACCTCTGCTACTGCAACTACTATATTGACAACAGAACTATACAGCCAATCAATCAATCTCCCAAAAGTTACACAATATAAAATAAATCATCAAACATAGTGGGAAGAATAAACAATACAGAGTAGTGGTAGGATATTTGCTGAATGATTTTAGTTGAGGCTGACCTTGGCTACATTGACATGGCCAGCACTGGCGGCCTCCATCAGGGGTGTGTGGCCATTCTCGTTGTGATCCTCTACATTGGCGCCGGCCTCCAACAGCACACGCACTGCGTCTTCGTGGCCTCCCGCGCATGCGTACATCAGCGGTGTGTTGCCTGAAACAAGCAAACGTTTAGGAGCCGATCCAAGGGAGACCCAGTTTCTCAGACGATCGCTTCGATAAATAAATTGAAACAATCTGCAACTAATTATTGAAGTATGAATGTAAATTTACTGTAGCCTATATTATTGTAAGTCCATTAGTATAGTGTGGTCGAGAATACATTCTGGTAAGATTGGTAAATGACTCCAGCTCGGTCAATATTGGTTCAAAAATTATAAATTTGGTCTCAAATTGTAGGAAACAAATTTATTAATTTTAAATCAATATTGACCGAGCTGGATTCATTTTCTCATCCTGCCCAAATGTCTTCTTTGCTCGACCAGATAATATGCTTCTGTATTGATCCCGTATGGATTAGTTCTGCAACCAATTTAGTATGATATATGGAAATTATTGTATTTTTTCAAGGATTTAATTCATCATTAAGTGAAATGCTCGGCATTGGACATGAGGCCAGCGAAGATCTAATTAGGTAGCCTTATAAAGAGTGCGGCAACATAACTTCCTTATTTTAAAACTTTATAAAACGCATTGTATGAATCAGAAAATTTTTATTCGTTTTTTATAATATAGGCACATACATAAAGTTTTGTTTTGCCCAGTTTTGAAGATCTAATCAGTAGGTGACGTCCCCCATTCTCCATTCACTAAGTGAACCGATTTCTGGCGTTTGACATGACTCACGCCAGCATAGCAGGCGTTATGTTGGCAATTTTTCCTGGATATTAGTCTTCAAATCTTGTAGGGTCCTAGGACGGTTCACATAAACACGGGATTCCAAAAAAACATAAGAAAATCACAAGGGGTCAAATTGAGAGAGCTTCAAATCGCCCCTAATTGAGCTAAGGCGTTCTGGAAAGTGTTCCCTCAGAATAGTAATCATGTCATCGATGTCTTGAAGTGTGCGCCGTTGCACCGTCTTGTTGGAATCAAATTTTCCCTAATTCCAACTCATCTAGTCGTGAGGAAATCCTTCAACATGTTTACATACCGGTACGAATTCACTGTCACTATTCTGTGATGATCCGAGGTCTAATGAATGTAATTGTGGCATAATTGTGCGAGTCAATCAATACAAATACCTGGGTGTTATTCTGGATAGCAGGATGAGCTGGGAGCTACACATTCAGTGTGTTAAGAATAGGCTCAGGAAGTTGCTGTATGCTTTTTCAGAGCTGAACCATGTGTTAAGCATAGAGCAGTGCAAAAGAGTATACTTTGCCTATGTACAATCCAAAATACAATATGGAATTCTAGCTTGGGGAGGAGCTTCGTCCACTATCATTGAACCTCTAGCAGTTACCCAAAGATCCATAATCAAAACAATTTTGAAAAAAATCGCTCCCGCAGCTGGCGGTCGGAAAAAGTGCATTTCAAATGCAATTCTATGATGGCTCAAATCATATGACTTATAATGAGCTATTCAGGGTATGAATTCAAAGGTGCCGTTTTCGAAAAAAACACAATTTTCGGTATATTACTCGCCATTTTTGATTGGATTTTTCCGTTGATGGCTCAAAGGGCATAATACACACCAATTTTCAAAACGATCAAGTTATTGGTCGATTTGTAGTGATTTTTTAAAATTTTCATCCCCCCATTTTCACACACCCCCCCCTTCCCTTGGACGAATTTGGCTTGTTAACGAACTTGACCGAGATATTAACACTTAATGATTTTTGTGCAAAATTTGATCGCTCTCCGACAAGCCCTTCGGGAGTTATCGTGTTAACAAGAATCTGTACATATATAAATATATATATAGAGATATATGAATTTGAACGGATATCAGATTCGTGTTCTAGGGGCTCGGAAACGTGTAAAAAATATATCACATCATAAATTTTCGATTGTCAGGGCAAGACCAAAAGTGCGCTAAAAGACCATAGACACCCGACAATCCTTTTATTTATTGAATTTCCAGTACTCAATATAAGACAGCTTTTTATTAAATCTTTGTTAATTCATATCAAAAAATATAAAACAGAACTCTTAGGAGATACTGTCAATCATTCCTATACTACTCGTTTCAGAACGAATTATAACTTTGGAATTCCTCAGCTAACACATGGCTCAGAACTGACAAATCCCTCATATCTGGCTCATGTGTTATACAGAAATGTGTCTGAGGAGGTGAGAGAGGCGGAGGCATGCACCTTGACAGTGTACAGGAAGAAGGTGGATAGGTGGCTGTACCGTATTGGCTGGAGGGCGGCCGAGCAATTGCTCCGATCTCCTTATGCACAATGATCGACCCAATCACTAACTCGTTTGTAAGAAGGTGGATAGGTGGCTGTACCGTATTGGCTGAAGGGCGGCCGAGCAATTGCTCCGATCTCCTTATGCACAATGATCGACCCAATCACTAACTCGTTTGTAAGAAGGTGGATAGGTGGCTGTACCGTATTGGCTGAAGGGCGGCCGAGCAATTGCTCCGATCTCCTTATGCACAATGATCGACCCAATCACTAACTCGTTTGTATAGCCTGATATGAATACATGAATAACATCCAATTTATTGTTCTTTTTTCCCAGTTTCGAGATTTACGAATGAATGAATGTGTGAACAATCTCTTATCACTATTCATTGTCATACCGGTGATTAGTTTTTTTTCTCCTTCTTATTGTCCTTTATTATTCCCCCCCTCTTCTTTTTTTAAAGTTTGTATGTCTGGGGGTGGCTGGGGGCCCGCGCGCCGTGGTTCCTGATTACTCTCAACTGATATCGTTTTCAATTACTTTTATAATTAGTTTTATTTTTCTCTTTCAATTACATAACCAATTATGATTTCCTGTCTTTATCGCTCTACATAATATAATCAAATGCTGTAAATGAACTCCCCCCCTACCCACAGACTTATAGTCTTGTAGGGGGATTCCTTATATTATATTTTATGTAGGTATTTTCAAACTTTTTTTGTATCATTATTTGGTAAATAAATTTATTTGAATTTGACTATTATGACTTCATTCTCCTCAAAGAACCAGGCACCAATAATTCCACGTAAAGGAACTGCACACCACATAGTAACTTTAGGTGAATGCAAAGGCCTTTGGTGCAATTATTGAGGATTGGTGACAGCCCAGTTGCACCAAGGACTCTACAAGATTTGAAGATCAACATCCAGGAAGAAATTGCAAGCATAGCAAGCATTGCTCTGCTAGCGGAACTCATGACAAACGCCAGAAATCGGTTCACTCAGTGTATGGAGAATGAGGGACGTCACCTACCTGATAATATCTTCAAAACTGGACAGAAAAAAACTTTATGAATGTGCCTATATTATAAAAAACGAATAAAAATTTTCTGATTCATACAATGCGTTTTATGAAGCTTTAAAATAAGGCAGTTATGTTGCCCCACTCTGTATATAGGGTTAATATTTACTGCTTCTACTTTATCTTCTCATATCATTAACAAAGTACCCTCCTTTGGGAGATTGGCTGTCGTTAGTAAAGACAGTCAGTTGTTTCCCGTCTCTGGAGGAATAGTAATTGTTGCATTACACTCTAACTGATTAACTGCATGTTATTCAGAGGTGTTCTGCGCCGCCAAGTGGTTGCGGAGACTTGTTTATGGTTGAGAGGATCAATGTGCTAACCACACGTTACCTCTATCCTGGTTGATGATTATTTGCTTGCTGTATGGTCTGTCCGGCCGGGTGGGAATTCTGGTGGGGTGGGGGGCGGCTTCGGCTCGGCCAGTGTTGGTTCGGGGACTGTGAGTTCTGATTGAGAATTTATGGCTTTTGTGCCGGTATTGGCCGGGCTGAGGCCGTTTTCCCGTCGTGCCGGGTTGTCTTCTTGGCTTGGACGGGCTGTATAGTAGAGTGAATTTGAAACTGGCAACCAGCTGGTAGGCCTAGGCCCTTCATGGGCTGTTGAGCCAGATACACATAATTATACACATCATTTCAAAGTATCTCTTTTACTTTCTACTCCTATGCTGCTGGATGACATTATTTTGGAGGGTTAAAAAATTACAGATCTGCTTTTAATATCATTTATTGATAGAAAAACTTGCTTACCTACATAGCATTAATGTGTTATGTGTGATTAGCCAGATAAGTATTGATAGTTTACAAATACATTTTCTCAAGTTTTTTTCATGATTTATATTGACGAGCTTCCTCACACACAGACTTTGAATCTAGGTGAGGAGTATCATTCTTTGAAATTATTGTATATTATATATTTCAAGTGTTTGTAACATCTTTTTTGAGAATAAAACATTTTCATTTCATCAACTATTGATTTCCTAGAGGTTCTTCCAATGGTTATGCAGTAGTGGTTAAGCCAGGATATTCACCGTGAAATTCAAGAGAAACGTGTTGCATGTGACCAGTAACATGAAATCCTAGTTTCAATCAATACATAAGACCAAGTATAAGAATACTTGCGATTCTTGGAATATCAATATTATTTATCGGTTTCACTGGAACTAGGACTTAACATTTTATGGCAATGTTACCATGCTAATCAACTTATATTCAGTGATAATGAAATTTAAACTTTAGTAACGCTCTTCAAATTAGTATTATCATAACTGAACGCATTAAAAAAATGACTTGTAACCAGTCAGTTAATTCTTTCATGAAAATTTTATGTTTTTTCAAGAGTAGGTACAGTCTGTCGAAGCAAATAAGACCCTCTGGCAAGATGGGAAAATGACTCCAGCTAGGTCAATATTTTTTCAAGAATTATAAATATGGTCTTAATAGTAGAACGAATCATTTCCTACAATTTGAGATCAAATTGATAATTTTTGAACCAATATTGACCGTGCTGGAGTCATTTCCACATCTTGCCAGAGGGTCTTCTTTGCTCGAACAGACTGTGAGTAGTAATCATTTCATTATAGCACCATATAATTTAAAATATATTCAAGATAAAAGTGCGTTTCAAAAACTGAATTTATAAATCTATGTCTGCAGACCTATCAACTTGACGGTCCACTAGAGTTTTATACGCACATAAGTGGGGAGGTTCGAACAATTCATTTTCAGTAAGATAATGAAAAATCAACGAAGTAGAAAGAAATACTTCTTATTATTGGTTTATTAGTTAGATGAATAGATAGTTTGATGGTCTTACAGAGGTTTATAAAACGACTTAGATACCGGGCCAACATGCAATCACATTTTTCTGTTAAATGTGCCAACAGCAGTAATTAGATATCGAGCGGGATAAAGTTTTTTTTCGATTTTGTGAAGTATAGAGTTATAATTCCAGTTATTTAACTGCGTTTTTGAAAAAAAAATCACAATCAATTAGGAAGGAATGGAAACCCGACAGTTTTTCAACTGTATTAGAAAAGAGGTTATTGCATTAGTATATTTTATCAACGACTCTCCCTATCTACTTGAAAAAATCAATATTGATTCTTGTTCACAACTCAATTCAGAATGATATATTACTTTTATATGAATGGATTAGCGGATAATGTTAATACTTTGGATAGTTTACAAAACTAAAAATCATAATCATACAGAGCTGAATTTTAATTCAACTATAAGCTTCTTGAATCCGCTCTCCAAAAAAAAAAACAGACAAAGCTGAGAAATTGGCAACAACCGTTAGTCAAAATCGAAATACAAGCGAAAACACACAATATTAATGTCAAATAGCTAAGAAAATTGAATAAAGAATGACACGGAAGGAGCACTACAGTTTTTGTAGTGTACGAGTAGAACCATGGGGAATAGGATAATTATTCTACCCGACTTGGGTGGAACATGCAAGGAAATTAATAAATTCATTACAATATGCTTGGTGATTTTCGCAAACCAAGATGTATATCGTACGGATATTTGCCAAATATCAAACTACAAAAAATGACTTCCACACGATGGACAATGTGACAAACACAAGCTTGATATTGCTGTTTTGCAATGACAACACACAAAAAAGATACGATGAGGATTAAATACTCACAATGTTTCATTTCATACATAAACTCAAGCAATAAAATATTTAAAAACTAAGTACCTATACCTGATGAAGACTGAGCATTGACATCCGCTCGATGTTCAATGAGGAGCTGGACGATCTGGGTGAAGCCAGCAGACGCAGCTTCCATCAGCGGAGTGCAATCTCCCTTTATACCTCTATCTTCAACGTTGGCATTCATTGCTAACAGAACCTGAAATGAACAAAAACCCATTGAAATTGATAATGAATTTGATTATCAGTCAGTTTATGAGATGAACTAGTAGATAACATTCTAGAAAAGCTACAAATACTACAAACTAGTAGTCCAATTTTGGTAGTCAGTCATATATTTTTTCAGTATAATGGTTGGGCATTGTAGAATGTTATTGAATTTCATCAGTACACGAACAATAAATATTTAATATGTCAAGGTATATACTGTATCCAATAAGCTCAAGACGGCCTTTTACAAATCTCAAATCCAATGTTGAAAGAAATTACAATGTTGGTCTCTTGGAAAATGAATTTCATACTTGAAATATCAATTTTTGGCCAAGATAATTAAATGAATTATTCAAAACTATTATTGAACAATTGTTACTGAAATACGTACATCCATTTCCGCTTACTGTATAATGACATTGAATTTAAATGTAGTCAAATGAATTATGAAACAAAAATTATGAAACATTATTGAATAATAAAAATGTATCCATTTCCGCTTACTGTGTAAATGACATTGATTTGGTACCTGAGCCAGTTCGTAATATCCAGCTGAACAAGCCAACGATAACAGACTTTCTCCTTCCTCGGTTGTTTCATGCACACTGCGACCCTCAGTCAACAGCTTGCGCACAGTTCCCACATCACCGTCGGTGCATGCTTCGACCAGTGACCTGCAACAATCCCAAATCCAGTTTCATCCAAATTCACTCATTTATTATGTTAAATTTAATGTTCAATTTAAAAATGTTTCATCGGATTGTATAACAACCTTTCTGATTTCAAATAGATTTTCAATTGTGGTGTTTTTTAGAGTGAAAATTGTGAGCAAATTTCAAAATGGCTTTGGTCATTTACATATTCAATTGGAAAATAATGTTTCGGGCGAACGCCTGTTCTTTTTTTATTCCTACACATTGGTAAACAAAAGTTCCTACATATTGTACAATATAAAAAATGTACAGGTAATAAAAAAAGATAAATTTTACTCTCAATGTACTGCTGAAGTGTCACAATAGAGATAGAATCTAAAGAACATCATCTTTATCAGCAAAAGTACGCACTAAAGAAACGAGATCTGCAAATTTCATGTAAATTTTTTTAATGACCAACAGTATCAACACATGTATTTCCTGAATACTCGCATTAAAATTTCATGCTATCTTAAATAAATACTTAATTGTGTTTAGTAAGCGAGAAAATGAGTAAAGTAGTTATAAAATATAGGATATATCAACCCGGATAAATTAACGACAGGATTAATATACTGTATAAGCAATGAAAAACTTATTATTAAAATATTAACGAAATAAATTTGTTCAATTATAGTATATTATAACCATTATTTCATAGGCAGATTAAATTAACGACTTCGGATTAAATATCTGTTAAAGCAATGAAAAACTTATTATTAAACTAGTAACGAGATAAATTTGTTAAAGACGGATTAATTATCTCAAAACAATAGATTATTCTAATGAATGCTTTTTATCAATGATACATCACTCAACACATCATCAAATTTAAATGAAGATCATATAGTCATCGAGCAGTGGATGAGTCAAAATTTATTTCCAAAGAACCTTAGTCAACTCCTCCAGGAAATATTTGACACTCAAAAACAGTTACAAAACAAAACTGTCATTCATTCATCAATTTAAATTATTAATAATAGAGTATTGAAAAAATCTGGGTCAATATTAGTGGGGCAAACAAAGAGTTAATAAATATAAAATGATCAAATTTAGAGAGCAAGACCCGTTGCAAAAAGATTCAAGTAGATCTCTGATCGATTACTTGTGACGTTCATAACGCTTGATTTTTTATCAGAAATCTATTAGGTTAATTCCATTATTAAATCGTACAAGAGATCAAACAAACACTAGTATATCGACGATTGTCAACTTCCCAAACATATTCTGTTTTTTTTTAAAAAGCGTTACACAATTATTCATCAACTGATGAAAAACAAAGATGTTACAAATTAATATACATTCTAAAGAGCATAGAAAGTTCTAATTTCAAACAAGTAAGTGTATTATTTTCCTAAAATTTGTTATCCATTCCTCGTTTGAAGAATAAGGTTGCTTGCTGAAAACTACGATTTTGTGTGTTCTCTAAGTCAATAAATGCGTTTATTTTGTTATGACCAAACAGCATGGGCTCAAAGAGCTTTTCAAGATTTACTCAGGGCTTAGGGTAGTGTCAAATCTGATGCGACTGACAAGTAATGGACAAAACAAACTATAGAGACTGTACAATCACAGTGTGGGCATTGGTGTGAAGCGCTTCATTAAATTTTGTTGAGATCAATTTTTTTCCCGCCAGCAGCCATATTTTTGCCAAGCTTTTGGATTATGGTGTGGATTACAAGCAAACATAAACTATTTCACTTGTTTTTCCAACTTTTTATAATAGAAATATCATTAGAAATGACTTTTCTAGCATTTAAAATCATTTCTTTACTTTCGATTTTGATTTAAATTCTTTTTAATGTGAAAACTAAAACTGGCAGAGGCAATTCTGGGCGAGAAGCGAGTATCTCAAAGAAACATATGATTCCAAAGTAAATCTTTTGAGAGTTGGCAAAACTATGGCGGAGTTGAACGAGCTGACCAATCAAAAGTGACACAGTCAATGTCCACACTATGATTATACAGTCTCTATAAGACAAACTATCTCTAAATCGCAGCTGATTTGATATGTCCAAAGTCAGTCCAAGCAAAGACGACATTCTGATAATATGGGAGAATGACTCCTGCTCGGTCAATATTGGTTCAAAAATTATAAATTTGATCTCAAATTGTATGAAACATTCTGATCTTCAATTTGAAACAAAATTTATAATTTTTAAACTAATATTCAACGAGCTGGAGTCATTTCCCCCACCTTGCCAAAGTGTTTTCTTTGCTTGGACAGACTATACCGATCCTATAGTTGTCAGTGGTGGATTGTTGTGTACTAAACGTGTATTTCAAGTGGAAAGTTCGTACTTTATTTTTAGAGTGTTACATTTTCATCAAGTAACCGACATTAGGTAACTTACAATAGTTACCCCGACTAGTAGACAAACCAATTCCTCGAACAATCAAAACGCAAACTCGTTAAAACCAGGAGAACTCAGCCAGAGTGCTCAATAACGTGCAGACGACACAACGATTCTACGAGGTTGAATTAGGCAAAAGTGTTAACAACTCGGTCATTGTTTGGTTAGAACACAGATAGATTGCAGTTGTTGGGGACCTGATGTGAGTGATGTAACATATAATGCAGCCGTGTGGGGGTGATGCTGACCTAGTTTCGGGCTGAGGGCGCTGTTGCGGGTTCTCGCTACGCATGCGCGTGAGTGCGGCGGCCGCCTCGTCCAGGGCACACGACACCGATGACGTCAGCCGGCGCAGCACCTCCGGGTCGGCCAGGTGTTTGCCGTCGCCCGTCGCCAGCTTACCAATCCCTGCAATACCAACAACAATCATTACACATCTCATTATTGCTCTTCTCGAAATTACATCTTACTAATTTCATTATTGCTGTTCTAAAAATCACATCTTACAAGTTCCATTATTGCTCTTCTGAAAATCACAAGCCTTAGTAACACCTGGCGAATTCAATATCCAACGAGATAGTTTGTATAAGTTCTTGCAAAACAGTTGATTTCACTCAATTTTGTTTGTCTAGAAAGAATACTTTCTAGATAGAATCTCTTTAGCGGCTAATAAATTCTTCAGGTGTGACCACAGCTTAGGGGTCCACATGCAATGTCAGTTCGGACTGTGGCAGTCAAAAACTGTAGGTGAATGGAGAAACCGGCAGTCCAAAAATACCCGCAGCCGTTGGACGATCGGCTGTAGAAAAACCAACTGTAGAAATCGGCAGTTCCAACTGACAGTGGATGTGGTTAACGCAGACTGGTACGAGCAAGACTATTAAGATGCTACAGGAGCACGGAGTAGTATATCAAGCAATGCACACTGTTCAGCTGTTCTTCAGCGTTGCTCCATGCAATTCTAATGTATTGCATCTCATTGGTCTTGGTCGTACCCTCAATATCGACTACAGAAACAGACCCTTCCAAAGAATCAAATTGGCGTTCAGCGTTTTCCGTGGTATGGGAAATCCTAGAGCTCTATTCGCTATGAGCATCTACCGTGCTGCGGCTCTGGTGGATTATTGTGTGTACTTTTATACGCGTTTTAGCATACAAAGCATAGCGCTAAATGGGAAAAACGCATTTATAATTAGAATGGAATTATTTGCTGCTTCATGCATTTCTCAGTAATTAGAACATGATATTTAGGATAGGAATGTTAGTTATTGATAGTATTATAGCTCATTATATTAGAAAAATCCTAGTTTTCAAGTATTCAAGAGCAGACAACCGCAAACAGATGTATTTGAGAGTCGACAAAAACTTTGAGATAACAGCTGATAAGTTATCTTACATGAAAATGAAAAATTGGCGCAAGCTCACATTTATATGAAAAATTGAATGATATGAATATTCCTTATTAAAACATAATTAATAGAGTTTTTGCGTTGATAATAACAGCTTATTAGATTAACTAACATAAAAACTATTCATGTACATTACCTAATGTACAGGTTAGAATGGAGCACTCCATGGTCCTACTTGATCGACAAATTCTTTTGCACGTAAACAAAACAATAAGGTTAGCTTTACCTATCAATATTTATTCAATGCAGTGAACCATTCTTTTTATTGATGAAACTTATGTATGGCAACTGGAAAAGTGTAGAACTTGAAATTTCCATTGCGTGTTTTATTTTTACAATCCGGAACACAACAAATTCTCAAGGACATTATTTTAGGTTTAGCCCTATCTCCTCCAATGTTAATTCGATCAATTTTTCGCCGAAATGATCCGCCAATAGCGCCTCGGTCGCCAAAAATATCCTTTCCACCCACTTGCACACAGCGAATAAAGACAAGGTAGACGTAGCATCCGCCATCCCGATTCTTAAGCTGTTAATCACCCAACATGATTGGTTTGTAGATAGTTCTTCACAACATATATTTGACTGCTCATTAATTTCATTATTAATTCAATTTTGGTGCTATTATTAAGAATCGGAATGCCAAATGCTGTATATAATTTGACCCTTTCTATAGAACCTTAGGAAATCCCATGTAAATTGCAGTTGTCAAATTTACGACCAACTGTTTGAATTCGACTCAACCTAACCCCCATATTAGATTGGATGAAGCTTGGAAAAGTGTTATTTTTGTGTTTGGTTCTATGAAATTTGAAGAAATTCACCAAAATTCCAATATCTTTGTACAATATTAACTACCACAATAATTTCCCAACATGGGAAATTGTGTTTATGTCGGCTGTGGAACTTCTTCGGAACTCCCCGCAAAATGAGTCATATGAAATAAAAAAAAGCTTGGCAAACATATGATGTGCGTGGCGACACAGTGTTTGCTATGTTTTGTTCAATCTCGAAACGTTTCGAGACGTCTAAATATCGTGGTGTGTGAAACGGGGCTTAGTCTGCTATTTGCATGGGATTTCCTTAGCCTTGGCAAACGTTGTCGATACTAGGGTTTAAGAGTTGGTGACGGTCGTACCAGCGCGGACTCACCATTAAAAATGTCATTATTGCTGTTCTGAAAATTATGTCTCATCATTTTCTGAAAATTTGTTTTGTCAATTGAATTGTTTAGAATTAGAGTACACAAGTCGAAAAATTAGAAATTATCACCAAAGCCAAGAAGATGTCCGGAAATTATATTAACTCAAATAAAGAGGACTAAATCAAGAGTTTACTATGCTCAACTTCTATAAGGTTTTGCAATTTGTCGTTTCTCCATTATTAATAAGATATAATGAAAATTTTCAATACACCGGTGTTTCATATTAATTTAATAGAGGGTTTCAAAGCCTCATATTACTCATCAAGTTGCTTTTACATAATAAAATTGTATACTCAATGGAAGATAAACTTTTACCGTTTCAAATTCGTGCTGCATATTTCACACAGTCCACTATTCAGTCTACTCTACAGCCCACTTTTTCCAAGAATTGATAATTTTTCCTCCAGTTACCATCTGACTATTGGGTTAGCGGCGCTGGCGTATGACTCAGCATCACTAAGGTAAAAGCAACAGTAGTGGCCATGTTTAAGGAATTTTTCGTAGTTTATGTCGAATTGTGGGTCCATATTATCAGTTATCTCATCCAAAATCAATAAAAATGTAGCCTAGTTGATTGACCTATTCCTTGAAATAGCGAATATGTCAATTAACAAATGAGTAATTAAATTTTTCGTGAAACTTAATTTTGATTCTAAAGTGGCCACTATGATTCAGTAGTGGCCAGGTACTGATTCTATAGTGGCCACATGATGTTTTATGCTCATTAAAAATTCAATTTCTCAAGCTGATTGTTGAAATCATTTGAGTAAGAGAAATCATTTGAATGATTTGAGAAATCATTTGGGTAATTTTACATCCCAGAACATGATTATAACGCCAGAAATGATAATAGGTTTGATTAAAATGATTTAAATGGTAATGCATTGTTTTTGGTTACAAGCCACTAGGAAAGTTAGGTTAAACATGAAAATTGATGTCGTAAAGTTATTTTACCTCTGTAACTTATTCAGAACAGTCTTAGGAGAGCATAGATCCAAATTACATCAATATCTACAACAATATCCAATAGGTGGCCACTACTAAATTATCCACAGTTTCTTGCTCTAGTAGTGGCCAGTCTGCTTTTACGCTAGTTATATTTGGCTAGAAAACACCTGAATATCATCTAGACATTCTAGAGAATTATTCTGACACCAGAAAAAGGGAAATACTTCCTAGTCATAATAAAACAGTATGTATACATGCCTTCTTACTGGAACGTCTAAGAGAAAACAGAATGTCTTACTGAAACCACGAATTTGAGTGTAACAGCGACAATGAATTTCTCTCAAAAATCTCTAATGATGCTCTGCGAACTGTTTAGCTGCTAAATAGTATAGGCTAAGCCTCTAGCAGGTTTAGAACCCATTTGAAAGCATCAAAACCGTATTTTAAAGAAAACCCCATTCAAGTGGCCACTACTGAAGCAGTGGCCACTACTGGTGCTTTTCCCTTATTCATTGTCACGAGATTCTTACCTTAGGCAGTTCATCAAGAATTTTGAGTATGTGCCTACGCTATCAATAAACTATTCAAATCAAGTAAAAGCTGTTCCATGAACTTTCTCAAATTTCGGAAAAACTTAGCAGTAGACTTGATAGTACGCCGTGTGACACTGCAAACATTGTACTTGAATTTGATTGAGTTACTCTTTCATTTGATGAATTTATAGTAGTGTAAGTTTAACCTGATGTGAGGCGTTGAGACTCCGACATTCTTTTTTTTACCAGAACAAGTTTGTTCAGTTCTCATTTGAAAGATCTCATTGGGTAGATGTCATGTAAGGTCTCACATTTAGAAAAAGTCATTAGGTTGTCGATGACATTTAGTTCATCGCTCCATTTTCTCCAAAAGATTAGCATGAGTTTATTGGGTAAACTTGACTGTAGACTGACTAGTGCACCGTATGACTTATGTAATAATGAAATAAAAACTGTTTGAGTACCGTACCTATCTCTTTCATCTGATTTTTAATTTATCAGTGTAAGTGCAATTTGATGAATAGAATGATATGAATCGTTGAAATCCCTCTACTCATTCTGAAACACCCGGTATAATGCACTCTCATAATTCTATTAATAATCGATTGTTCCATTAATTTGATACATCTTGAAAATTATTGAGTTGTGGATAAACATATTAAATTTCCCATTCAATTAACTCAAGTTTCTTGAGTTAATTGTCCCCGAACATGAACGTTTTTCACAGGTTTTTACCAGTTTCATGAAAGTTTGAAACTCTTGTAAAACAGGAGAATGTCAAGCTAACACTCGAAGTTAGGTTACCCTCAGAATCTATTGTTCACAATTACAATCTTCACACTAAAACCAACAAATAGATTATCGATTTTAAATCTAAGAAGCTTCATCAGATAAATCAAATTTAAATTTGAAAAATTTCGATCCAAAATGTTTTTTTTATGTAGAAAATGAAGCTGTTGTTGGCAAGATGATCAACTATTTCCTAACGTTACTATTGATAAAATGAACAATACTTTACAATAACGAAGTCTAATGACAAAGTTCAAATAAGTCCTGAACTCAAGATTACCAAATTGTACACCTCATAAGACTTAGCTACAGTTTGCAACGCCAAATAAATCTCTCACATAAGAATAAAAACTCATTTCATAAGCCAATGTTGAAATTTTAATCTAAAATTGCATGATTAACAATTATTAATTAATATTAATGTGAAAAATAAGTACATAAAATATTTATAAGCATTGATCAGTGAAAAATCTTCAAAATGATATTGATATAATAGAATGAGTTTCACATTAGAAATGAGAAATGAACATTCAAAATATTGGAGAATGGAGGTATGAATATTTCAATAACATAGAATTTATAGACAGGTAAATTTAAATATAAATAATTCATGAAATACTAATCAGACATAGAATCATTCATGTGAATTTATATTTCTTCAAATAAGTACTTCAATGAAACGAAGATAACTAATTTTATACTTCCAAGATGGTTTTAAAGTGAAAACTATTTTTTTCGGATGATGCCCACATAAGCATTTATCTCGTGCGTGGGTAATTCATATTGAGTGCGAAGGTGATAGATGAAGTGAAAAACAGCGTTGCAACTGGGATTCGAACCCAGAACTGGCAGTGCTAGCGGACTGAAGGTTGTGACGCCCTAGCCCACTGCGCCAACCAGGCCATTAAAATGAAAGTTTAATAATGAGAAATAAATTACCAGCAGCTTCCAAAAGGGCCTCAAGCCTGGCTTGAGTCTCAGGATCTACTGAGTGGTCTGACTCTTCTGGTGACAAAAGGAACTTGGATGTTTGCAGACGAGCCTCTTCAACTAAATCGTCCTGGTCGATGACGAATGACTCCACCTAAAAATAAAATTGGGAATTTGTAGCAAAACACTCAAAAATGCAATCAAAGCGAAAATGTAACAAATCTGAATAAACACAATCAACACATATAAATACTGTATATGACAATAATATTCGCCCTTGACAGGCGAAAAGTTGACTTCGAATAATAAAAAAATACATATTTTAATGGAACCCAGAGTGACAATAATATATACAGTAGTTGAATAGGGAAGTGTAAAAATAACATTGATTTTATTGAACAAAAATAAGAGGGTAGTTGAGTTGTAAAATTAAATGGGTTATTTGGTATTAAATAAAACTATAAATTGGAATACTCATTCAAAATAAGTCCTCAATTAATACAGCTTAAACTAACTCTAAAACTCTATGAATTTACAATATTTTTATTTGGAAAAGCATTGTATTCATAGGATTGTAATTTAATTATTCTTACAATATTTGTCACGTCAATTTCAAACATTAGAATAGAAAAATGAGCGTATAAATAAAAATAGTAGGATCATGGATATGTTATAAGCCTAGCAAAGCATAGATAATAATAGAAGGGTCACAATAATGTGGATGAATCAAGGAGATTCATTCATTATCATCTAAATGGTGATTCCAGGTCGGTCATGAGACGCTTAGTCATCAAAGTTCATTGTGTGATAAACATTGCTAGTAAAACCGCTGATTCCTCCAAAATCATCTACACCGGCGCCAAACTTTACTACATTAGTGCATAGATGGAATTGAACTAACAAGAATTTACTACTATCATTCAAATCAAATCCAAGAGAAACTTATGATATTATATCAAATAGAGAATAAACTAAAAACGGATTGATCACAGAAAACTCTACAACTCTCTACTTTTAGTAGGCCTAATACGATATTAATTTTGTCAACCACGAAAACTTTCAGTACCAATGTAATAAGCGTTATTTGAAGGATTTTTACAGATTAACTCCGAGAATATGTATTAGAAAACAACAGTAAATAAATAAATATCAGAGCATTTTGAACCCCAAACATAATTATTTCTAAATGATTTTGAAACTTTCAATAGTACTGTACAATAATTCCCAAAGAATTTTATTCCTAGACTTCATCCAATGAATGAAGCTTTCTACAAAAATTACTCGTTCAATAGATACATTTTTTCAAATGGTCATTAACACTGACTGGAATGTGAATGCTCATAACATAATCATTCACTCTTGGAATGATTGAGTAACAAAATCAGGGATGATTGTTTCCTTGTGTTTTATGGCAGTCGAAGTTGGGTATGACTCATGAATGAGTTCTATCATCACGATTGAGAGTTCAATTCATATATTTTTATCTCTTCTATTCCACCTCATCTTTACTTACTTGCTTGGTTTGTTCAACTGATGAAGAATGATTTTTATGCTAAATAGACCTAACTAAAGAGTGGAAATTCGAGTAGTTGTAATATGAGCGCAACAGCATCGATCTTATTTTAAATACAGAGTGTTTCAGGCAGGTGACAAACTTCTCAGGCTGATTTCTTATACCAAGTAGTGGAAATAGTTCCGCAGGACCATCTCCCAGAAATTCTTTGTTACCGAGATAACAAGGAAAGAAGAATGCTCATTTTTCATCAAGTTTATAATTTTTAGAGGCTTAATCAGAAACCGGTACCAAAAAGATCAATTCTCATGAAAAACTAGCTGAGAAATTCAATGGAACCAATTTGTAACTTTAATGTTTAATTTTTGAGGTAATATTAAAAAAAAACTTAAATTTTCAACTTGATAGGTATATAAATGGGGTACCTCATTGTTATTAGTATTTGAATCAATGTAGATTGATGATAAGTTAATTGATTCTGTAAAAGTGATCAGCAACAACAAAAATTATCACAAATCAGGATTTAATGGAGACAAATCAGACAAAAATTAATAAAATATTCTCATGGTTTTTGATGGTTGGGAGACCCTTACGGATAGGTTCCACCTCGCCAATGTGTACTTGGCCAAATACTGATCACCCATCCAAGAGCGGTCCACAGTGTTCGTGACTCAACATCGCGATCACAGAGTGACTTTTTTCACCGAGTGGCTAATATCCAGTACAAAAATAGACAAAAAAGTTAATTTCAAAGATTACTATTTTGATCGATAAATTCCCAGAAATTGTTTCCTTAGAATCGAATTCTCTAAAAGTTTCATTTATTTGAATGCCGGTCAACAATGAAGTAACATCGTATTTTTATGAGCATCATCTTCGAAGTTCAAAAATTAAGTTTTTAAGAATATTTTGTCCATTATCTCAATAATTATTGATCATTCAATTTCTGATTGATTCCGTTAAATTTCTCAATTGGTTTAACATGAGAGTTGATCTTTTTGGTACATTGATGAAGCCCTGAAAAATATAGAATATTTTGATAAAAGTATACTTTATAAAAATGACAATTTTTTCGGTAACAAAGTATTTCTGGATGTATGTCTTATGAACACTTTTCCACTATTTGATGTAAGGAATGAGACTGAAAATTCTCTCCTTTTGGAGATTGGCTTGTCTTTAGTAGAGATGGTCAGTCATTTTCTATCTTTGTAGGAATAGTAATTGTTGCATTACACTCCAACTATAATAATTGTCTGTCAGTCTCAATGGCTCAACAGCCCATGAAGGGCCTACTAGCTGGTTGCCAGTTTCATACTCACTCCACTATACGGTCCGTCCAACCATAGAAGACACCCCGGCAAAACGGGAAAACGACTCCAGCCCGGACAATACCGGCCCAAAAGCCATAAATTCTCAAACAGAACTCACAGTCCCCGAACCAACACTGACCGAGCCAAAGACTCCCCCCCTCCCTCCAGCCAGAATCCCCTCCCGGCCACACAGCCCATACAACAAATAATCAACAACCAGGATAGAGATAACGTGTGGTTAGCACGTTGATTCTCTCAACCGTAAGCTAGTTTCCGTGACCGAGTGATAGCCCAGAACACCTCTGAATAACATCCAGTTAATCAGTTAGAGTGTAATGCAACAATTACTATCCTCCAGAGAAGGGGAACGACTGACTATCTTTACTAACGATAGCCAATCTCCCAAAGGAGGGTTAATTAACTGGATGTTATTTAATCAACTGGATGTTATTTAATCAACTGGATTTTATCAAGAGAAGTTTTGCGCCGTCACTTGGTTACGGAAGCTAACTTATTGTTGGGAGGACCAACGTGCTAACCACACGTTACTTTTGTCCTGGTTGATGATTGTTCACCTCTGCTGTATACTGGAGTGAATATAAAACTAGCAAGCAACTGGTAGACCCAAGCCCTTCTTGGGCTGTTGAGCCCTTGACATACATTAAGACTGGAAAGTTTGAAATTTTAATCAAGAACCTATTATAATAAAATGAATCTAGAACCAGAACTCTCCTGATGGATGTTGAGAAAAAATTGAAGTCCTGCTAGTATCAGCTAACTATGATAAGATCACACACCAGACATAAATGTACAGTGAGTGGGTATCTCAAGTCACCAGTTGGTCATTCAGGATTTTGTAATTCTTATAAAACATGCTCTGCTCCTTTTTCCTTCAACTGGACTAAGGGATGTTTTAAAAAGATCGCACTTAGAGGAAGAATATTTTCACTCCAAAATATAATTTATTCGCTCCACTGTACTGTATTAACGAAATTTACATCAACCACATGTACGATTACTTTTTCCGGTATTCAAGTGTGTCTGTAGTTTCAGTAATGTTCGAGTATGTTTTTTATCAAATGAATAACGATCGACGATTAAACCCATGGTAAGTTATTGTTTAAATTTCCAGTAAGGGTTCATTCACCTGATCCAACACACTACAATGAACAAAATCAATTTAATGCTAAGAGCACCCCTACAATGCACAACATAGATATAAATATGTTATCTGATCTGTTGTGAATTGGAATCACTTACTCCAATACCAAAGTCATCCCACTCCCGAAGAAAACATTTTGTTGTGTTGAGTTGACACAAGATAGGCTATTGCTGAATTGAGAGCTTGGAACTGGAACTCACCTTCAACGTCTTCGATGTATATGAAAAGATTATGCTTGATAAATTCCACTAGACCCACATTCATTATTTTATTAAACCCAAACCGAACCACAGAGAAGGTGTTTTATCTCCTCTCTGTGTTTCAACATGTTCTAAAACTAGACACAAATCTATACTGGGACAGTACTGGTATATGTGAGAGATGTAAAATGCTTTAATAAAGAGTAGCCTACATTATTGCTTATAAATTATAACTTGAACTTTGGAGTAGATATTTTCCTTATGGCGAAAACATTCTCCCTCAAACCTTAAAGTGAGTCCTTTTTGAAACACCTTTTGATAACGTCATCCCAATTCAAATAATCTTCAGTTAGGTACCAATAAGCATATATATTTCAGGCTAGAAGTTATATTTAGGCTAGAAGAATGACCAACATTACAATTTTGATTAAAAAAAGGTCTATAGCAATTGAATGAAGGGTACTGTCAGATAATAGTAATCTTAATCATCTACAGCAAACACACTACCTCATCTCATTACATTGTAATCAGCCAGTCAATAATAGGCTATAATGTATTCAGTAAGTTTTACCAGCTCTTATGATTATGATTTCCATCTAATCAGATATCATACAAGCTTCACAAATTTACGTATTTATAGATTGAAGAGTTCAGGTAGAATTAGTTACTATTCAGTTGATGATAAAATTATATTATCAGCAATCTAGAAATTACTAAATTAGCAAGATTTTTTTTAATTGATTGTCACTTAAGAAATTTTTGAGGAAAATATGGAAGGAGATATATTCCAATTCAGCAAATTTGATTGCTATTGAATAATTATTTATAATATTACCTATTAATTCGACAAATTTTCTTCAAAGCCAGTTAATTTATTTCCAATATTTTCTGTAGCATAATTCTTCTGAATATTGTGTAACATCAATTAGGAACATACAAATTAATACCAAATAAAAAATTAATACTATTGAACCGCATGTACTTCCAAAGATTTCAACTATTCAGTGACGAAGACAAACGACACCAAACAATAGAATGTTCTGCAGAATGGAAGAAGTTCTAGAGAAGTGACGTCAATTTATTTAGAACTAATTCAACCTTACAATTTACAATCCAACTCTACATCTAGAATCTCCTCTACGAAAGAAATAGACAGCTGATAGGAATATACACGTCACAATTATAATAAAGAGTACACAGATACAAAAGTCTGAAAAACTGAAACAGTTAATAAAACTTGAGGAATTAAATACTTGAATGTCAAGTTATCGTAAGACTTATCATATTCTGCTTCTCTCCAATAGTAAATATATCAAAGTTACTCTCATTTCCACAAATTCATCAATTTCAAGTATAATTACGCCTACTACTCATTGAACACAATACTAAAATAGAACATTGAAATGTCAAATCAAGTGTGCCAACTTTAAACACCTGTTGATTCAACTTCCATGTCCAATTCACTGGATTAAGGTCTGAAGATTCTGAATGATGACTTTGGGAATAGACCATATGGTTACACATGAACCGAGAGCCACCTATACTGGTTTTGAGGCATATTTCTAATAATACATATTTCATGATAAAACAATAAAGAGCTAATGTTTTTCATTGCTGATAGAGGTGTTAATTTATTACGATGGTCAACAATGAATTTTATAATTTGTAGCACAGAATGTGATAAGTGTCTAGATTGGAAAACTTTGTCGTTATTATTGTAAAGCAAATCACTCTCACTGTTGAGTTTTATTAATAGATAATAGCAGTGTCTCCTGCAAGACTTTAATTGAATAGCCTACTGGAATTATAAATAGCCAACAAATTGAGAAAAATACTTTATAAACTACTCTGATATTACCGTACCAACAAATTACTTCACTTAATAAGAAGGCAACTGAAACAGTTAGATTCCTACTCAAACAGTTTACTTAAAAACTCCTTTACACAATACCGGTATATGAATTCAATACCTAACTAACTTATAACTCAGATCTGATTTTATATGACTATTAAAACATCGTTATGAATATAAAATGACTAATTAAATTACCTATGCTATGAATCAATTGAAACTAAAATATTTTGCTTCTTCGACATCAGTTAATAACTGGGTAATCAAAAACTATTTAGCCTAAATATATAGGTATAATTCAAAAGACAACTGCTGCTTCGTATGAAAGGGAGCAATACAAAAAATGGTAGATTGAATTGGACATTATGATGAGATGAAGAATATCTTGATAAGGCTCAATCACTATTCATTAAGACTTTTTACTCACTGATTCAATTCTAATAATTTATGACAAGGAAGTGAATCACAAACTTAGCAAAGTAGGAGAATTCAAACTATTCAAGTATATGATAACATACAGGCATACAGCACAAGAAATAAAATAATGATAAGTAAATAATAGCTTGATAAACTAGAAGGGATTAATCAACCAGCAGATAATAATTTGCAACAAGGCATGGCTTATAAAAATTTAGAAAAGGAAAGCAAATGAATTTAAAAAAACTCAAAAAGACAGTAAGTTATTCAAGCTTAACTAAATAACTGACGAACTCCAATCCTTTATCAAATTTTAAATTTATATAAATCTATATTAGCTGATTCTGATAAACTGAATAAAGCAAACAAACAAAAATCACAACAACAAACAAAATATTCAACCAATTCCCAATATCATGTCAGGTTAACTAAAGAAAACTAGGGTGGATAAATTGAATTTTAGCTATTAGTTGCTACTGTTCATGCAAAAAGTAAACAAGATTGATAATGAACACATATTTTATTGTTTATTGACGAAAATAATCGAATGGAATTGAATTAGATCATCAACGTCATAGCAATTTTACAAACGAGAAAAATTGTGCCTAGGCTTACATTGTCTCGGGCATAGCTAGGTTCTTCACAAGATGTCTCCATAAAGTTTAATGAATGCATTCAATAGTCAAACCAAATAAATAGTTTGTTCATTACCTCAGAGACGTCATCGTCTTCGCTTTCTGATGAGTCCGTCATGAATCTAGGTTGTAACTCTGGAAAAGTATCCGTTTCAGACTTCGTAGGACTTGAGTTGGAAGATTGGGGAGTCGACGATTTCCCTACTTCATGGGCATTCACTTTTTCCAGTTTTTGATTATCTGAAGTCGATCCTTGTGCTACATTCTGCATCTTTGATATATCTATGGATTATATAGTTTTAAAAAACTAAGCTACTTTACAAAACACTTAGCACATAACTTGTTAAATAAACTTCCAGCACGATAGTCATTACACCAAATTAATACTCGGCCATGTCTACTAGTGAATTCATTCTCCTACCCCTTCCATAATCCCGGATGTTTCCGCTTTAGTGAATGTGCTGCAGCCTAGCGGAGAAAGGTTCACTCTTTATATAAAATTCAATATTGAACAATAAATTCATCTGAAACCAATAACGTAAAATTATGACATTATTATGTATTGCGAATGTTGAATTAACTATTCAATGAATATTTAAAGTACTCGAATCCGCAAAAACAAAGAATTTTACATTGTACGAAAACTTGGCAGACAAGTGAACTGGGATGGTTCAAGCTTCTCCACTAGGTATCAGGACCTCTAGTAATCTACTCAACTATGATTCGGTAGAACTTGGTCCTGGGAAAATTGACAAAAAAATTGGATGGAGGAAAAATGAATAATTCGCTGATAATGATTTACTCACCTACTGAACACATTTGGGATTTGTCATGAATCGTATTTGTTCAATTACATTCAAAAGTAAAATGTAAGCATACTTCTTTGGATGATGGAGAGGTCAGGTCACGACGAGTCCAACTTGAAATCGGATCGATAATTTTTCAAAGAATTGATCCAAAGACATATTCATGACAAAAAGTGAGTTTCCTTTTGATTTTGGGAGTATAATATGAAATCATAATATTCTACATTTCAAAAAAAGAATCTATTACAACTTTTTACTAGTAGGAATGTTCAAATTTAGCGCCACTAGTTCAATCCCGTTTGGCGCGAATGTTGAAGCAATTTAAAAACTGAATCTACAAGCTGCAACATCAAATTTATAAGTATTTCAAAGGAATTAGTCTACCTGTTCTTACAAATGGAAGCCTAAACACCAGGTATTTTTCTACTGGTTTATGAATAAAACTAAAATTTATTACAATAACTTACCGGTACGCGGTACCGTGTACTGAAATGAAAATTCAAGTCTCCAAGGATGTTCTCTGTGTTTGTGCGACTTTTTGTTCAATATTAACTTGACATACCAAACAAAATAATATTATAAAAGTAGTGTTGTGCAAACTACTTGTTATAAGTAGTTGAATATAACTACAACTATTTTCCTCAGAAAGAAAACACTACAACAGTTTTAAGTAGGTACATCGACAAAAAGTAGCTCTTTACTTTATTGTATTTACTTACTTTATAATAACTCATAATTATAATATTTTTGTCGTGTAGTTCAGAAAATCTAAGCCCATTAAATAGGAAAAAATGTATACACACTAACATACATGGACATTTATTTGTATACATTGTAATACGGTACCAATGTGAATAAGGTTATAGGCCTACTACCGTACTGTAGATTATATTTATGTAGGTACCGTACCTTAATGTAATATGGATAAATTAATATATAACTACAAAAAAAGAACCCATACATGAAACAAAACAAACTTTTATTAAGCCTCGCTACTATTTACTTACCGTATTCTATTTACAAACCCCTTTAATCATATATATAAAAAGAAGTTCTTTATCTTTTTCTAAACATTGAATTTAAGCAACAATTGCTTATCAAAATTGTTGCCCGTCATTCTCGTGCTCTTTGTTTTCATACAGTTCTTTCCCCACAGACAAATCATCAGATGCACTAGATGGTAAGACTGAATTATATTTTATGAACTGTTCCCTTTTCTAAAATTCGAATAGTAATATTAAGATATTTAAATGAATCTAGTCCTTCTCTTTTCCTTTCCAAAGTTTCTGGATCTACATAATGACAGGCATCACTTCTAAATAAGCCTTAAGCTACGTTTATTTTGGCATATCAATAAGAAATGTAGCGTGATACACGTTATAATATTAAAATGTAGGAACGCTACAATATTAGTTGTCCAATTTGAAAAGTAGCGAACAATAATATTTATGACAAGGATTGTTGCATTTATAATTATTTAGAAGTATTTTACCGTGTCGAAATCTATTGGAAAGAGTTTTATTCAAGGGTTGATGATTAATTTCACCCATCCAAAATTACCTTGGTAATAAATAATGTTCTACTGAGGTTGGGAAGCTTAATAATTTACGTACATTAAATGATTTCTGTTAAGCGGCGATAAGTCATAACTCATGATCCATAATAATTTATTATCGAATTAGGTTGCTACAAGAAAGGTTCAATATTGATCTCAATAGCAGAGCATGGTAGAGCCAATTCAAATTGGGTGATGACTTCCGGATGTAAAACTCCCATTTTGCCAATCACTTGTCCTTTCAAACATATTTCAGCACACCGTTGAGGAAAGAAAGTAGGATCTGTGAACAAGAAATACAAAAAATATGAAGAAATTATCTAGAAATATGTATAATACATGATAGAATAAAAATAATATTACACCTAGGTGATTTTATTAATTGCAACTTCAAATTCAAAATTCATTTATTTATCCTTTAAAGAGAACAAACTTACAAACTTAGAAATAAATAAATTACATTAGAATAGTATGAGCATGAAATGAAATATTTCTGAATCAAAATATACAATATAAATAAGGAAGGTCCTTGCAAGGTTAAGAAACCTGTGCGCAGAGGCCGAGTAATAATCAATTGATCTTTAAAAAAACTTCAGATCGAAAAGTAATTAAATAATTGTAATGTAAAGTAATGTAATTCTATGTATTAAAAGTAATGTAAATGAGTTAAAAAATTACAGAACTATAATGAAAGAAACAAAGGGAAGGGATTGGTAGGGAGAGAAGAAGTGGAAGAAGGAAGTGGAGAGACCTAATAGAATAGTTAATTGAATATACTTTTCAATTAGGAAATTTTCTAGAAGTCTACAGATTACTTATAACAAAATATTACTGTTTGAAATTATTCACGAATTAATATCTCTGACTAGATTATTACTAAATTTAGAAGTAATAAATTGATCTGAGATTATATTTATAAGTTTTGATATTGTGTATGAGGACTGTTTCCTACACAATATCAAAACTTATAAATATAATCCCAAATCATTCTATTACTTCTAAATTTATTAATAATCTAGTCAGAGATAGTAATCTATCTTCATAAATATCTAGGGGTCAGTTCCACCCTGTTGTAATTTTTCCAGACATCAAGAATCAAGAATTATTTATTTTCACATACAAAATATTGCATTGACAAGAATAAGTACAGCAATTACAATACTAATAACTTACTTAAAAAAGTACAGGTCAAAATTTTACACAAAATCTACACAATTCGAAAATTGGACCCAAAATCTAATTTAAATCCATAATATTATGGATGGGATTCACAGATCAACCGAATAAAATGCACTGTTCTTCAATCATTTTCTTATAAATATATCATAGGAGAGAGCATTTTACTAGGTTCAAGGAATGTTGAAAAGTGAATCTCATCCATAATATATGGATTTAGATTTTAATTATAGTTTGGGTCTAATTTCCAACATACTTACATTAACATACTTGAACTTTACAATATTCAATGTAGGCAACTCCTAAAAAACTTCTTGAAATAGAATGTTTTCTTAATAAATCAATAATGAATCACAGTACCCTTTAGAATAAGTTTATTTTTTCACAACTGGTTTCGAACTATTAATGGTAATTTTTAAGTGAAACTCTATTACACTTTAGTAGCCCTAATAACAAAGTGAACAATTACTTCTTAATTTTCCTGATATGGCGAACTATGGACAGTCCAGTAATGTCCACTCAAACACGATAGCAGTTTTGCAGATGGAAAATCTTTACAGTTTTTTTACTTTTTTCAACTCAAAACAAGAATTGGAACTATAAACAATATTGGGAAATTTGAAAAAGTAAAATACCTTCACTAATTATTTCATTACTAACCCTCTAAGTGGAGACTAATTTCTTGAGTGGATAAATTATAAATACCTGCAGCTTTCAAATTGTATTGGAATGATTATAATGTAATAACATGGAGTAATAATATTTACTACTTGAAAAAAAGTGGATCAATTTTAGATATTTTTAATTTGATTGATCAGGGATAAGAGCAGAATTATTACCATCACAAGCCCGAATACTGTAGCCGTCAGCAGATTTCCAAGATATTTGAAGAAGCTGCATCAATCTATCAAGCAAGCCATGAACCACTTCGAATCCTGGAGATTTGTTGTAGTACACTGCTGAAAAATGTCGTTCATTGCGAGCTCCAGCCTCTGTGGAAAAAATGTTTTATTTTTTGAGTAGAGTGATCATCTGAAAACGCGATTTGGGTAAAAATGTGCTGATTAAATGAAATCTCGTGTTTTGCTGAAAAATGTAGCTAATTACGAGCTCAAGCCTATGGAAAAATATATTGTTTTCATCTTGAAAAAATTATGAAATGGAAGCCTGATACCGAAAAGTTGAGTTATTTAAGTTAAAATGCGCCTTTCAAATTAAATTAAAGGTTGATCCACATTTTAAAACGAAATGGAAGGATGGACACTTTTTAGTTCAGAAATAGAGCGGTGAGATTTAAAAAACTTCCATGGTATATTGGAATAAATATTGACAAGTTTGGTAACAATAAAATCATGATAGTTTATCTACATGAATTCATAGTTTACACATGTTATGGTAGTGTTCATAAGAAATTTCAAAACAGCTTTGAAGGCCAGGCTTGTTAGAACTTTTTCTAAAAATACATATAAATGCTTTTCATTGAAAAAATGAATCACAGTAGGCCTACTATAGTCTATAGATTGTACAAAACACCAAAACAATATTATGCCTGAGAATAGCTTTATCGAAATGCCAAACTAACCTTTCTCCTTGTCTTTGAATACTACATCCGATACTTCAAATAGTTTCAACGGAAGTGGCATATTTTTATTGGCGGATATAGTTTTCAACAGTCCTGGGATGAGTGTTGTTCGAGCAACTTGGAATTCCAAGGTTTTAGGATTTCCAATGTGAACTGCAGGCAGATCATCAATCTTCTTCCTCAGTTTCGTGGAAATGTCATCACGCGAGCACTAAAACGTACAATTATCAATTAATTAAATACCATAATTTTCTTCAGAGTGGCAAAATAATTATGACACAAATATGGTTTGTTTTGAAATGTGGACTTTTAATATGTGAAAATTTCAATACTTTTTGTTTTGAATGGAATATAAATTCAACAACCATACAGATACAGATGCCTTGATTGTTTTAAAGTTTTAATTTCAGATTATTTATCTTGCCTGTTGATAATCATTCACCAGTATTTGGGCATTTGAGGCTGATCTATCAATAAAAATCTCCACCAAACGTTAATTTTTCTGCTTGATTTTTTCAGGTAATATGTGACAACAACTTTGGATAATAAATAAATAACAAGTTTAGTTTTTAAGATAAACTCAAAGTGTGAGGTTCGAATAAATATGAGGTTGTGATTTAAAATGTTATTTTATTTTTAGTGAGATAAAAATCTCCTATAATATGAAAGAAAATATCACAAATTTTATGATATTGAGTTTATGCAAAGTTTATAGTGCCACGAAAACACGAGAATGCTTTTTGGATGGGAGACCAGAATTTTCTAAACAAATAAAGATTTAATTTCCAGGCGAAGAGAGAACTATTCGTGACTTTCCACAAAAAACGATAAGAATATTTTTTAGTGAAAGAAAACTGTTTCTATCCAATTGAAGCAAATTAAAAATCCAAGATGTCTGATTTATGATCGTAGAAAACTTGTAAAATGAGACAAACCAAAGAAAAACCTTTCTACAAATCGCCGACAAGGTTGGCCGAGTGGTCTGGGCGTTACAATTCCAGTCTACTAGAGCACTACCTGGTCTAGGTTCGAATCCCAGCAGAGGCATGGATGTTTGATCATTTCATCATTCACCCTCGCACTTTCCATTACTCACGGATCAGCAAAAATACTTATCTGGGCATCATCCGAATAAAAAATATATTGTTGATATAAATGCAAATAAGAGTTTATCTCAGAAAGTTACTCAGGAGTTGATTCAATTTGATAGCTCTGATACCTGACTTGAACTCGAAAAGTATACACCCTAGGTCAAAAAGCATTGGCTTACAGAATCTATAATATTTAAATAGAGCGAGCATCCATAATAAATTAATGGTCTGAAATTGAACTTACCAGAGCAAAAGTCAAGGTTTCGGTGAAGCCGGCTTGAGCGATTGAGTTTCTGATTTGATCAGTCAATTTATTGAGAGGAAACTGAAAAACAAGGAACATTTTGAATGGGTTGGTTTAAAATTATAAATTACCGGTATGATATATGAGCAAACAAGATGCTACCTTGAGCACTAATATATGCTGAATCTAGTTATTATTCTTAATATTTTCGCTGGGTACAATAAAGAAATAAGTAAGCTTGATTTCTATTCGAGCTCTACATTACCAATTCATTGATGTATATACAATATTGAATATATGATGAGATGAATAAGGAGTGTGACTCAGATTAGAAAGATTCAAAAAGCTTTCCAAACCCAAGTTCAAATTAAAATAAAAAAGAAAGAATTGATTGATGGTAACATTATTATTATTATTATTATTATTATCGTATGCCATGTTTGGTGGGGAGTCCTAAAAGGATGTTCCACCGGCAAAATAACCTCAATAATTATCCTCCATGGGAAATTGAGGTAGGTAACATTATGATCAATCTTGTTAAATTATCAGAATAGAATCTTTACAAGTATAAAGTCTGAATAATGCAGATTTAATGTTGAATCATCTGAAAAAATTTTTTAAATGAAGCGAAATTATTCTCCAAATTGGATGGAGAGTTGAGCATAAACAGCATCTGTTCATCAAAATCTGTCAATTGCTTTACAATCTTTAAAATCAATTTTGTAAAATCGGTCAGTCTCACAATTACAAAAAAGTACAATTTCAATAACAATACCTGTTCGCCAATAGTGCTGGTAGGTGGGATTGTTTTGGCGATATTATTGTATCCAAAAGCAATGGCAGCATCCTCGTAAATGTCCACTGGATGAATGATGTCGTGACGAGATGGTGGCACTTCAACCAGCAATTCACTGCCTGCATTCACATGTGTTGCTTTCAGGCACATTTTCGTAAGGAGTCTAGCTAATGTATCAGATTTCTCACTGAAAAAAATTATACATCATTCACTTGAATTTCTCAAAAGATTGCATTGAAAACAGAAATTGACACAATTGAAAAGGTTCTAATTCAGAATTTCCAAGTGTTTTTAAAAACATGGTTTTATTTTGGACTCATTTTTAATCAACATTCAGGGACAAACGCAGTAAGGGCTGAGGCGGTTTTCTCTCCAAAATCATTATGTGATAATGTGTTTGTAACTAATAAAATAAATTATTAATAGTTCAAGAAATGTATTGCAATGACGATGGTTGAAATAGATTAAGAAGTCAATCATGGGCTAAACAAGTAATCAAGGTTTCATGAGAGATTGGAAGGATTGCAACTAAAAAATTGCTTCATATACAACTACAGCACTTGTTCTAAATAAAAACAATGAAATGAGCCTAAAAAATGTGTAATGGACCATCACGGTTCTTCTGGTTCTAAAAGTTTTAATTCAAGTGACTTTGAAGAGATCTCAATTATTAGAAATGAAAATGGCATAGAGAACTCAAACCAAGCTATATAAAATCAATGTGGTATATTAAATACTTACTTGATACCTATCTTTTTATTTAGAATTTTAGATGAGATGTTCTCTTTTCTGTAGGCCAATTCAGGATACTTTTGCCTCGAGCCATCAGGTCTCACAATAACAACACTCTCTGCTGTATACTTTTTAGAACAATATTGTGAGAAAGCGCAAACCAATGTATCGAGAACAATTTTTGCCTGTGAAAGTACTAAAGATTAATACTGCGAGTGGAGATAATTATATTATTTTTTAAATAATGACAGGAATAATCTTTGTTTTATAAAATCAGGAGCATTTAATAGAAAACATTAGAAGTAACTAGGAAAGAGGTAAAGAATCTTCGATTACTGGATGAATGTAGCAATGAATTAATAATAAATGAATACAAATAATAATTAAGAAATTTTGTGATTTAATCACAAATCAATGAATAAGATAGTTAAACAACTATAAGAAGTTTTGATATAGATTTTTCTAAGTCATAATTGAAAATAAAATGTGAAACACCATAAAAATGAGTCATGCAATTAAAACTTATTGCATTAAAATATTCTCACTTAGTCAAGACTACATCTCATCGTGAGTATATTACATTACTACATTACATCATGCGGCCAGCTCTATGATGCTATGAGAGCGAATTTCTATAGCGAATGCGAATCTTCCATTAAATTTGAATGCGAAATTCGCATACGTTATCAAAATTTGATCTAAAATCACGTAACATAATAATAGAAGAACATACAGTACTAACATAATCACATGCTTTCATTAATTTTACCTTCGATAAATCAGTAGCAGTGCATTCGATGAAAACATTCTTTGTATTCAATGTTATCCGACTGTGATCACCGTTGATTATGGGCGGAAGTGAGAGCACAACGCCATTGGCATCCCTTATCACTGGATATACAGGACTGTCTTTGATTATGTGAAGGTACTGTTTCAGCTGAGCGTGACTCTGTAAGTAAAATCAAGAGGATCAGAATTCATACGCAATCATTTTATTTTTGTATGATCAAGACCACCCAGTGCAGCGCAAAGAGCCGCTCATTGCTTTTAAATTAAGTAAAAAACCATTGAAAAAGTTTTCAAATTTTAAAAATTATTAAAAATAAACAAAATTGAAGACTTTGAGATTACATGATTTTTGTTGCATAATAGATACAGAAATTAATCGTCGGCAGAAATCTAAAAAACTTTAACCTAGTATATTATAACCTAGTTTTGGAATGTTGAAAACATTGGTAGAGGAGCAGTTTTGGCCATTAGCCTGTTGCACTCGCCTATATGTATATAATTATTATTGAATAAATGAATGAATAATGTACAAAAGTACTCGCTGAAAACGATTCAATTGGTTTTTTTATTGCTTCAATTAAATTTCCTCTCATCAGACACTAGCAGTGAAGAGGAAAAATCTCCTTTAAATTCACTGACTCAACACAAAGACAGTGATACCGAAAATAATCCTTGGAAGATCAATTATTCCAATAGAATAGAGGCCATGAAATTACTACCCTAGTTCCTTCAACGACAAATACTGAAAATAATTATTAAGAAGTAAAAAATATATTTGAAAAAAAACTTACAGAATATAGATCCATGAGTTCCACTGCGGTGAATTCCTTGGACTGATTGAGAGGTTTGAACTTGATAGTATCAGGCGGACAAGCATCATAAATGAATGGACCTTGTATCGTATCCAAATCATGAGTTCCGATTGCAACCAAAGTTCTTTTACGGGCAATGTTCTGATGTAGTTTGTCCTGCAGGTCGATGAAACTGGCATAGCTTTCTGCAGTGAATGACACATTCCTCAGAATTGCAGCAACGGCAAATGGACGTATAGACTGCGTCTGAAATAAATTACAAAATGTGGATATAATATTCACATAATGTAGTTTACACGATTCTTACATCATTATTTTCTCTATTTTTTATCAACATAAAAAATTAAAATTTGACCATGAAGATAATTAAACTTGCTTTACTAGGCTGCTCAAAACAATTTCTATAACGAATCAGTCAATTAATAAATAAAATTGATTTTAATAATGAAAAGGAATACTATTTCAAGTTCAATTTGAGTAATTAGTAAATTGTATATTAGCCTATGTATTTCAATGACTTACCAAGTATTTATGATGTTTTTTTTCATATTTTAAGTCAAAATTTATAATAAAGCAATGAGGATGTGACGGCTGATTTCGAAAAATCTGTAATGGCACGTAATACATAATTTTTGGGAATCATTACTTCTCAATTACTAAGCGCTATTATTAGAATTATTAGTAAATCAACGTTTATTTTTCTTAGTATGTGAACATTTTTATTAATAATTGTTGGAAATGCTGTTATTGTTTCATGACTTGATATACCACATCCCCATTTGTTCTCTGAATACAACATAGTCTAAGAAAAATTTCACTTCACGACATAGCTATCATACGGTACCGATTACAGTAAATCCAAACCTTCCTCTCACTATGAGAAAGAGGCGCATCAATTTCAGTCTTTGAACAAATAAAATACACAGAGTTCATAATTGAAAAATAAGAGTCCAAGAATTGATAGTTATGGGAAAATCAGCTCACCTGAGGTGTGATAAACATAGATTGTTGGGGAGCATTGCCTTCAGGTTGAAGAGCCTTATAAAGTGGAGGAGGAATCCTGAAAAATACATATGTATTAATTCTATAACTATCTATCATGAGTGTGATGAAATTTATAACACACACGAAGGCTAGTAAGGAAATCAAAATTGCAGATCATCCCTTTCAAATCCAAATGATCTGGCAAATCTTTAAAAGATCAACCTTAGCATTTGTAATTTTGTATGGATTATTCGAGAATTAAAGTTATTTCGTTTAATTATTGGTTTGACCAATACATGGTAATATTATTCAAACTTACTTCTCTAGAAAAACCAGAAGCCCAGTCACTAGACCTTCAAGGCAAAGAAGATCATATCGATTAGCTGGTATATCTATTCTATAGATAATCTCTTCAGATGCACCTTTGGAGCTTTCTTCACCCTGCTCCTTCGATAACATTTGCTTCTCCGTAGTCTGGAAAGATCAGCTAAGTTAATTACCAATGTAACAAAATCTTCAGTTTCAGAAGAGATAAAAATAATTACTGAAAATTTTGATACATTACCAAATGAAATTTCAAGGGTTATTATTGTTACCGTTAATTAATTGAAGAATGACTGCATTAATACCTAAGAAAATCAGGACAAATATTACTATTTGCAACAAAAATAACTCTGAGCCAATAAAGTGATGACTATTTTAATGAAATGTTTGCCCTAGCTACATCTCAATTAAATTGTTTAGTAGATTAAACAATACCTAGTATCTCATGGCTTCAATTTTCAAATTCAAGAAGAAACATATTTTTAAATTATTCGAACAGAAAAAGATATTTTTCAAGACATTGGTTAAATATGTCATGAAATTCTATTTTATTGCACCTATTTATTCAAGTTATATTGAAATTTCAAATCTATTAAATTTTCAATAGACTTTCGCTGCGCTGGACGAAAAAGTGTCCAAGAAAATGCTTTGAGAGAAACTGCTCAACCTTTCTCTCTATTCTTTGAGTGAGGAGGAGATTGATTCTTTATTTAATAACAATAACATAATTGAATTACTAGGTCTAATGAGATCCAAATTGCATACATAGCAAATTACACGATGAAATTCAACTTTTCAATACAATATAAATGATACAAATGAAAATGAATAAGTTGAATCACAACAGAGAATAAGTTTAAAATGATACAGAGCTTCTGGAAAAGCAAAGAGTAGACTTGTGAGTAGAATTTAGAGATTGTGAGTTTTGTCAGTCTCTTCAATCTGCCATCTTGAGATAAGTGTAAATTTTTGAACTTTTGTATTTTTTAATGAACGACAAGTAGCACAATCAAATTGTCATTAAATTGTGCCTCGACCAAACAAAAATCCTGTTAATTGATTTTATTGTCTTAATCGGTTCATTTGGGTGTTAGTAAGAGTAATCCATGGTTTTCCACCAAAATATCTGGAGGCATAACTTTTGGGAGCCTAAAAGTCACGAAATTTTCGGACTTTTTTCAGTTTTTTCACAATATCTCAGAAACCGATTTTTCTATCGATATTTTCATTAATACTTTTTTAAAGAGCATAAAAATTCCTACAATTTTTATTCCCTAAACGTTTTTCTCTCTCCTATAGGAAGCTAGTTATAGCTCGTAAAATATTGCTAATTTTTGTCGACTTTGCGAAAAATCGCTAAATATAGGTATTTTTCCCTTTTTACTTCTTTTTAAGCCGTCTTTGTTATTATTTATGGTGATAAGGGTGTTATCAAGATGTTGATACAATCACTAATGATTCAGTGGAAAGGGAAAAGGGAAATTTTTGAGACTCGAGATTCCGTAAACTTGTAACGTAGATTCTATGGTTGAGTAAGGGAAGTGTCGTTAACCCTTTCATTTGCATTGAGGCTTCGAGGGGTTATATAGAGCTCGACAGTATATGGGTAGCATTCCTAAGCGACGGCTCGAGCTGTGCAGCTCTAGCTGCACGTCTATGGCTTTCCAGATTACATAGTATAATAATTATATAGGCCTATATATATATATATATAAATATATATGGTGTATCTGTAGTAATATATAGACTAGATCTGAGACGGCTCGAGACGCGCAGCTAGAGCCCTCCAGCTTGAGCCGTCGCTTACGAGTGCCACCTTAGGGTTCTTCTTGTGCTTCCCCACGTAACGTTCACCAAACAACTTTTTTCCAAGAATCGACTCATTGTGTTCTAATGTCAATCCTTTTTTATCATGTTAAGCCTTTTCATTTAGATAAAAATGTATATATTATTGCAAACGATGATAAGTATTTGTTAGCTGATGATAACTTATAGCTTTAGTAAATGCTAATTAATGAACAGGTATTTTTCTGCGAATGTAGGGTGAAATGTGAATCAGAAGAGGTCGAAGATAATGGGTTTTATGAATAAAGGTGAACTAACTAGGTGCGAGAAATGGACGTTTAGAAAATGAAAGGACTGGATGTGTGAACCCCTTCAAATATTTAGGTGTAGTTTCAACACCAACTCTTCATTTTGAAGCACAGGTGAAAGGCAGTAACGTATGAAACTGTGGAAAAATTTTAGCGGTTTCTCATCAAGAATTTTTTTGCTCCTCATAAATACGGTAAGTCAAGTTGATTATTGAAACTGAACTATCACCTCTTTCCCAGTACTGTCTTAGGCTGCATTACAATTATATTGCAAAGATTATGAGAATGGAAGAAGATAGGTTACTAAAATTTCTATTCCAAAAAGTAATAGAAAATAGAAGTTTTCTGGTTTAAAGATTTAAGTAAGTTGTATAATAATAGTGACATGATAATGAGATCAATTTTTGTGTGACATTACAGCACTGGCTGCTGGTACCCACGAAACAGGTGATGTAAACGCATCTTTTCACTGTAAAGCACTTCACCTGTTTCGTGGGCACGAGCCCCCAGGCAGTGCATTAGGGGTACCTATTCACTTGACCTGTTATAAGAGTCGTGGTATCGTGTTATTTGGTGAGTCAATGATATATTTGTACATTGGAAAAATTAGCAGCTGATTCGGTTCAACAAATTCCTCGACTTAACTGATCAAGAAACCCTAGAAAATTATTTCATACTTTAGAACAATACATAGGAATGAATTCTTGCAGGACCCTCAAGCGATGTATTTCCATACTCTATACAAATCCGTCAAATATCACATTAGGTGGGAAAAATTACATAAAGAAAAATAATTCAGACATGTGGATGATGAGATGGGTGTTTGAATTAAAGGGGGTGAGCTGATAGACCTGATAAGCCATGGATTGCTCATGATAAGAACTTTACTTTTTATGTACAATTTGAAGGAGGTAGAGGACCTTTATCACTTTGTTGTCTAATGCCCTTTTTTAAAGGAATGGAGAATTAAACCGTGTTAGAGGCGGCAGTGCTCTCAGAGGAGGTATTCATGTTAAACATGAATTCAATTGTATTGTGTATAAATTGAGAAGTAAAAACCAATTTTCTTACCAATCTATCTATATATCCATCTAATATTACAAACGGTTGTTTGGAATATTATAATGATTATTGCTATAAATGTCATCAACATTCTGCATTCAGTATAGAATACCGTAACTGAAAGTTATTTAATGAATTAAGTTTCCTTCTCGTGTAATTTATAGTAGGCTGTAATGAATTTTATTTTACTTAATATAATTAAAATCAAGAATCCAAGCATGAATACTATGTTATTTATTTGTAATTGGATGACGCAATCAAATCTAATCCAACCACACACCTCGTCCCTTTTCTGCCATCCTTCTCTGGAACCCCTGAGCTCAAACTGACCTGGCTACAATACAATAAATAACTATTACATATTTTTCATCCATTACAAGCCTCTACATTGTCACCTACGATGTATGAACATTGTGTTAACACCCCTATCACGATGAATAATACGATAGATTGCTTGAAAAGAAGTAAAAAGGGGAAATACCTATATTTGCAAAATACCTATGTTTACAAACGAGCCGTTTAGGCGAGTTTGGAAAATAGTTATGAGTATGTAAACCTTTCCACACGAATTATGTACATTTTTTTCGTCATACTAGTCTGAGAAGGATTTATTAAAACCTCAAACAACTGAAAACATTAACTGAAGCCAACATAACATCAACACAATAGCTAGCACAAAAGCACACAGAAAACTGTCATGGCGGCTCGTTCGACTCGTTAATTCATTCGTCGGAATTCGGAAAAAACAGCTGGGTTAGATTTTCAGTGCTGTAATCATCATCGTGATGATTATTAGTGCTGTAATAATCATCAGAATGATTATTACCGCATTCACTACAGCTGATCTTTGATTATCTGTAAACAGCAATTTCCCAAACGCAAATCTAGCTTGGAAAGTTGTGTATTACGTACGAGTATGGCGAAAAATCAATTAACATGATTTTTGTTTGGTCGGGAGTACTATTTGATTGGGCTAAACGTCTATCCAGAATATAAACTGACAAATAATTGAATTGAATATATAATAAAGTATTAAAAATAAATCTGCTTACAACTTCATCCAGTTCAAGGCCATAATCAAAGCACAATTGATTGAATTCTTCTTCAGCTGGAAAAAAATAACTATTAAAACAGAGTAACGGTAAACCATTTCCACAGAAACAACCTAGGTAATTAGAATAGAAAGGTATGAGTCATCAACATCGTAGCCGGGAGTAGGGCTCTATAAAAAGGGGGTAGACGCACGATCCGCCATTCTGTGGTCAACTAATAGCGCCAGGTTTGAATTCATACAAATATTTTTGATGATAGAGACGATCAACAGATGTTTATCAAGTTGAGCAAATGAATTAAGTTATTGTTTTGAAATCTTGGAGGTTAATTTGTCATATAAAATGTTTCATATTGCTTAGAATCAAATTTCAAAAAATATAACCATTTTTATCATAAAACTGAAATTGAAAAAATACAAATTTACCAGATTCAAGAAGATGAATCGAAGTTAAAATTTTGACTTGAAAATTGCCAGACTGGAAATTCAATGCTCTGTGAAGTGAGTATCATTTTTACTAACATTATTTTTATCATTAATCATATGTTTGACTGTCGAATTGAATGAATTCAAACCTGGCGCTAAAAGTTGACCACAGAATGGCGGACCGTGCGTCTACCCCCTTTTTATAGAGCCCTAGGCTAAACAGCTGTGGTGCCGATGACGTCAGAACTCACGGTTTCCTCCCGGCTACGATGTTGATGACTTATACCTTTCTATTCTAATTACCTTGGAGACAACTACTTAATACCAGAGACAATATGTATTATTAATACATTGTCTCTGTTAATTCCAGCCCCTAACGGCGGAGTAGACTGTAACTTAAATTCTAGGGAGATCAAACTGAAAGTTATTTTCATTTTACTGTTGATCTAAGTTACCAAAAAATTATTTATCATAGATCTCGATAATGAAGTATGAAGTCTCAAAGTATGAAAAGATAAAAGGGTGTAAATCGCAGCGAAGTTAGAGCATAGGGATTGTCAATTAACTTATAGTCTACTTACCGATACTGCGGTAGGCTACTTGCTATTATTTGTTTATTATTCAAGAACAGAGGCAAGGGCTTTTTTCAAGGAAATTAGGTTTTGGGTAGGCTACTGTCATGGAATTTCGTCTAATTCAGGCTTAAAATCTTTGCTCAACAAGGCAATACAATAAGACAATATACTCTTATATTCTCTTTACTCTAAGGTAAAGCCTCCTGTACACAAGGTTAGTAGTGGCGGCCAGTCGAATAGCTAATATCAAATCACAGTTTTTCAAGACAAAGGCTGTGATTGGCTATTCGACTGGCCTCCACTGACCCGAGTACAGGGGGCTTAAATAAAGGATATATGCATGGGCGGAGTTTACCGCTAAATCTTGGGGAATTTGGAATATTACATATTAAAAAAAGTTTATTGTATCTTGTTTCTCAGGGGCCGGGGACAAGCCTCCACAAAACTATAGGACTATGCCCCAAACAGCCCGCAGGCTATACTTATTCCCTCCAAGTTATGTAGGACCAAGTATAAATGTAAGTTATGATTAGCCAGTTTTGGCACAAAATATTAATAATATTATTATCAACGTAACATTTCAAAAGAACTCATAAACTTAAAACCAAAAAACTATGAAAGCCTACTAAAATGGAAACTTGATAATTTATAATAATTAGTAGGCTAATCAAAAGAGATAAAAAAATAATCAACTTATATCTCCTCAAGATCGATTTATCACGAATAATAAATATTGGTTTAATAGGTAAAATTACATTGTAGGTAAACTACTTACTGTATTCCCTTCCTAGCGCCTTGAAAAGGACATCTCTCTTTATTCCGATTGTCGGCATTTCAAGAAACTGTAAACAATGCTCTGTATTTTCCACTCACCGCATACCACTCAAATAATGGAATATTTTTAGTTGAAATGCAAGTATCTGCTTCAAATAAATAAATATTTTTCAACAGAAAAACTTATTTTCAGATTGAGGTTATGATCATTCCACGCAGCACACGTTCACGTTTCACGAGCGCGAGGCAGAGGCACTGCCACGACGATCGAGGTATAACATTTCTCAGACCTTCATGTACAAAACAAGATGGCGGCAATATGGGCCTAGCAAAGCGTTAAGGTACAATTTGGTTGGTGCGGAACGTAACGACCGTCAGCCGCAATGTACGCATACGTCTGCGGCTGAACCATTTTCTTTGGCACGACCCAGTCGCAATGATCTTCCTTCATGATATCCAGATCTACTAGTGAAAAATAAAAATTACTCCATTTTGGTACTATTTGAATCAAAATTTTATTAACTTTGATATTAATATCCCTCATAATTATCAATATTTCCCTCCTGGTCATTACAATTATAACTTACTACATCTTCTCCAAGTCTCCCAATATATTTGAGGTTAGAATCCACTGCGACTGGTCGCCGCAACACTGCTTCTGGAGGAGTACGGTCGTCATCGGTTGCGGCTGTTGGTCGTGGTCGTTGGTGATACGCATGAACGAAATCGGTCCTATGATTTTACACAGAAGCAGTCCGCCATTTTTTTACGCAACGACCGACGGTCACACCAACCAAATCCTAGCTTAAGGCCCATTCTACACGGGCGTAGCAAACGCGGCGTTAACGTCGCGTTAACGCGTCAAATTTTTTTGCAAACTACACAAGGCGTAGCAAACGCGTGAAGAGAAAATCAAAATGGCTGATGAACCTAACCTAGAAAAAGTGATACAAAACCCAGCTGATCAAAGCGTCAGCAACGCGTGCTTGACAGAACACATTGTGTTGAATGGGCTTGTCTACAAGAGCGAAATATTTACGCGTTCTCAACGCGTTGCTAACGCTGACCTTGACGTTGGCAACGCGTTGACGCCCGCTAACGTTGTGAAAATGCGTGATCATTTTGCTCGTGTAGGCAAGCCCATTTCTGTTGAGCACACATTGCCGACGCGACGTTTCTGCCGCATTTCCTATGCCTGTGTAGAATGGGCCTAATAGCAACAGTTCAACTTGCTATTCTTCAGGAGTAATAAGACAGAAATAGCATATTTTTTATTGTTAAACATCATGATATAACAATATAATAAATATCCAATACAAAATTAAAAATCATTATAACATGATGAATTCCAAACTACAATCTGACTATGTCAAAAATAGAAATTCAAAACACTCAAATTCCAATCAGTTTTCCCTAAAATGTTTGCAATTCACTTGCTGCTCATTTTAACTATCTTCTGTCTCTAGAACTTTCCCATAATATTTCCAGTTGCTTTTTTGATTTGATTTTTTCTCCGGTTGGCAAGTTGGAGATATCTTATTGTCTTCTTCACACTCATTACACACTTTTGAGTTGTGTATTTTTACCATTACTTTACATATCTTGGATAAAAAACTGAAATTATTCACTCTACCTCACCCTCTCAGAGGTATTGGTACGTCCTAGGCCTACCAGTTTGTACAGTCACAAAATTAGTCCCTGTTTGTAACCTTATCATTTAATATTTTGGCACTAACTGTTACACAAGGGAGATCACTGAGGTCACTTTTACTTTGTCTTTCACTTTTATAAAAAACACATTGTCTATTTCAACAATATGAATAAAAACAAATCCAAATTCCTTATAGCAATGCCATTTGAAAATCAGAGATAGTGACATTGTTGCACTAATCTATGGAATTATCCTTATCTCTTTATGAACACATTTTTAACAGAACATGCACAGATTGGGGTCCTTCCTTTCTGGTATTTCGGCTGGTTGAGAAAAATTAAGGGGAATGCATCACTTCTTAATTTTGGATTTTCTCTTGTCACTCCAATTAGTTCATTGTCTATGACAAGAAAAATGTCTTCCTCAATAATAAAACAATCTTCAAAATTATTAATACAAACTGTTTTTCACTTCAAAGTTTGTTATCAGGTAACGTGAAAATACAAATATGATTTTAATTATCATAGTTGGATGTTCACAATCACGAACACAACACAGACAACCCATTTATAATAAACTATTACATTTTCAAGTAATTATACCACATTATTTCAACATAAAACAAAACAAATCGCGAGTGTAATCCATTGTCAACTTTGTAAACATTCAGTACTTGCGTGTGCACACGTGCGTCCCAGCATACGCCAGGCCTAAGGTCTGACAAATGATAGATGGTTATCAAGGTAAGTAAATCTACCAGGTAGGTGAGCGTCCATAAGAGCCCAGCAGTCCACTTTTTTCCTGCTGGTTGACGTCACTAGTTTTATTTTTTACATTATACTTTATACCTATATTTATGATTCGACATGTATCTAGGATTCCAATTTTCCAGCTGTTCCACAGAGAATTGAAAAATAAAAAATACCACGTAAAAAGCTCAATATCAATGAAAATAATTGTGAAAATATTTTAAAATGATGAATTAATATATTGAGTATTATTACAGTCAAATAATGATGAATGATGTTGTGATATTAGAACAATATAATGCTATTGTTGTCATAAATTGGGGCCAAAGATTCGAGAAGCTGGCGCACTTTTTTGGTGGGTTCAAACTAAGCGATTACAATTATAAAAATGAAAATAATCATATTCCACTACAAAACAACCAGGACAACTTGAAAATATTGTTTCCTTGTTAATTGTGATTTTCTCAACTCATCAGAATTAATTACAACAATACTATTCTTCAACACTACCGTAACGAAAATAGGTTATATTTACATTTTCATCAGCTGTGCTTTTCATTTTGGGCACTAGAGTGCAAAACTGTAGAAAAATAGTGACGTCAGATTTGTGAACCATAATTTCCAGGCAAATATCCCACCAGGGCCCTGGCTTATAAAGATTTACAGCTTGTTTTTCTGATGAAAAACAAGTGATTGGGATTGTAGATTCACCAATAAAACTCTCAATTTACAATGTTCCAAATTTTGGAAAGGATCAGCTGTTGAATCAACAATCAGCCAAAACTCACTAGAAGACCCTAACATTTGAATCCAAAATGGTTGCAATGGTTCGAGTGGAATAGGAAATCCCATGTATTCTTTATTCTTTCTTTACAATTGCGACTTGGTTTCCAAGTATTTTAAGCAAAGGATGAATGAGTGATGTTAAATGATGAAGGTTATAATATGTCTATGTAAATTGGTTCAGACGAAAAATTCACGATATCGCTGTTCAAACTCAAATAATCGCGGCCATTTCAGATTAGAAGGCTAGGGTCTTCTGACTTGTTTTGTCTACGATTTTCTTTGTAGGTTATGATAATATTTTAGAGACAAAAATGATTCCTGTTCAAATCTCACTATAAAAATAATGATTGATATTTATTATTAAATATATTGTTTTGTTTGTTTTGTTTATGAGGGTGAAGCCCACATGAGCTCTTAGGCTTGTGCGTGGGTAATGAAATGGATGATAGATGACGACTACTTTTTTTTTTAATGTAGTCAGGACCGATGGCTTATCGTCTCCTCCAAAAGACGGGGTGGCCATATTTATGTGATTGTGCTAAATAATAATAAATCAATTTATATATCAAAATCATTAAATTATGAGCAAAGTTTTGGTTTTAAAGGAACAGCATTGGACTATTCCGATATTCTATTTACTTGAGGTAAATCCGTTCCATGTAATTTTTTTAATCAGCTGAAACTGTAGAATTTGCTTTTTATTGGAAACGTTTATGAGACAGAAACGCCCATAAAATCCAAGAATTATGAGTAATGTGGATTGTAAAATGTTTATAAGCCACGGCCCAGGTAAGATTTACTAGCCTTGGATGGTTATGATCGAGGTTTCAGTCAAAACATCGACTATCGAGTTGACAGTTCTTCAATTCTTGACTCGATCGATGAACAAACACCTGTTGATAATATATCGAAAGTCATCGAAACCTATATTATTATTGCGATACTCGACTGTTGCAATAATCTTTGGGCCGGGCGTATGCTGGAACGCACGTGACGCAGCCCACGCAAAGTAGCCAAACACAGCTCTTATTAATGACAAGAAAAGAACGGTGATCGGCTAGTTCGCGTGGGCTGCGTCATGTGCATCCCAGCATACGCCCGGCCTTATGGACACATCGATATTAACTTATCAATGAAAATCCGGGAAAACAAATATTGATTCAAAGTGTGCTGCCGCCTTTTAGGCCAGGCGTATGCTGAGGCGTATGCAGCCAATCACAGCTCTGGTTGAGGACAAGACAAGAGCTGTGATTGACTGGCTTGCTCGCATGCGTCCCAGCATACGCATGACCTTAGCCCAGTCAAATGGTACGTCCACACGGGTGTTTCAGGAAAGCAGTGCGAAAGTTTTTTCTCAACAGTTCTATATGTACCTTAGGGCGCTGAATCCAAATATAATATTTGCATACTCCTCAGGGGACGGCTTTACCCCCAAAAATAAAAAAAAACCCTCAAATTTTGTGACTTTTTTCAGTTTTTATTTTTTTTAGTGAAAACTAGTTGGTTTATCAAAAAATGTGTTCTCTTATAAATTGAAGAAAACAAATTTAGCTACAAAATGAGTGGTCACAATCTAAGTTTGGATCAATGACTGCCGAGCTACGAATCGTCAAAAAAGGGGTAGTTTTTGAGCTTTTATGGAAAAAGTTAAAACTGCTCACTTCAACTCGCTACATATTTGCCCCCAAGCCACAACTCATTCTGGCCTTGGCCACTGTTGAACACGATGCAATATTATTCCTCTTCATTATTCATTGGTTTTATTATCAACTTAATCCTTTCCTTTCACACTTAACTTCGGAACAATCTGAAAATACATGGCTTTCCTATAAATTTCTATCATCTAGGCCTATTATGTTTCGTTTCGATTTTCAGTCATGAGTGCTCTCAGTTATAAACTTCAACCTTTACATTCCAATTCCATGTTAGACGATAAGAAATATCAATTTTTCAATATATATATCTTTTCCAGATTTCAATTGCAAGAGCTACAGCAGGTCAATATACTAGTAATTCTGTGAACAGTAGACCTCACGAAGTCACCCATGGATGGGGCATTATTCATGAACAGAAAGAAGGGAATATATAGGTACTAAGTTATGTTGAGTTTCATTAATTGAATGATTCAATTGAAAAGTTTTGCAATAGGCTACATTATCTTGTTTTGAAATAGACTGCAATAAACAAATGATAATTAACAATAATTAATCCAACTAAAATAAAATTGATTAATTAAAAAACAGATTTCAAATCAGTACGGTATTATTTGTTTTACTTTTCTCCTTCCAAGTTCGCGACCCACCGTTTGAGAACCCCTGTCTTACGGTACATTTTTCTTAAGGACATAATTGGTAAAAAGTATATTCCTCAAAACTATATAGTTTCCCTTAAGCAATTGAAAGTATATAAGAATGTTATAGTAGGCTACCTATAACAGAATAAGAGTGCCCTTATCTAATTATATTTTTATAGTAGTCAAAGAATAGTCATCACGACTAATACACAGCTCGAAGTTGCATCTCATATTAATCTATAAATACTTCTTACATGAAATAGTCTTGCGAATATAAAAGCAACAGTAGTTTTTGTATTGATAATAGATCAAAATAACCATAATTTTGAACTAATTGCAATGACCGGTTTGAATGCTTCCAAGTTCAAGTCTTTGATTAGTACACAGACAATCAAACTGTTATCTTGATCGCAACTATATATTCAAGTCGAGCTTTCAACGAGAGTTTTATTGGTAGAACAAGTTTCGCTCAAACAAAATTATATGAGATTAGGGAAGGGACGCAGCAATGACTGCTGAGGTCACTATAGAAGATAGTTGCAAGCCTTCTTTCTCAAGCAGTAGGAAACCGACTCCTCTGTCTGCAGCATCAGACTTCCTCACTAAAATTATTATTGAATGCTATCTGCTATCACATAACGTAAGTAAAAAAAACTGTTATACAATTGATGTGATTTATTCAACCGTTTAGTCAATCATCCCATTTTTAGTACTCATGCTTTTCTTCTCGAAAAACTTGATTTTATATAAGTGTTCGTATATTCACTTTCGTGGAAAAAATTATAAGTAACATGACCGGTATATGTCATTAGCATTTCTTAAAGACGATTGTTTTTTTTAGTTATTTGATACAAAATTTTTATAGTAGAGTGAGTAAGTGGGTACCTACCGTACGGTACTTAGATTATGATAATTTTCTCAACTGACAAAATTTACTAGAAAGACACTTTTTAGGATTTTCTTATATACATTTCAATTTATCCAATATAAACTAAAAATTAATAAATATAGGAGTTACTTTAAGTTTTACAAGTGTTTTTTTTTTAATTACTAGAAAGTCATAAAATATAATTAGCAATCTATATTATAAATCGAATAGCCTACTATGTAGACTAAGATGTAGACAATAGGCCCTATTATAAAATCGTACCGTAGATCTTACATCATTTGTAGGTACAAATGATATTGTTTCTTTCAAAAATATATCTTTGTTGACACTGTATAGGTAAAATAAGAGTAGCAAAATAAGACAACAACATTATTATAGAGAATAAATCATTCAATTAATTAGGTAATCGATATTAATTAAAGATGAGGTCACCAATTTGATAACAGATTGAAAGGTCATATTTTACGCGTCAAAATTTACACAATAATAAAATTAATTTCCCAACATTCAGTTCAATGAAAGGAGGTTAATTTCTTGGTTCAGTAAGATAATTTTCAGTAAATTCAAATCCAAATTTACTCCACACACATGATTTACCTTCAATAATAATTGTCTCAAAAATGTACTGCACCATATAGCCTACCTATTTGTAAGATACTCTATTTCTTATTATATGGACTGTATAACTGATTATACAGTCTCTATCGTTCCTATTAAACCAATGTTGGATATGGAAAATAGCTGGCTGTAGTTCTTATACAAAATCTAGATTAAGGTTCTAAATATAAAAAATTATTTTGTCTTCAAAATGTCATCTATTATAAATTGAAAAATCATAATTTAAAAAATCATGAGTTTTAAAAGGTGGTAAACCTCGACTAAGAGATCTTTAGCCCTAGTGAAGGTATAGTTGATGTGTTGAAGGTTTTCGAATTTATAAAAAAAGTTTCTTAAGAATTTAGACAAATTAGAATTTAGCCATGCAACTTATAGACAGCTAGGGTCGATTGTCGCTTATGAACGTCTCAATAAGATATTATGGCCCGGTCCCTAAATGCTTCATACAAATACGTTACCGTATAGTAGAATACTTCTACATTATATAGTGAGGTCTTTACTGTCAATAATTATTTCTATAGCTACAGTAGGCCAAATGATTATACAGTATAGACGGAAAAACAATGTTTTATTTAGAGTAAAGATTTGTTACTTCAATCAGTAGAGGCTGATTTCATATTGATGAAGGTTTACTGATGACTGATGAGTCTGGTAATCATGCGGCATCAGTTGTTGTAATGAGAGTTGCGGTCTCATCATAAGAGAACATTATTGTTGTGGAAGATACTCAACTCATGCAAGAAATACACAAATCTACATACCGGTAACAAGACACGACTTGTAATAATGGTTATACTGTATTACAACTTCTGATACTTACTTTTCATAGTGAGATATTTTGGTTAATGGTGAGATAGATATTTTGTAAGACAAATTAAAATAAATTTGGCATGTTTGTCCCCATTCCCTTATTCTCCTACAGATCAAAATTTAGACCTAATCTACTGTTGGATCCACAAGCATTAATCGAGAATACTAGCTGCAGTAGCCTACTTACGAAGCTATGTAGGACACAATTAAATACATGTCTGGAAAGAATGGATGGAAGATTATTTTGAAAGAAAAATATTAATCTGATAATATGGAATAGAGTGAAATAATAAATTTATTGATTTATCCCACCAATATATAAAGCCAATAATTGAATTGCGAGAGAGCGATTCAGATGCCCTGCGATGCGACAGGAGCATTACCCTCCTGCGCTACACTCAATAATGCGAGATCGATTCTCTTCACTGATATGAGCCAGGGATATAATTTTTTTATAAGTAGGCTTCGTTATCAAGTACGGTATCATTTTTTATCTCATTACTCATACCATACGCACAAGTTATAAACTCAAAAGTGGTTATCACCAGAAACGAAAAATCATTAAATGGAGAAAGATCAACAAGATCTCCTGAGTATTGTGGTAATAGCGTATAGGCTACTCAGTGTAAAAAGATATAAACATACGAGAGCATAGAAACAAATAACAAGTAGATTTTTTCTTCGTAAATTTGACGATTCAGGTTTCAGGATACCTTTTGCCATTTGGCAAGCTCCTAGTGTACTCACAATAAAATCTGAATTCCCCACTTATACTCATAGGGTACGATAATCTTGAACTATATAGCAATAACTTAGGCTACTCGCTATCCATAAGATTTCAATGAATGACTTTGTCTTGACCATCTCGTAAACAAGAAAAGATTTCTTGTTTTACATGAACAATCAACTTCACAAGCTAGGTAAGTTACTTGATAAGTTACGTGTATTAAATTTTCTCAGATATCAGATCCGGATTATTTTAATGAAAAAACGTTGTAAAAACAGTTTCACTTACAACAGGGGATTAATTCCGTGAGCTGATCAGGTTCTCAGTGAACTCTAGTTAAATTTAAGAATAAATAAACTATAAGTATAAATAATGTTTAACAAAGGTACAGTTGGATTTAAACTGTCTTTCTATTCAATTTAGGAATTGGGCTTCTAAAAATATAATTTATTTCTCTAATAGCCTTTATAAGTTACAATGAACTCAAGCAATGAGGGAGTCCTCTCACAAAGTAGTAACCTCAAACCATTGCCAATAATTATTATTTGAAAATTATCAATTAACCATTAAAATAATTACCTTACTATTAGTCCAGTCAAATTAAGCAAAAAAGTGAAAATCGGAGGACCCAGCTGAAAATTTGCAAATATGATCAGAAAAGGGCGCTGAATAACATACTAAAAGTCCCCAAGGGTCCTCTGTGAGCTTCGGCCGCCATCTTGAAAAAACCGTAAAATTTACCTACTAGGAATTGCTTTTTCGTGAATTGTGGCCGAACCAAGCGTCGGACGAGAAAATTTTATAGGACCGTAGACAATAAAATTTGAAAAAGAATAAGACCAATTGCAACTCTGTATCATCAATCGTTTTTGAGATACAATTTTTTAAAAATTTGGCAATTTTTTCATAGGATCAAGAATTTGAAATTTTTCTCACTAAAAAGTTTGTAACTATAAATTTAGCACCCGCACATTCGTATTTCAAAATCCCTTTCGGCGAAATTCATTTCTCTTTCATTTGAGACCAATTCCACACTCCTATGTTTGATACTTTTTGTGCTACATTGATTTTAGAAAATCCTTACACCCCAAAAACCCCAAAAATTGCTTATTTTAACACAAAAAACTTACTAAAAAAATTGGGAATCGCTTATACTTCTTGAATACTGTTCCTGAGACCCTAGGATGTCATTAGCAATGTTCATCCGACCAAAAGTATCGTAGGATTCTTGGGGGGTGGGTCAAAAGCATCCCCTATATTTTAATTATATATATTTATTCATAACTTTTGAACAGTACGTCAGATTTCATTGTGTGATAGCTCATCGTTTTCAGCTCATTGTGGCGGTATAAATTCATATATTATATGTCAAATTTGATAGGAATTTTCAAATTTTATGTTATAATGGTACTGTGTGTAATTATATTATTATACCTCCTCGTTGAAAACACAACATTTTTACATTCAAGTGACTCCCAATCGGGAACCTGTGGGCGCAAAAATCTGAAACTTATAATGAAATGTAGAGGAAGTTTTCCTCTTTCAGATGGTTGGTATCGGAATTCCGGGACTCATCACTTGAAACCGGTATAAAGGAGGAAAAGCTATTGAATGTGTCGTATTACATGCGTGGAGCGCCTCAGTGAGCTGAAGGAGACGACAAATGATTTTAAAAATGGATCTAGCTTGTTCAATATTTATTTTTTTGGTATCAAATTGTAGAGAAAAATATGCTCTTCAATATCATATATGATATATTATATTCCTTAGATAAATAGTTAATTATAACACTGCCCAAAAATCTGCTTTTCCAATTGCTTGAAAATGTTAAATAATTAATTAAATTATAACTTGATTACTAATAGAGGTAGAGTTATTTTTTTGGTCTTGAAATGTAGAGAAATTCATCCTCTATTGAATAGCATAATGGAATTGGCTTCCTTTAGGCTTATTATTACTGCAATTTCGATAATATTGGAAAAAGGTGCGAATTTATCTGAAAATCAGTGATAAAAACTGGCTATTTACAATCTCAAGAAAGAAGTCCCGGAATTTCGATACTAACCATCTGAAAGAGGAAAACTTCCTCTACATTTCATTATAAGTTTCAGATTTTTGCGCCCACAGGTTCCCGATTGGGAGTCACTTGAATGTAAAAATGTTGTGTTTTCAACGAGGAGGTATTATCATATGATGATACAGAGTTGCAATTGGTCTTATTCTTTTTCAAATTTTATTGTCTACAAAAAAGGTCCTATAAAATTTTCTCGTCCGACGCTTGGTTCGGCCACAATTCACGAAAAAGCAATTCCTAGTAGGTAAATTTTACGGTTTTTTCAAGATGGCGGCCGAAGCTCACAGAGGACCCTTGGGGACTTTTAGTATGTTATTCAGCGCCCTTTTCTGATCATATTTGCAAATTTTCAGCTGGGTCCTCCGATTTTCACTTTTTTTGCTTAATTTGACTGGACTATGCCAATTTTGAGAATGGCTTTCTCAAAACTAATAATTCATCAATCTAATAAAGTTTTATATTGGTACTTTAGTGCTGTTCATTTGAGTTTTGTGATAATTACAAAGTGCAACAATTTAAAAATAAAGAATTTTTGATTGTAGTCCTTCCATAACAGGTTTAGATGCCAAACAGGTTTCACCGTATATATAGGTAGTGGCCGAACCATTTTCAATGTCAAGTTCAACTTTATTGCAGTTGAATGCATTTGAATTAGGCTACAAAGCTATATATATTCTTGATTCAAATAAACATAATAATTTCTAACTAAATTGACGAGGAAAACCTATATATAATGAGGTTCTAGTCTAAATTTTGATTGAATAGCACAGCTCACCCCCTCTACTAGTGAATTATTAGTCAAGAAATAATAATTAATACGGTAGGCTATGTGTACGAAAGCGAAAATGTTTTTGTTGCTAATAACGTATTATTAAACAGTAACATTAAATGTTACTGAAATTAAACAAATTTTGTTACTCCCGATTCCCAACGCGTTTCTCTGAAAACAAGATTCCTTTACAGAGTCGATTAAAGCAGATGAATAATAACAGATATAGTCGAGAAAAAAATAAATTAGGTAGGTACATAAATACAAATTAAGTTTAAATTCATGTCATGAAAATTAACACTCGCTTTAACGAGAGTCAACAGAAATTCTATTGAGCTCTCTCTTCATCAGTTTAGTTACCTAACAACACAACTTGAGATCAGTGTATCAGTAATCCATCTTTTTTCTTATTTTCAAGAGATAGTATGTTCTGGAGTGCAGTGCAGAACTTTACTAGAGGTGAAAATTTAACAATTCCTGGTACAATATCATGTAAACAAAATTTTAAAGTTCATTATATTCTAAACTCACGAACCTTATCCTCGAAACACCAATTCCTACCGTACTTATTTTATTATTAAAAATTATTGCGAGAAAAATATAAAATTTTTCACAAAAATAACCTTCATGATACACAGGTCTCTGTAGACTAAATTAGGTTCACTTTGCTATTAAATAGACTACATTAGGCCTATTTGCTTGTCGGTATAAATTAATAAAAAAATCTTTCTTTTTCTTAGCAATATGACAAGATGCTATATAGTTGATTTTACCGACATTTACCTTCATATTCAGAGGAAATGAACGGATCAATACTGCCTGTTAAGAATAAAGCCTTAATGTCAAGAAAAATTTTATCAACCAATAAAAAATAGATAATAATTAAGTGAGAAGCTATCAAAGTTCTCAATAATAATCAAACTGAAAAATATAAGAGCCCAGCCCTTCTCTTATAGCAGAGTGTTGATACAATAAGAAATAATATTGAGTAGTAATATTGAAATAATATTGAATAATATTGAGTAGTGGTCGCATTTTGAAAAATACCGGCACGTAAAAGTTTAAAAGACCTTGAGGTTTTTATAAATTAATTTAATAAGAAGTTCCTAAACTACAGCACTGCCACTGGTTTTCTGTGAATACATAAATATTTACCAAAAATTTTCTTCCAATAATGATATTTTAATGACTTAATTTGCTAAACAAAATCCTCCAATACCATAGAAGGTATTTTTTATTGATAATTAATAATGGAAGTAAGTACTTGTTTTCTATATTGTAAGGGAATGCATAAACAATATAGCCTATATATTTATTAGTTTTCAATGGATTTTCTCAAGCTAATGATTCTGAAACAATTTAATAGCTAAATCAAATTTTACAATCCATTTTACAATATATTGTAAAATGTATTATTATATTATTATAATAATAAATGTAAATATATTATTATATTATATGTATTATTATATATATTGTAAATATATATATTGTTCCATTTTTCACGTGATATTGACATAAAATTTTAAAAATCAATTGGTTATGCTAAATTATTTTCAAGCGGAGGTAATCAAAATAACTCATCACTTTTCTATCAAACTCCCCTGGAGTCAACTTTATGGACCTTTGAAATTGCTATAATAAAATAATTCTATTACAGCAATTATAATTGAATAACAATGGAACTTATGTATTGCTGACGTCCCAGACAAGTCTTGAATTTAGAAGTGATTAAGAAAGTCATTAACTCATATCTATTTATGGCTAAGGAGTTTCCACTGAATAATAATAGTTTTAATTGCCATTTTCTTTATTGGATTATCGTACAAATGAAACGATTGAATCAATTTGTGAGAGAGCTACATATTATTCAATAAACATAAATTAATAATCCCTGAATGCCTTTTGAATCAGGAAGCTTGAAATATTAAGCAATTTGATATGTTTAGAGCTCTTTACGTAAAAAAAGAATTTGCACCTCATAGTGACCAGTAAATAATTATGACTATTTGGAGCAATTGGAAGGTAGTCTGTCGAAGCAAAGAAGACCTTCTGTCAAGATGAGAAAATGACTCCAGCTAAGTCAATATTGGTTCAAAAAATATTTATTTTGTCTCAAATTGTAGATCAGAATGTTTCCTACGATTGAGGCTAAATCAATAATTTTTAAACCAATATTGACCGATCTGGAGTCATTTTCTCATCTTGCCAGAGGGTCTTCTTTGCTTAGACAGACCATAACTATATTCTCAGCAGTGAAATGAACAATCATTGATATATTTTATTACGATGACGATAAGAGCACTGATTATGTTGGAGATATAGTATAATGTACGAGTGCGTGTATTATTGATTTTTCATGGCCTTGATTATCTAAATAAAAATACATGCGAAGGATAATGCGATTTCTGCAATGTGTAGTGTGAAGCAATATTGTCTGAGCGCAGAGAGTTTACAGTCAAGTAATATTATTATTAGTTTCTCTATTAGCATACACATACAAAATGAGTCAGTGAAGAAAGAGTTATGTCTAGCAACTAGCCTATTGCTGAATGATTTTGCAGAAAATTCCATGTCTTTGAAAGCAGGTTGAACAATATTTACAAGCGTTTATTTACTTGAAAGAAAATCAACAAGGAAAGGTTCCAAAGTTGTTGCATTGGAATAAAAGGAACTTGTGACTGGCAGAGTAAATAGATGAATAAATTATGACACACCAACCTAGAAGGCTAGATGATGATTTGGTCCTGTGTGAAGGATAGCAGCTTTCAAGTAACTTATATGATCGAGCGTCTCTTCTACTTTTCTCTTGGAACAAAAATGTTTATTAGTGCTAGTTAAAAATAAAAAAAATAGTGCTAAATCATTTTTCGAAAATCTCTGCAAAAGTATTAAAACTATTTCAATAGAACGAAATAGCAAGAAGAGTATAGTAATATTAATAGTCCAGGTCCAGACGGGGCATCGAAACTCAAACCCTGCTGTTCTCAATAGACTGCCGATCAAATCTCAAATCAAAGCAAGATTATGGAAAAAAATTATTCCTGTTTTTATTGGAAGTAATGTTTTTTTTTGTGAGGGTGATGCCCACATGGGCTCTTGGGCCTGTGCGTGGGTAATGGGAAGGATGATGATGAGAGATGAATGGACCTGGACCTACTGCTTTAGGCGGGTTCCGAACCACCGGGAAGCGATTTTTGAGGCTCATAAATTGAATTCAGAGGAACCGGTCACCATTACAACGGTGGTGGTAGAGGCACGTCGCTTATCTAATCTCACCGATTAGACACTCTCTACCACTGGGACAAACCGCTTCCAAAAAAAGTTCATGGGAAATTGGAGTGACAATGAGAAGATGACAATACTATGATAAAAATAATTTACATTAAGTATATAACTTACATAATAGTACATAATAAACAATATAATAAGCTATAACTTAGCAGGCTATTCATATCAAAGTGAAAATCAAAATAAAGGAGATAATAATCTGGAGTTAAAGTTAAAATATAATTCAACTCGATTGAATACTATTTTTATTTTATTAAAAGTTTTTTTATAAAGCCCTAAAAGAGCTGAGCATCAACAATAGTCATTCGCAATTCCGCCAATTCGTAATCGTAGCTGGAGTCTGCTGTCAGATAGTATAATCGGTGATTTACCTGCTAGCAAAAGTGCAGCAGCTACTAAAATTTCTCAACTCACAATAATTTTCCAGTGTTACATATCATTGTATTTCCTCTATCAAGCGTAGCGTGGAGAGTGAAGACCTTGGCATTTTTTAGAGGAACTTTTTATTTAGTTTCAATTAGGTTAGTCTATAGATAGAAGTATTATATATTGTCGAAGATTTCATTTTACAACGGTATCAGTAGGTCGGCATCAAGAGTAATGAATTTTGTGTTACGGCACATGACCCCCCTTTTCCACTCAACCCAAGATAATTATGAAAATTATAATTGGTCATACTTTTTAAAAAGTAGACGTATAACAATAAGCAGATTACATCAAATCATACTGTGCGCATACCATTTATTAATAATGATAGGCCTAATGATGTTGTGTATACATTTTTTCCCCACTTTTAAATTTAAACTTGATAAGAATTACTTCCCTTTCAAATGGAAATAAACTTTACTTACATATAGTAGTAACTAGTTTCGACCTGTTGTATGGTGGTCATCTTCAGACTCGACAGTGAACTCTGTTCAAGGTTATGATGTCGAAGGTGGTTGGAGGAAAGGATGGGGATGGTTGAGTGGGGGTGTGGGTGCACACCCTTTTTGACAAAATCCACTAAAATTCAAAATTTCCGCCCCACTAACACCCACCCTTTCCTCCAACCACCTTCCACAGCATAACCTTGAACAGAGTTCTCTGTTCAGTCTGAAGATGACCACCACAACAGGTCGAATAGTTACTACTACTATAGTTACTATATATACTATGTGAGTAAAGTTTATTTCCATTTGAAAGTAATTTCTATTAAGTTTAAATAATAATGAATACCTAAGGCAATAAATAATAGATTTCAGACCCAATTGTGATGACTCAACAAATATATGAAAAACCCTCACTATAATGATAGGGTTTTCTAAAATTTATGTACTTCTAGTATTATCAACAAAGTAGAAACAGGAGAGGTAAAAAATTGATAATTGAAAAATAATAATATTCCTGCTATACAACTACATATTAATTAATCGAGTGTGTAGCTTATCCTGCTGGATGTGATACGTTATAAAAATAAGGCCTAATAATTTTTTCTTGCTCATAAACAGAAACAAACATTTAATAAGAATAAAATTCAATAAGCTACAATACAGAATAAGAATAATATCATCAATGATGCAACATATAGCACGTATAAAATTCATAGGACAATAAAAATATGAATCCCTTATATTCGCAGTTATAGAAGTCTATTTGTACTACTAATGTATATATAGCTTTTAAGGTGTTTCTTTTTAAAGTCCTTTTGGATCTTTTATTCTACTCGAACAAGTTTTCATAGGTGAGAAGGTCGCGCTAATCTATAAGTCTTTCTCTTGCTTTGATTACTTTCAATAATAAATTATATTATTCAATTTCATTATTATATCAATTACCAATTTGGAGCTATACCTCAAGATGAATACTCAAACTTGTACCGTAGCCTAAAATCTAAAATGGAGTGCATTTGTGAGGAAAAAAATCAATAGGTGTTTTTTCTTCTAATATAAAAAAGCAAACATGCATTTTTAAAGAACATTTGGAGAAAAAGGAACCTTCAAAGTTACTCAAGGTCGTAATGATTTCAAAACGTCTACAAAATAAAACTTTATTAGGATAAATTGATGGCTGAATTGCGATAAAACCAAAATTGCATTATTTAGAGGCTAATAATATTGTTATATTTGGACGAAGCCTGCACTTTTTTAGGAAAACAAAACCAGAAATAGTTGTTTGTGGGGAAAAAAATCTTATCAGACCAGAATATCCAATTGGCTCGGATGTATATAAAATTGAATGCTTGAGGAAAAGTTCAAATTTTTTTGTCTTGTGCAAAAAGGAAGAAGGTCAATGCTTTTTACCGTGACGAAGACTGATGCAGTGACTTCAGTGATATCAATCTCAAAAATAAAACAAGTTTGACTGCATAGCATTACTTTAATCCAAACTGACTTTAGAATTGTATTGCTGTATATCAATAATTAAGGTTTAAGGTTGAGTGGTAGAAAGGACTTCCTAGTCCTAACTCCACCTAATAAAGGATATTTTCATTTCATTTCATCTTTTGTAGATAATATTGATACGCCTATGAAATCGACCAGCGACGATCCCTTCACTCTGATAAGGTTTGAATAATTCATTACGGTATAACTATTTTAAAGTTCCTTCAACTGTCTGAACTGATCATACTTAACACTTATGTGTAAACATCTTATTTCATTCGTTTAATCAGTAGATTTTTTACAGTTTTCCCAGGATATCCACCATGGAAATTGGAGTGAGACTTTTTGGCGCCGTGCAGCTCATCCTGTCCTGGCTGACAGCTCCAATTTACTACTATCTAGGTAGAAAGAAAGCAAGAATTTTTCTCCCTCCAATTTCTAATCCTATTCTGAAATTGAGTATCACACAGCTTGCTCGGAAAATTCGAAAAAGAGAGGTAGGGCAACATCAGTATTCGCATTTATATTAAACGGTAGCTAATGTATTTCAATTTTACTTAATAGTTTCATATTTTATTCAAATAATTTTAGTAAAATATATTCAACAAATTCAATTTAAAAATTTCCAGAAGCTCATAATTTCAATTTTAATTTTAATTTTAGTTTTAATAAGAAGTTATTGAAAACTAGGAATTGAGAAGAACTACCAAATTACTACATACATTAATTGATTTTAACTAAATACATAGAATTTAGATTTAATTCTGTATACTGAACCACACAAAGGATTTCAAATTTTTACATTTCTTTAAAATTTCTATCGATCTTGCTTTATAAATTTATTGCAATGAAATTGATCATTCTTTAATAATTGCTGATATGAGTAGCCTACCGTAAATATTTATGAAATTTATATGATATAAGCTACCGAAAATAATTTGTTATTATTGATATTATAAATAGGCCTCTCTTATTAATACCAATTCATCTTTTATTGTTTTTCAACAATAATAATTTACAAGTTCAATTAAATGATTTTCTATTTCTTGATGAAGGATAGGCTACATATATATGACTTGATAATTCAGTTGATGGATAAATTCAACAATTCAAATCAAACCCAGATAACTTTTAGAGATGTACCGGTACATAGTACATGTGATTGTATCATCTACTTTTTCCACATAGGGCTTCAAATAAAAGATGAGACATACCTAGGCCTACTCAATGCACTCATGCCTGCAAATAATTCAATCAACTCTACTTTGAATGAAAAACTAAATCCTTATATTATTATTAATACCGGTAATAGGCTACTATTTTTCATTTTATTACCTCTGCATCTGCAGCTAACCTCAGAGCAAGTAGTAAAGGCATACGTGGAACGTTGTAAAGAAGTGAACCCTCTACTAAATGCAATCGTAGAGCACAGATTTGAAGCTGCATTAAAGGAAGCTAAACAGGTTGATCAACAGTTAGATTCTCGCTCGAAAACAGAAGATGAATTGGAGAAAGAGACTCCACTTTTGGGCGTTCCTATAACAATCAAGGAGAGCATCGGAATCAAAGGTAAAAAATCCAGCTATTAGTTCAGAATTATATTTTAGCTTGTTAAGAATGCTAGTTCAAAACTTGTTTTGTAAAAAATTAGGCAATTGATAGAATAGAAAATAGACAAAATTAGGTAGTCGATTACCAAGTAAAATTTATTCATATGCATTGACAAAAAAGAACATAAACAATAACGAAAATGCCGATTTTCAAAACAACGTTTCATGATCATATCACAGCTCGTATAAGTGAGTTTTTATAAACATATAGCTAAGGATCACTTTACTTGCTTGACGGCTACTGATTTGAGATACGGATTAAGAGTATGTGGATTGTGGAACAGGTACGTTGACAGCTACTACGTGTGAATAGCCTTGGATTGAATATTAAATACTGATTTACAAAGCAATAAATTTGAAGAAGTCCTAATAAGTGCCATGAAAATGATTGAGTTATTAATATTTGAAAAATTGTTAATAAATAATTTAATCCATGATAGGTGAGACTATATATATAGTACATAGTAGCCTATTCTGTTTCATAGCGGAGTTTCCAAATTACTCAATCGTCTCATACTATTTACGGTACCTATGATTATTTATAAGATGACCTATGTTTGAGATATATTTTTTGCAGGAATGAGTTTGAGTGTTGGTAGCAAATTGAGAGAGAATATTAAAGCCCAAATTGATGGAGAATCAGTTAAGAATCTAAAGAGTGCTGGAGCAATACCAATCGCAATAACGAATACACCTGAGTTGTGTCTGTGTTGGGAAACAACGAATCTGGTAACGGGGTGCACCAACAACCCTTATAATCTTTCGAGAACACCAGGAGGTTCATCAGGAGGAGAGGTCAGTTCTTATCAGAATTATCTACATCAATTGATGACTAGGTACCGTAACAAAAATTTGGATCTCCTCATTACATCTAATTTGGGATATGGACATAATATTTCTTATACGGTACATGTATTTCGTATAATATTCCAAAATTAAATAATGGGCTGAATCATGATATTCTTATTACTGTAGTAAATCTAGAATGTGAATATCTGTAATTTTGTTATTACTAAGTTTCGTCTTGAAAATCCACCTCTTCCTTACTAAAATATGTTTTGCCAAAAAAGAGAATAGGTTTGAGATAATTAATATTTAATAGAATATTATTATACTTTTAGTAGATTTACAGATAACAGATATTTATCGAATAAGAGTAGTAGATCAACGTTAATTTGATCAATTAATCATTGCCCCAAATGAAATAGATCATTTAAATGAAAGTCAATTCCTTACAAATTAATTTTTAACTACACAATAATTATGAAAGTACAGATTCACTTGATTCATCAATACGGTAACCAGTAGTCTACCTAGCACATAGTACATTCATAGATGTGCATTAGTGGTGTACCTAGGTAGACCTGATGCCAAATATTTAGGTGGTTTCGTCTGCTGCTTGTGTACTAGGGTGGAGTGAAAAATGAAAATTTTTGATAATCGTGATGCAATACCCGGGAGTAGTTGCCAAATTGGGAGTAAATAAGACCCTCAAAATTTGGGTTCATAGAATTAACATCTTCAGGTGCCCCAAAGGCATCAAAGTTTGAAGAATTTAGCAAAAATTGAACTTTTTTAAAAAATTTTGTTGAAAATTTTACTTTTCAGAATTGTGATGAAATATGAATTTTCGTTCAGTTCAAGGTCTTAATTAATCACCAAAAAAATCTCAACACCCTAAATTCATATTGAAAGGTGCCCCATAGGGGTTGAAAATCTTGATATTTTGTTAAAAATTGGAAAATTTCAAAAGTCTTTGAACGTTTTCAAACTGGGGTTTGGAGTTGAAAATGTGATATAATTTCATATTAACGACCATTTTTAATGTGCTCCATGCAATACAACTTGATAACAATTGATTGAAAGGAACAAATAAATGTTTGCAATTGGTCCTTTTTCAAGACATGTGACCTGGACATCAGAGAAGTGAAAGAGAATGATAACCTTTTATCAAGCAGTGAATATTATCAAATAGATTGATATGTATTAATAGTTAGTATGTAACTATGAATAATTGTGAATTCAACGGCAGAATCATTCATAACATTCAAATAAACCAAGAAATCAATACTTATTAGTTCAGATGTCAGCTACAGTCAAATGAATTACCATTACATTACTTATTAAACATTAAAATGGTGAAACGTTGTACCTAACTCATTTCTAGGGTTGATAGGTTATAAGCTGCTGCTACCCATCGTGGATTCCAATAAAAATTATCCTTTTTGAGCCAAGTTCAAATTGTAAGTTGACCCAAAGCAACAAAATCTAAAAAAAATGTAAAATTGGAAAATTTCAAAAGTTTGAAGCTTTATTTATATTTCATCACAATTCTGAAAAGTAAAATTTTCAACAAAATTTTTTAAAAAAGTTCAATTTTTGCTAAATTTTTCAAACTTTGATGCCTTTGGGGCACCTGAAGATGTTAATTCTATGAACCCAAATTTTGAGGGTCTTATTTACTCCCAATTTGGCAACTACTCCCGGGTATTCCATCACGATTATCAAAAATTTTCATTTTTCACTCCACCCTATTGTGTACTCCAACAGCTGATGTTAATTGAAGTTGTCATTTAGCTATGCCTAGATGATGTTTTTGAAATCAAAAGAGACAATAAATGCCGCTTTACATTAGCTGTTAGTAGGTTAAAGCATCACGTGCAAGAGACAGACGAGATCGCCTAGCTTTTTTGCGTTAGTTATAATGAGAAATATTGTTGTAAATATTAATATTATTTTTATAATTATTTGAAGGCGGCGTTGATAAGCTGTGGAGCATCGATAGCAGGAGTTGGTTCAGACGTGGCTGGATCCATTCGCATACCTTCCATGTTCACTGGCATATTCGGCCACAAACCAACACCTGGTCAGTTACTGTATATAATAGCAGAGACACAATAAAAACTTGTACTTTCTCTAGTCAGCATTTAACATTTTATGGATACATCAATGAGTGGGCAAACAAGGATTAATAGAAAAAAATTATTGTGGAAAATATGACAATATTAGAGCCACACATAATATTAAAGAAATAAAAATAGGAATCAATCACTATATGGTAGAGAAAAAATGGAGAAGAAAATTGTCTTGTGATCATTAAAATAATGAGTTTAGAGAAACGTTTTCAGTTCTCATAAGATCTCAAGAACACTAAACTTATTTTCACGTATTTCATTCAAGTCTGCGCGCGAGGACACTCAGAATTGAATCTTTACTCAATTATAAAAAAGAAAAGGAATTTCCATCAAGGGAAGGAATTTATTCAAGTTTCATGAATAACATCAATTTGATTCTTCGGTCGAATTTAATCCGTTTCTTATGAAATTCAATTATTCATACACTTATTGTGCTGGTTATGCAAAACTATACCGTGGGATTCCCGATCTGCATTTCTCTTGTACAAGGTGAGGCATAATAACGAGCGATTTTTAAAAGACTTGAATAAAAACAGTTTGTTAAAAAATTTGTATAAGTGATTTTTTTTAGATTGTTCACCTCATTAACATATATGTATATGAGAGTTGAGTATTAAAGAGCCGGAAGCGCTCAAAATTTGCATTCCAAAACATATCAATAATCAATAGGCAGCCAATATCTATATACACTGCAAAATCTTTATAATAAATCTAAAATTTTCAGGATATGTGAGTCTAAATGGACATTATCCTGAGGCAATCGGCGAGGACTTTGAGAAATTTCTCACAATAGGTCCTATGGCCCGTTATGCAGATGATTTGAAATGCATGTTCAAAGTTATGTGCGGCAAGGCAGCTCCAGCACTGAAATTGGATGAAGAGGTGAATTTCATTCAGATAGTCGATCAATATATACATTATAAAAGTTATTATATAGATATGTCTTGTCCATCACAACTCAAGAGAAAAGTGTGAGGATAGAACTCTGACCAACATCAAGAATATAGTTTATACGACTAGATGAATTTTGAAGATTATTTATATGTGAGATCCCGTTCATATTAGTGTCCCTTGATAGGTTCTTTATTCGCTATATGAATTTACGTATACGATTTTACGTTTTGTAAGTCATATCATATTACGTTTTGTAACCCTATCATATAGGTTTATGCAAGGGGCTAAACTAAGCCTCAAGTGGTATAAAATGGAATTGTTACACTAAATAAAGACCGACCATTTCTACTACATTCGTACATACAAATTAATATATCCGGCAAATTGTATTTTGAAGGTATATGATTCTCTTGAAGATTGCTTTTGCTGATAAGCAGAAAAGTTTTAATATTATGCTTTTCCTTGAAGAAAAAACAATTCTCTACCGAATAAGTGGATACCGATAAGTGGTATTATTTGTGTCAATGATAGTTTATCTCCTAATATGAGGCGAGGTGATATGATCTTTTTTACTTTAAGGTGAATAATTAATACATAAATTCACCGCATAGCCTAGTTTAGTGGAAATAAAGCATCCTGAGACATATAGGCCTACTGATTGAGGTTTAAGTAAAGAATAAGTATCATTTACAGCCTATGATCGAAAAAAATTATTGCTGAATAAAATTTCAGCCAAGTAAATTACTGTAGCTATAATTTGGTATACTACGATAATCTAATTCCCTTTTGAGCCTCAAAAACCTGTAAACTATGAAAAAAGATGGAATATCTGAGTTTATAAATATTATTAAACTTTTTTAAAACTTGTTTTTAATTGTCTCACTTGTTTATAGATCGATATGAAGAAGCTAAAAGTATACTACATGGAAAATGCTGGGTTTTCCTTTGTCGATGTTAAAGTTCATCGCTCGGTTCGTGATGCCATTCGGAAAGGAGTAAAGCATTTGGCATCAGTTGCAGGATGTTCAGTCAAAAAGGTACGTAGGTACCATATACTTCAATATACATCAAACTTCAGGCTCTTCAATAGAAGTTATCAATTCTACGGAGTTTTGCATCTGAGAATAATTGGAATCCTCTCAAGCCAGGATCTATTTGGTGCAGTTTTTTTTAAATTCCACATTTCATGAGTACATGTGTAAGTTATATAGTTGTGGTACCGATCAATCAATGTAATCTAGTCAATCACTATATTTTATTTTAGAAAAAATATGATATTATTCAACTAGGATTGGGATAATTGGAAGAAGTATCTTACCAGAAAGAAAATGTATTGTAAACCATATGCTTGTCATATATACCGTATAAAACAAGGTATTTTTGCTATCAATACAAATAAATCCTACTGGAATTAATAGTTGAATTTATAGCAATGAATAGAAAACAGATAGCCCAAGCTTAGTTGAAAAAGGAAGAGTTGAGGAAATACTCTAGTCTGGTGAACGGAAGTGATCTTCATTAAAGCAAGCTTAAAACTATTCTCTCAGGGAACTCATTTTGAATACATTAATATGATGACATCAAAGAAGTAGGCTAATCAAAGTTACAAAACGAACTCTAAATTTTGATGTTGGAAAAAGATGATGAATCAAGATATTTTATTTTACATTTGTGTTTCAAATTTCTACTATCTGATGTAGTGTTTAAATTGAGTTTCATTTGAAGTAAGTGGATAAAGGCTACTGTTTTTCAGGTTTGCATAGATGAATTGGAAGGTTCGGCTGAAACCTGTGCATCTACATTCTTCAATATGAAAAATATTCCAGATTTGATGAGCATGGCAAACCCAGAAAATCCCAAAGTAAGCAAATGAATTTAAAATTTTGAAATTCTAATTTGCATTGAATTCTTCATCAATTTTTAGACGCATTCATTATTAAATTTGTTACAATTCACTCTTGGGAGCGGTAATTAATAGCTATTTATGTATTAAGAGCGTAAAGCGCGACTTTATCGCTCGTGCAAAACAGTTATCGCGCGACCCAATAGCGGAGCGTGATAATCTTGATAGAGTGATAAAGAAGCTTTACACGCGAATTACATACAATTTTTTTTCTAAAACTGCACATTATAATAACTTATTGGACTAATTTTATTTGTCAAATAGCCTACTGTAAACTATTATCAAATTTCTCTGATGATTATTGAAATAATGAAATGAATCCATCCATTTAAACTCGAAAATTATAATTCATTTTCAATTATTATTAAATATTTTAATTATACTAAAGAAATAAACAATTTCATGAACTGCAAAACAAACAGTCGGGAATCAGAATCAAACCTGATACCGTCCGTACCGAGAATGTTTTAGCCGCTCTAGCCAATGTTTTAGAGAATGCCGCTCTAGCCAACTCGGCCATTGAGTACTTATTGAAGATGGAGAAAATACAGCCACATAGTTTTGCATCTTTTTTCTTTCAATGACTGAAGCTCCTGCTCATGTGCAGTTGCTTAGCGAGCGTAAAGTAATTCAACTGCGCATGCGCAGATGTTAGCAAGCAGATTCTCCTCGGAAATGAGCTATTTACGAGGAGAATTTAGTAAGTAAAATCTTGTTTTACGCGCAGTTGTAGAAAAAGTATTTTTTAAATTTTAATGTGCTATCTCTTTTTCATTTCCAGGAAAAAAGAAATGTTTTTATAGAGCTTTTGAAATCGATATTTGGATTATCTAGTATTTCCAATGCAGGCATATTATTCACACTACTACATAACTCCAACTGCTTCATACCTCGATCAAAGAAAGATCACTATTTGAAAGAGAATGACCGCAATTTGGAAATATTCCAGGTCAGTATATATTCAACTGGAGTACAATACAGAAATATAAAAAAAATTCAATTCTATTTTATATGATGTAACTTATTCATATTTTCATCTTCAAGTTTGCAACGAAAATGATGCTCCATTGAAAAAAGATCAACTGGAAAGTCTATTTAGTGAAGTACTGTATGTAATTTTCAAATTAACTTAATGGAATTTACCATCTTAAGATTCTATATTTGGCTATAAAATATTTTTCCCGTATTACTGAAAATCACCTACGAAGCCAAACTATCAGTAATATTATTAAAATTCTGATAATAGCCTATAATGATAATTTTCCTAACATCAGCTTGTAGAAGTCGCGGCTGTGCTGGATGAATAGGATAACTTGGCTGTGTTGAATAAATGTTATTTATTGAAAGGATTTTATATTAGTTACAACAACTAATTTCTAGATTAGATTTTCATTTTTCGTGAGAACATTAATAATACAAGTGCACTTTGTTTATTGACAATTGACAATTCCACAATATTGAGGAGACTGAAGAAGCCTACAGATCTCGTGTACTGTGAATAGTGTGATTGGAGCAGTCAGAATATATAAAACTAAAAGTGTGTGATTAGTGTTTGAAATATTTAAGAGCATTGCTCAGAGTTGCAAAGGAGGGTTGACTTTGAAAGATCTTCTTTAGTGTGAAATTTCCGTATTAATTTAGGATAGAACTGAACTGTTCATTATTAGCCAAGTGCTAGATTGCAGTTAAGATTCATTAAAAAAACTTTGTTTATTACTCCGTTCATGGGAATATAGATCTAATTTGATTTTTTTATCATAAGTTATCAGGGTGTTAAGTTGAGACCCACTATCTAGTAGTTTAGTGTTATTGATGATTTGACTTATAAAATGTTAATTATAATAAGTTCTCAAATTGATGTTCCTCAAACAATTGATTAAAATTCAAGCAGTCATAATATCTATTATTGGTTTATATGAACCTGTTAGCCCTCAATGTATTGTGATTATTCTGCAAATTCTGAACATTATTGCAGAACTTGCTACAAAATGATGGTGTATTTATTTACCCGACACATCCGATTCCGGCCTACTATCATGGACAATTCAGGGTGAAAACAGCCGGTGTGATGTACACCATGGTGTTCAATACGCTTGGCATGCCCTCCACTCACATTCCAATGGGCCTCAACAGTGAAGGACTTCCAGTCGGATTTCAGGTGAGCAGCATACATGCCAAAAATCATGAAAGAATTTTCTTTGTTAAAAATAATACTCATGTCTATTCGATTTTCCATTACGATTGCCAGTTTAAATAGGTACTGTATCACTTAGAAACCTGAAACATATTTCCACTGCATTTTCAACATTTAGATTACATTGTCAACGAAATACGTTTAAACTAAAACGAAAGTAATATATATGTTTTTCCTTGTAGCAAAAGGGTAACCGGTTTATAACTATTCGAAAAAACACACAAGTTTTTGTTAGATTTTACTCAATTTTTGTGGGTGTGGCGATGAGACATGTGCGTGGGCAATGAGAGGGATGATAATGAGAGATGACGACGATTGGTTTCAGGCATTTTCAAGAATCGAACTCGAGCCTCTGGTTGTCAGACCAGTGCGTTATCAATTACTCAAATGAGCTACCCCATTATTTTTGTTATAGATGCATTTTATTTACCAGTTAAATTCACGGGAATGGAAAAGTTGTTAGTAATAATCGACATAAAGGCCAAAAGATATTTGTATAGATGAAAGCCAATAATGGTAAATCTAGATTCTATGAATAATAATAAATTGTAGTAATGGCTCGTTAGCGGGAAAATTATTGGTCTCGATGTTTATTTAGAGCTTTTTCAAACTTCTTTAGGCCTAGTCTACGTATCAATAATTGACAAGCAATTATTGCTAAGTGGAAAATAAATACTAGTATTAAACACAGGCTCATTCTAGTTGCTTTTATATAGTTTTGTATACCGTATTGTGAACTGTTTATAGATTAGATATTTTAATGATAAAGTTTTTTCAATTTTTTCAGGTCGCTGCGGCTCCCAATAACGATCGACTCTGCCTTGCCGTAGCCAAAGAGTTGGAGACTGCATTCAAAGGATGGGTTCCACCACCATCTAAATAACTGAATTGCGGATTCTTTACTGGGATTGTTATTCTGTGATATTTTTATTGATGTGTGAGTTTTTTTAATGAAAAGTTAAAAAGGTATTGTGTATTGTTGGCTCATTTTTTACTGGCTCTTGATAGAATTAAAAAAATAATTTTTAAATTAAATAAAAAATAGGCCTATATGAAAAATTGGAGGTGAAAACTAAGTTTGTAAAATACTCAAGTCTGTAAGTTTATTCAGGAATATCTAAATAAGAAAAGGCTGGAAAAATACAGTATTAGTTTTTTAAGCACTTCTTCCAAAATTTATTTACTCCCATTTCTTTCTCCTACTCCTCCTCCCCCTTTTCTTCAAGAAAAAATGAAACAATTTTTACCACATAAAATTTTATAAAAAATCATAATTATATTATTACGAAAATAATTTAAGAACAACTTTATTCTTGAAATAATGCTATTCAAGATATTATTATCAATAATTTCAAAAGCTATACAAAAAGGCTGTACATAATATGTTTAAATAATAATTATTATGAAAATATAGATCAATGCAATAAAAGAGTGAGAAATAAATGTATGCAAGTTTTGCCTTTAAAACCTCAAATTTTATTTAGAATTAATCATTTCCTCTCCCAAGATTTAGTTATATTGGACTAATTGAAATTATTTTTCAATAACTCATCTTTAATAATAGATACTCTTTTCTAATAATAGATACACATTTCTAGAAGGAAGCGATAATATTCTATTGCATAACTTTCTTCCCAGAGCTTGAATTATGAGGGGGTATTTTACTTGAAATGGGAATCAATAATCCACTCAGCCATACTTGGAGAGAAGCAGTGGACAATATCTTTATTCAATTATCAACCCATACGGCAAAAATATTAGTTTCAAGCCTAGAAACCTATAGTGGCATCATTCAACTTATATATCGCTGAACAATGAATAGCCTATGTTTTTGATATGTTGGAACATAAAATTATGTAGTTAGTATTCCAAGTTAGGTACTTCATGAATCTTGATGATCCATTATTTCAAAGTTGAAGACTTCATAAACTTGTAAGTAACCAACCAGAGCTGTATAATTGTAAAGAAAATAGATGCCATTAGCATTGTCAATAAACAATAGATAATCTGTTGCTTGAAGTATGACTGTTTATAACGATAAAATTTTTCAATGAATTACCGTATATTAAATTTATTTGAATTCTCAAAGGATACGGTCAGTATGGATTAAAGCCCTTTAATTTATTCACGATGTTATACACACAATATTATACAAAGTACAGCATAATGATATTGAGTATGATTATTTTTACGAAGTGATTTTTCAAATATTTGTCACTGGTTAGTGATTTTTCAGTTTAGTGAAATTTAAGAATTTTATTCGATGTACTCGTGGTTGCAATTGTTTTTAAAAGCTGATAGGAAAATTTGATTCATTGAGATGTTGATTTCATTGTTCGATTCATTGATTCCTAAGGAGATTCTACTTTTTTGAAAATCTATTGTATTCACATAAACTAACAATAACTTAAGTATTATAGAGCAGTGAGAAAACTCGATCGCGAAATAATTGAAAGTAGAGAGAGAGCACTCATATGTAAGTATGAGAGAGAGAGGGAGGAAGATTCTATAAGTTATGATTCTTAATAAACTCACCATTATGCACTTTCCTACGTGAGCCTGAATTATTTTCTGTTCTCAATATCAATTAAAAACAAGTATAATTTTTATGAGACAGTTCTGCCAGACAAAATTCTGCGTTAAAAATACTAGGAAATAGAATTGGGGAAATCCTGCTTAGGATGAATAAGGTTCATGGTTGTCACTGACTTACCACTAGTAATGACATAATACAGGACAATAGGCTAGTAGAAGGCCTACTCAATTACCTATGGGAAACTACTAAACAAAATTCATGGTTGTTATGGAAGACATAATAGAATTATAGATGTTCCCATGAAAAACATATCACACTCAGTTATAAGAGATGGCCACATATCATTAAAATTGGGATGGATCATCAATATCATTTACTCCTGATTGTTTGAAAAAAGTAACTTACTGTCAACATTTTAATTTTCCTTCTTGTTCCTAGCAGACCGCTATTAAAGTTGCTCACTACAAAAGAAGTGAACGTTGCTTGGCAATGTTGTGGCACGTTTATGTTTCGATTTACCATTTCATAATAATGTTACTTGGTTTCAAACAAGTAGCTAATGCTTGGAATGTGCCAGTGAAATCAACGTTTTTCGAGCATGGCAGAAGCAATCTTTGGAAATTTCTAAGTGTCTGGGTACAGGTAGGTTTTCTATTACTTAAACTCAACTATTATTAAAATTGGAGTTTATTATCACGTTCATGTTGAAAGGAGTATAAAATCGGGCAAAGGGCATACAAATATGATCTTTTATACCTAGAAATTGGAAGAGGTTTATGTATAATATTGATTATTTATTCATAATACAGATGCCAGAGATCCATCAAAAGCAATATCAGCAATGAATTTAAAAATATATATACTTCGAATACTTCATTCAATTTAATTTGAAAACTGGTAAAATGACGACTAAATTGAAAAATTGATGTCTCTAGATTTTATAAATTTCAATTAATGTGATAACTAAATTGGAAATAGATAGTGAGTCTTGCTAATGCTAGGCCAAAATACGTAATATGTGGGATTTATTATGAACTGTACCGTATTTAGCTTCATCTTAATATTGAATAATTAAACATTTATTTTTAAATTCGGGTCTGCAGTGTTAATAACGGAATTTACAGGATATCAGAAAATATTGTAAACAAGTTAATAAAATCTTGGGCTACAACATTTTTTCAAAGTTCTATTTTAATTTAATCATTATTGTTTTAAAGACTTAATGGAAGATAAAAACATCCATCAATAAATTTGATTATTTTTTCAGATTCTAACTCAGTTATATTTTCTTACACATGCCATCATTTATGTGAGGAAGAAAAATAATGCAAGGAAGAAACCAGAAGAGAATAATTTACAACTATTCTTGAACAATACCTACTTTTCCATCATATTTCCCTTAACAATGGTAAGTCAGAAAATGCAAAATTTCTCGATATGATTGTTGAATTCTTTGAATTACCATATTTTTAGTTCAATCAACAAAATTTAGTTTTTAAGATAAGCCATTCTTTGAATTTGTGATTTAAAGATGGTTTTGTCATGTTCTATTATTCAATTATTGGATAATTCAATATGGATGGTAGAAATTATGATATGTTTCAATTCTTCAATTGCAATGAAGTAATTTATCGATAGTTCTGTTAACTGTCTGAGTTAAAGTTCTGAGACCCTCGTCTGATCAAACTTCAATAAAATAACTAACTACTGAAAATTCACTCAATTGGAAATAATTGTTGACAGCGGTGAAAAATGTATTCAACTTAAACTTTCTAAACTTGAATACCAAGCAGTAACTTGATAAAATTGAAGCCTATTTGAAGTGAAAAACGATGAAAATAAATATAAAGTAGGAATAATATATAAAGGAATTATTTATTTCAAATTAAAGTGAGCTATATTTCTCAATACGAGTCTAATCATTGATATGACTAACTTTACAGTGAGAATGTGGAACAACTAATTATTGTGAAGGCCTAATTATATGTTATTATTTAGCACATAATACTTAAACTAATAGCTTTCCATAGCAAGGAGTATTTAATCATAGAGTAAGGTCTCCAAAATATTCCTTGTGAATAGTTTGATGAAGAAAAGTCTTTTAATTACTATCAAATAAGAATTAATTGACCTACATGGCATTGAAGAATTGGAGTGAGAGCCTATTTGTGAGAGAACCCATATTAAAATATGAACCCGAACAACAATTGAACATTTATAAATAATAGCCTACAATTCAATCATAATCAATAGAAGTCTATTCTCTGGAATAATATTATCATGAGAAAAATGTTGGAAAACATTACATTGGTATTAACAATAGTAGAAATGTTGATTGACAATGACTTTCGTAAAATGTAAAATTACTTTCACGGAAATTTATAACATGAGAATAATAGGGATAAGTTTATTATATTTTTTATTATGGATAGGTTCTACAAAATAAACATTTTTTTCTATAAATTCTTATTTACATAATAACTTTTTTGTAATAAACTCAACTAACCAAAATTTATTATTTCTGCAGCTAATCTGCTTTGGATTTTGGGGCCTTTTCATATATGATAGGAAAATAATCTACCCAGATGAAATGGATGAATATTTTCCATTTTTCTACTGCCATATATACCACACAGTACCTGCAATTATAGTTTTCATAGAACTCCTTAGAGGATATCTGAAGACTCCCACTTATTCAAGTACAATAAGGCCCTTGGCTATTGCTACAACTGTCTATATTGCTATGTGAGTAACCATCTTCAATTCTGGATAAATATTTTAGAACTTTCGATCACCTACCATTAACTAATATTATTGTTCACTTCATTTATTGCTTAATTATTAAGAAAGATTTTAAATTTTAATATTTTAAAGTACCTACTAATAATATAACAATAATGCGGTCAATAATTTATGTATCTAAACTGGATATTTAAATGAAGCATCGTTTTTTATTTAGAACATGAATTAGAATTTTCAATTACATAATTCACATACTCGTTATATTAGTCTCAACTATTTTTCTACTACTTCTATTCAATCTTTAATGGGTTTCTCAACCCATACATACTAATATAACATTTCCATTTTTTTCGAAAGGAAAGGATAGCTGATAATTTATTCAATAGAAACCCATCACAACAGTAGAAATTAAATCATCACAGATTTAAATACTTGTACTAAGCTGTATTATGCAATATATTTGAAATTAAACTTGCAATTTACTTTATATATGTGAACATATACTCCTTTCATGCGTGGAAATATTCTCTCTTGTGTTATGTGTGAGACTCACAAAGTTATAATACAAATCTACATTTTGTGAATAGATAAATAATTATTGCTTAATTTAAACTGTTCCTTACAGTCTCTTCAAAACCTATGCAGAGGAGAAAAAATGGATGTATTTGGTTTTCTACAGATTGACATTATTGCAATCTTTAGCAGCTCATGTATTTTTCTTCAGCATAGTTCCTATGATATTGCTTCGAGTGGGAATTTATCTCAACGACTGTGTGATAACCATAAGTAAGTAATGAAATATACGATTAAATGTTCTTATTTCGCTTATTTACGTTCTACATAGAAATATAAATCTGAATACAGTGTATACACAATCTTTCTTGTCAGAGCTAGTTTGGCTATTGTCGAATGGAACCACAATATTTAGTGTCGTGGTGATTATAAAGTTCTCAATTCTCAATCAATTTGAAGAATAAGATTTTCTACCTAGGAATTTTTATGGAAGAAAAAGCATACAGTTTTCTAATATCTATTAAATTCAACGAGCTGGGAAATGATTATAGTTATCAAGTTCATATAATAATTATAATGGAGTCTGAAAATGAACTGTAACGTACCAGCAATTTGACATGTCTCACTCACTTATAATTTTTTTCAAAACAGGAAGACTGATGGAGAAAAATGAAGAGAAGGCCTCCAACGGGAAATTTTTAAAAAGGATACCATTCTTGGTTTTTGAAGTCTTCAAGTGAAAGAAATGCATTTATCTGGAAATAAATTTGTAATTGGAACCAAATTAAATTTATTAGTTAAACAAGAACGAACTTACTAGTGGATAGTGTAAAAAAGCGATAGTGGATACTGTAAGCTGTAATTGTGTCAGTAAGTCATGAACTATTTTGTGATAAATAGCGAATACCAATAAGCAATAATAAGCTTATGTTTGAAAACCCTCATGATATAGGCCTACTCAAGTTGTATATTGAAACATGTAGTAGGCCTACCTGTTCCAAAAGTTCAATACAGTACTCCAATGATATATCTTCTTTTTTTGTGAACCATCATTTATTTGATAATTTCCCAAACTATTCTTTGGTTGCAAATTATATATAGTTCTACTAGAGTGCCTTGAAGAATGATAATAAACTCTTCATTTGAATGACGAAAATATATAAAACATATCTACATAATATTAAATAAACATAACATATTCTTGCAACAAACATTATATTCTATAACATAATATTAAAACATATCTTTTATAAAGACCTACCTATATTTGCCAGTTTTTGTTTAATATAATTAATTGTAAACAACATGAAAAGCCAGGAAGCGATTTGGTTGGCCACGTGGGTTTCACGGGTGTCTTTGCTGTGTATAAAATGGAATAGTTGAGGATGTTCACCATTGAATTTCATTGAAATCACTCATCAGTGATTCAGAACCCACAAACTAGACTGAAGAACTGCTCAATATCATTTATCGCTCCCAAGTGAAACATTGTTCCAGAGAAAAATTCTCATCATATCAAACTATTCAATAAGATTGTTGGGAATGGAAGCAGAATAAATACATATATTTTCAAAACAGTCAACATTATATTAATAAAAATACTAAAAATATATTTTATAACTTAGTAGAGATTCTCTCGACGTGATGAGCAATAGACTTCTAACAATAACAACAACAACACTTGGAATGTGAAATAACTTACTGAAAAATCAGTAATGTGATGAATTGCACTTGAATCAGTTTTTCTTCTTATTCTTCTTTTGTTTCTTTGGTACCGTTTGCTGCTTACTCCCTGTAATGAAGCAATTGAAGTTTCAGAAGAAATATTTTAATTTACTGAGCAAGTGAGAAATGATAAGATACAAGATGGGATTCATTCAGTCATAATTGAAAATTGAAATTGGTTTTCCAATAAACAGATATTTCAGTAGCTATAATTAGTTTGAAACAATATTCAATGGGCTTTATAGGCCTACAATGACTTACGAAAATTATACGAGATGTGTAGATGAATCTCGTATACGTGTGATCTGAACTGAATTCAAATTACTTGATAATAGATTTACGTTAAAAAGATAAACAAATAAACATTTAAAAATATAAATAAATGGATAAACATTTGAAAGCAAAATACTACTATTGCTTTGAATTTATTGATTTAATATTGTTGTACGACACAACTGATATTGCGAGATCTATTCTACTTTTTCAACATCTTTTTTTTAAAGAAACTATACAGAATAAATCTTTATTCAAGTCCTCATTCGAAAAAGATAGAGATTTGAGAATACAATTTATTCATGAACCCCATCGCAAGAATCACGCTGCCGCTGAAAATAACACACTGGGAAAAGACACGCTTGTCGCTCGTATAATCGCAAAATTGCAACTCCATAGCCACCAAAGCTCAGTGGTTTTCCGACGACTTTCACAACGCGAGAAACACGCCAAAATAACATCACCAGAATGTGTGCCTAGGTTATAGGTTGTTGAAGAGTCAAGATGAACTGATGAACCAAAAAAGATGGAGTTTATTCTATCACGCTTCTATGAAGTTCTCCCTAATTCTAAATAAAAGAGATAGGGGGAAAAATTGAACTAGATAGGGATTGGTACCCTATCCTATCCTTGGTAATCCTATCTCTAGATTTACTAATGATAATTCTAAATTAAAACAAATAATGAGATACAATAGAACTCACCCCAAATCAATGAGCAGGTAAACTTGTTCACAGCGAATATTCCTAGGCATACCACGTAGGTGGTAAGGAACATCACTATTCTCAAGTTCCAAGTTAGTTCTTTCAGAATTGGGTAGAGCCAAAATCCGCTTTCGAAGTAAGTTCCAACAAGGCTGAAATAGAATGAAAATAATGATTACATTTCTGAAACTTGATAAGACTTATTGTATTTACATTCTCATCTTTCATTAAACATGAAAAATATAAATACATCAGAATTATTAAGTTACTGTGGTAAAAAGAATTATTACGCTATACTTTCTCCAAGGTAGTGTCAATTCCAATACAGGTTGCTTTTTAGAAAAATTACAAAATGTCAATCATCTACAAAGAGAGTTACTACAGTAAAATTAAAAGAATGAACATCAATCATTATTTATGATGAAGCTCTTACATCTTTTAAGCTAGGTGAAATGTTCAAGAAACTAGGTGAGATGTTCAAGAAACTAAGTTTAGGTACAGATTGCTTTTGATAGATGATGTTTTGGAGTATGTGAGAATTATTTTCTTTCATTATTGTATATTGAAAAAAAAGAATGACACTAAAATATGATAATATGAAACGATATTCCAACTCAATCGCCTGGTTGTTTGTAGATCTGTTAACTAATCTCATTCGGTTAACACCGTGACAAAATGGAAAAAACGTTCAAATTATATACTTAAGAATAAAATGTTGAAGTGTGATACTAGTAGCATAAAATTCAATTCTAGTTATTCAAAATAACAAAAAACTCAAAGATTTGTGATAAATTATATGTTTCAATTCTCTATTGCAACGGAATTCAGTTTGTCGTTGTTTGAAGTTTTGCTGTCCACATTAATCACTCAGTTCACTCAAAAATTAACAGATCCACAAACAACCAAGCGATCAAGTCCTAATTTCCAAAACTGCTGGAAATCTATTCACGAGCGTAGGTGTTGATAATAGAGAAACATTAAACATTAAAATTAATAGCCTACATTAAATAAATCACTAATATCATAGCTTCCTTTAATAGAAAGCCATGGCCTTTAAACTGGCAACTATGTAGAGTAGGAAATTGGGTCCATTTTAAAGCATTGAAATCATTTTTCAATCAGCTGTTCCAACGGATGGGTTTCTTTTGTGCGTTCTCACATTTGACTCGCTACAAATCATAAGCTATTTTAATAAATAGTTGTCTATTCTTAATCTTTCTTGCTAATCTCTATCACAACCTAGTACAAAAAACACAAAAAGAATTCTATACGAAGAGTTTCATGAACCTATGCTATGAGTTTTGGAAATTATGCTCAAAAGAGAGAAAAACCAAGTCAACATGCATGATTTGTATCTGTACTTGATGCTTTCATATGAAAAGACTGTGTCTACGGTGCGACGTTGCCATAAATTATTAGGGCAGGGCCTTATATTAAAGGAAGCTATGCTAATATACATAATCTAGTCGCACACAGTTGACTTTTCTTCAAAATGTCAGCTGTTCAATGCTGTCAGCAATCGAAATGAAAATAATCCCAGTCTCACCATGCACCATCTATCTCTCATCACATCTCACCAGCTCTAGGTTGGCAGAAGTGATTTCACTCTAAAATCTTTAGATCTGCACACGCGCAGTTAAACTCTCGTTTCAAGTGGACATTTTGGAGGAACTTAGCTGTGCTAATACAGTTATCTCTTCTATCAGTCATATTAAAAGGAAAAAGGGCTATAAATTTGGTAGTAAAATCTAGTCCATTAGAAATTATTATTATTTGTGGGGAGTTCCGAAGAAGTTCTACAGCCGAAATAACCACAATTTTCCATGATGGGAAATTATTGTGGTAAATCTTGATTTCAAACACAGTTATTGAAATTTTGGTTAATTTCTAATACTTCATAAATTTCTAATTTCAAATACATCATTCCTAATTTCATCAAATTAGATGAAATTAGGAATGATGAATGATTATTGGAAAAATTAATTTATTCAAAATTCTATTAACTCAACCACTCACCAGATCAAGTATAATGCTAAGTAGACGCTTATGCCAAGAAAACCTTGCTTGAAGCTTGGAAACCTATGATGGCAAAGGAACATTTCAATGATGACAAAAAGGGTGGTAGTTGTGTGTAGAGAATGATTCACCCAAACTGGTAGAAATGTGTCCATGTGTGTCGGATAAATAAGCTCTCTGTCGACCGCCCAAATTGACCAGAAGACAAACGAAACAATCTGCAATAAAAATTTTTTCAACAATTTCCAGGGCTTTTCAGAACAATGTAACAACAAAATAATTATCATGATAAGAGAGAGATTTCACATAATTTGACGTAATGAAGGAGGAAAAACGGTGGCTTAATAAGTCTAACATTGTTTGACAAGAGATCATTCATATTTTCATCTTTGAATTTGTAAATATTATTTTATTTCATCTCAAGTTAGAATATTCGAATTTTGAAACATTAATTGAAAATTAAATATTCAGCTTACTGGAACTATTTTTCTCTAGCTTGAACTAGGAAAAAAGGTACTGAGGTAAAAATCGAACATAGTCGCAAAAAACATTAGAATTTGAATAATATTCAATCTAGTAGCAAAGTATTCTCAATGAGTAAGGCCTTTCCTCTTCAACGGAGAATATAATTATGCAGTGTTCCAGTCTTTCGTATATCCAATTTTTGGAATAGTTGATTAGAAAAATTCGTCACATCTTGGATTTTTTTTTTTACCTATAAATTGACAATTCAATAATTGCATACCTTCCTTCAAAAATATACTGCGGCGAGAGATTGAGTTTCCTGACAGCGGAAATGTTCGGTTTGCAACTGATGACATTTTGTGACATGTTTTATATTTAATGAAGCCATTCAATTTTCCCGTTATCAACTTCAATCCATGTCCATAAGCTTTAAGAACGTGATAGATAAATTCCTAGATCCTGGATGCCTCGACTCTCAGATTCATACACTAACTCTATACCCCTCAATTTTTTGGGGGGGAAATATAAAAAAATTACTTCTTCAAATAAAACCTTACAAAATTACAGAAGAAGGAGACTATTGCAGAAGGGGAAGATTAATCGAAAATTTTATCTCTGAAGAGACTTGACCGTTTATATATGTTGTGCTCTTGTTGGTTAATCCTGTGAGTGTGATTATTGAAGATGTTACTTATTCATATTTCTACCCCCCAAAAAAATTGAGGGAATGGTTTAATGATATGAATTTTTTAGGATCACGGAATTTCTTTATCAGGTTCTTGAGGATGATGGGCATGGATGGAAGCTAATAAGGAGTTAATGATGGCTGTATTATATACCAAACATGTCACAAAATGACATTAGTTGCCGATACAAACATTTCCGCTGGCAGGAAACTCAATATATTTTTAAGGTAGGGTTGCGTGATAAATGGATTGATACTTTAATTGAGAAATTGAGGTAATATTGAACTTACCATAGCAGAGGGAGCTGCTAACACAGTGAAAATATAAGTCTTAAAGTTTCTTGTCCGCTCTTTCAGTCTTTCTGATTTTATTAATAGACTAGTGAGATCATGTATCGCACTTGTGATGAAGAAAACATTCTGTAGAACCTAAAAGAAAAATATAAAATATCACTATAAGCAATGGTGAATTATAAATTTTTATTCAACAAACGTTTGAAACAAATTATCTATTCGTGTAAATTCTGGTGAGAGTGAGACCAATAAGGGTTTGAATTATAAATTTGATTAGATAATTGAGCTTGAATTTCCAATTCGGATGAAGTTTTAAGCTTTTATTTCATCAAGATTACTATTGTATTATTAGTAACCACAGAATAATGTAGAATGAATAGAAAACTAGGCGATCATCCTAGCCTAATATATTAGGCTGTCACATCTTGGTTCTAGTTTTTAATGGTATAGCTGGTGTCAGAAATTGAGGCGCATGCCTGTTATAAATTTTCTGATAACAGTCTCTGTCAAGAAAGTCAGCGAGCTGTCTACGAGAGTACATCGAAACAAAAGCGAGCTCAGCTAAGCTAATTCGCTCTCAAAGACAGCTTCAGTCTATCCTGACAGAGCTCAGAATTTAATATCAATCATTCGCCAACTGCCTTAATTTTGGTACCTACCACCTATACAGCATTAATTTTTCCGCCTGACTTTAAACATTCAATACCGCACACAAGCACTAACAATTAAAGCTTGTTGGAACAACAAATGAATTTTGAAACAAAGGAAGCCTATATTTGCTGCAATACTTTTAAGTAATTGATAGCATTTAGATGTAGCACATATTACTGTTACTTTACAAGAGTTGAATAATTTCCCAGAGGTGTTTTTAAGGTTTCTATCTCAAAGGTATGAGATGAGGAAAGATTATTCTATTACAATAATTGATGGTATTACCTAAACTGCAAGGATCAAGTGATAAGAATATTGTTTAAAAATGTAAGCTAAATTGAGGGTTTTAAATTCATCTCTTGAAAATTTTATTCAAGAAATGTTTCATTATCAAGTTATAACAAAATTCTGTATTTTCTGACGTGTAGATAAATTAATGGCTGATAAGTCCTAAAGATGATGGTGAGTTAGGCTTCAATATAATGTATTTACAAGTGATTTTCAATTAAATTACAATTATTGAAGTATTACTATTACAATTGCACCACAAAGTCCAATTAGTTAAGTATCGCAACGATAATGAACGTATAATCTTGACTTAAAGATTTTGGTGCACGATGGATTATTACTCATGACATTATGTTCGTACATCCATAGACTGACAAAGATATAGAATGCAGCTGTAACTGTGAGAAAGCACTATAGCATAGAGATTTGAAAATGAAAATTGTAACAATAATAATTATTAGCTATAACGGTTGAACTATTCTATTATTGATAGTGATGAAATGGAAGCTAAGACATTCATTTATCTGGACCGTTGCCCCTTTAAGAATGCTATCAGCTGTACAAGTCCTTGATAAGTTTGATTAATTCAAGTCAATTTTTCATCGTAACATCCTCCACCTCAATACTGGATACCTACAAGTTGTAAAGTTGAAGGTAATGTTTGCGAAATCTCACAATACCGTAATAGAATTTTTTCAATTTTTCAAAATTAGATCAGATCAAACAGAAGGAAATTATAAAGAAGAAATGTTTTGATAAAAATGGTGACCTACTCATCAACTGATAACGATGGATGGACCTAATTTCTTAATATTCATTTTACTAACGCATCAATATATTCTTCAAGACACGATTAATTTTTACTAATAAGAATATCTAATATTCATTACGCCAACAGTAGAGACACTTTATGATTATTTCAACACTAAAAATGATACTATTAAACTGCAGCAATATATTTCTGTTCTAAGCAATCAGATTATGGGTCTACACTTGTTATTTAATATTATATCTGTAATTTCAGAAATAAAAATAATTACTATTTTAAATATCAGAAATGTAGGTTGGTCAGTAACCCCACACGAAGTTTGGAGTTACTTTAACAAAGGGCATCTAAATCACTATCAGAGAGCTAGATGCTGAAAATGTTAAAATTTATAAGCAATAAAAATTATTTAACTAATTAAAAAAGAACACCAGAGGTGAAATATGATGTAAAAATGAGCTAATATGAATTTAAAGAAATGTATTAAGTAATAAAATTGGAACGTTGTATGCAGTCAAGAAATATTATTAAATTAAACTACTTAAGTCAAGGAATCCTAAATCTCCCTCTTACATTGGGTTTTACCAATTGAAAATCTTATATCTTTTCCCTCACAATATTCCTCACTTTAATGGGAAAACATACACAAAACAGATGACTTCAAACTTTCCACGTAGAAACTTAAGACTAGGTATGTCATAATAATGTTCTTCTCTTGTACTTTAGCAATAAATACTTTTTGATTACTGTGATATTCTTTATCAATAATAGCTCAACAATAACCAAAACATCTTCATTACCATCTAGAATTTTAATCATTTTCCTTCCCCTTTTTTGAGCTGCTCGAATTTTTTGCAAGCGGTCTTCTCCTGGACACATCCCAAGTTGTCCTGTTGAGAACTTAAATCAGGTCTAGGTCAAGGATCCACATAAGGATGGGAAGGTCATCTGGTAAACCTTGGATCCAGGTGGCAGCCTTTCTCTTTCATTTACTTCCTCTTTGAGACACCAGGTGGTTCAACTGGCTGAGCAGCAATTTCTTGCATTGCTTTAATACCAACACCTCTTCCAGCAGGAACGTTGAATTTCTTCTTGCCTTTCTCAAAGGATGATACTCTTTCATTCGACATTCTTTCATACTGAAGGTTTTGAAGGTTGATCTCTTACTACTGCTATCATTCTGTTTATGTTGTCGTGCTTGTTGAGTGGTCTCTCTTTGAACTTTGTTCGATCAGAAGTGACATTATTCCTGCTCAAATCCACCCAAGACATTTTTTTTATGTTTTCTTCCTTAATTCCATCAAAAATTGTTTTTTGAGCAAGCGTGGGAAATGTGTCTTTTGGGAATACTTCCACATTGTATTTTTCAGTCTTCGTGAGGTTCTTTACCAATGATGTTTGAGGGTCGAGAAAAACTCATAAGGGTTGTATAAGACAAATGCACTGTTTTTCGAGAGCGAATGGTGGTATCTCTAATACCTTCGATGATCCTGGGGGCAAATGTAACCATTAGGTTATCACCATTGAACAAATCACGAGAGTCCAACTTTTGAAATAGAGAACAATGATTGTCCTGAGCCAGTCTTCAAAAATATCCAAGTTAAACCATCCCTCTTTGACCGGTTATACCTGCTCCTTTGGGCCTTGACTCCACCAAGAAGTGTAGAGGTGTTCTGCTATGAATGACCATATGTAGTGGCAGTAATATTCCCATCAGCCACACAAGAAAACATCACTGATAACACTGGACTTTGTAACATAATAACTCCTCAGGATGCCGGCTTCCCCTCTTCCCAATAATAACTTTCGTCCAGGATCATCTATTATGTTGGTTTCATCAGTTTACTATATGTTCGGGGTTTTAACTCCATCTAGTGTTTTTGCCCAATTCATCTAAAATATTCATTAGGTATGACTTCATCTACCACTAATACCTTCTTTAATATTTTGACACATTTGATAAAAACATTTTTATGTCTTACAAGGAAATTCAACACAAAGGAGTCACCTACAAACAATTATTTTTGAATACTTTTTATTGTACGTCCTGAACGATCAGGAAATCCTTTTCCTACAAGCCTCACATCTAAGGTCGTTGAGGGAAGCTGATCTCAACAACACTCAAACATTGATACTAATTCTCCCTGCTCCTCATCCCAGTCAACACATATGGTTTTCCAACTTTCCCAGTTTTCCCCTCTATTTCAATCGGTTTAGTAATAGTAGCTCTAGATGGTCCAAGCTCAAGGGTCTTGCCTCACAAATGCACCATTTCTCAGCTTCAATAGCTTTCTGTAAGCATTCTTCTGAATAGTCCTTGTACTTACGTGATCCAGGAACTCTTTTGGCAAGAGTACGTGCCATGTCTCTCTACCTAAGAAAATGCAACATATTTGTATTATATTATTATTATAGGCTATAATATTATCATATAATTAACAAATTATATTACACACAAAGAATACACATCATAAAGTATAGCATTTACAAATGTGGGAATTTACTTTGACCACTGTGATTTTACTTTAGCCCTATGTCAAAATAACCCCACATTAGACACAAAAATTAGGTTGGTACTAGGAAATATTAAGTTGGTGAACAAACTTTCTGCATGTGATAATCTCACAAGAAAACATTTTAGGTTGGTTATAAAGCATATATTGTTGTTTTAAAATAAGTGGTACAATGTACAGAACAGAAGTTGCTTAACAACATTGATAATTGGGTAGTTCATAAATCTTAAATTAAACAATCTGTTAATAACACCTTCAAAAAAGGAAAAAGTTATGGAAAGCCATCCAGTTAAAATCTTCACTTCTTCCAGAATGACAGAGTACTCACGTTTAGGAAAACAGACAACAGGGCTGCCACATCACAAAACAAAATTAACCTACTGATTCTGTCAAGTGACATAGTAAATAGCCCCATCTACGGTAATATGTTGTATGACATACACTAGGTATATGATAATAACGTAGTCTCAATTTTAAACGATGTGATGAATGGTACATACCTTGAAGTAGTGAAGAGTTGCAACACTTTAGCATAGATAGTGCCATATGTACAGTTGGTCTACAATATTATAGGTGCCTTCTGCCGCAGGTGACTACTTGCAGTAATAAACATACGGTACATAATCAATGATTGGGTACAGGTAGATCTGCTATTATCAATTGATGTATACCTATATAGTCTGATCGAATAAAGAGGGCGCTAGAGAGGGTTGAAAGGACTTAAACTCGAGTCGATACGAGTTCAATAATTATGAATTTAATATCTAATTGTGAGAGCATTCATAACTACTACAATTCAAGACGAGGCCCAGTAATTTTCAACCAATAATATTGACCGAGCTGAGTCATGCATCTAACCAGAACGTTTCGTTGCTCAACCAAACTGTTTACCTACTACAAGACAGAGCCAAAAAGGCTAAGAATTTTGGTGCAAAAATATGATTTTAACAGTAATTGGAAAAATATGTTCGTAAATTAAGTAATGAAGCTGTAAAACCAGTATATCTGTAATCACCACCAAAAAAATCACAATACTTACAGAGTGAAGAGCGGTTATTTACCGTACCTATAAGGACCTTATATTGACTCGTCTACATACAATCTTTTTGTATTATTACCAATAACAAAAAAAACTAATTTTACAATGAAAGCTTACAACAAAGCGGTAATGCGTGCAATGCAAAAAAGGCTATGAACCAATGAAATTCATTAGTGAGACATACTAGCTGGAATCAACGTTATATTACTATTATTCCTTGCCGGTATCAAATAATAAACAATCAGTCTTATTTTTGAGAATACGAATAATAAGAAACAGATTATAAATAAGATCTTTTAAGGTTAGTTTTGCCGGCACTCTGTATTTGTTACCTTTGTTTTCCTGTAAAAAACGGCAGATATAATAAAATAAACACTACGGTTAGCTGTTACCAACAATGAAACTATCAATTTGGATTAATCGACGGCTCGATCTAATGTCGGAAATTAATATGAGCAATAAAGCAGGAGTTAAACATCCAATGTTGTAGAGTGGCTTTGGTTTAGCACGAACAATACAAATAATACAATAAATTGGGAATGAATGAGCATGGCTATCATTTCTCTACCACCAAACTAGAAAGTAGGTGAGTGGCAGTCGGTGTCTGTGGGGAGGTGGTGGGGATCATTGAGTATGATAATTGAAATGGAAAGGCAAAGGAGTTTGCACTGTTTCATTGGCGTAGCATGTCTGTGATAGTGATGAGAAGTTTAAAGAGCGGTGCCCAGTTGAAAAACTATCATTACGTTCAATTTATTATTGACACTTTTCCTTATAATAAGTTACTAATAGAGGTTCCCAACAAAAATATTGGCGGCTGTGAATGATATTATTTTCCAATATATTTATTGTCTCTGCACTGTAAAATATGTTTGTGCCTTCAGACTCTGGTATTAAAATTTATAAAAGAAAGAAAAAACCGGGCATCAAAGCCATGAATTCTAGAACTGGACTATACTACTGCTAAAACGGTGAACTGATGAATTGAAATATTGATTTTTCACTCTGGGTGCTAGGTCTAGAGAGCACAATACAGAGCAATATAAATACAAAGCATGGATGCAGTAAAAAACAAAATACAAAGCAAGATGAATGAAGTATTAGACTGTTATTATAAATTGTTGGAACCGTACTAAGTCAATTGAACGTTCCCTGCAACATTCAAAAGAGATAACAATAACAAATAGAATTTCGTGAACTAGGATAAAAAGAAGAGTGAAGATGAAAATAAAAGATGAACATGCTACATATTATAAAACTCTACTTTTAGGAAGAAGGAAATTATAGAAAATGAAGAAAGGGAAATGAAGAGGAAGTTGAAACAATAAATTGTTAATCTGATTAGCTGAATCAACAGTAATTTTATTGTTAACTATGATTATTCTTGTCCCTTTTTTACCATTCAACATTTCTCACCTTTCACCTGATGCGTTTTAGAATTGTACCAACTGTGCCAGGGAATAATTTAGAATATTATAATCATTATGAAAATATTACTTTCGGTTTCGTGGGGTGTACATTAACAAACTTACTGCTGTAAGGGTGCATTCATTGTTAGTTGGAAGATTAAGATGAGTTTATTAAATCATAATATACTTCATTTGATTCATATAGAATTTAATATATTTTCATTTATTTATTATAATGATTCATGAAATCTTCATTCTAATCTTTTGACCCACTATGAATGCACCTTAAGTGGTTATGTTGAATCATTTTACTGAATATATTGGGTTACTAAGCAATTTTAGTTTTTTATAAAATAAGGCTGCTATCCATTTGTGCACATTCGAAATTGGAGGTATAGAGACCCAGATGGAGGTTTAAGTAGATGGTGATAACATTTCTATATTTGACTAATAACAATTAATAAATCCTTATACCCCTTTATCAGGTGGTCAAGTGGATGCAATAAAAAATAATAATAATGAAGAGTTTAAAATAGAGTTTTATTAAATAGCAATCAGTATTCCACAACAGTTGATACAGTATGCTGGAGCCTACTGCCATTTAGACTATATAGTAGAACACAAATTTTCCAACCCACATTCAATACGATAGATTTGTATAAAACCCAAAGTGAATCTCATTACATAAATAAGTAAGAAGGAATTTCTCAACATCCTGAGAAAAGATAATATTTTAGTGATGTTTACTATCTCAAACTGTGAATCATTTATCTTTGATCTAGAAATTCATCCGTTTTCAATATTTTACTGTTCTTGGTCGAACTTCAATGTCACAATATATTTCTACATGTACAGTCTTATAAAGTTGACTGCAGTATTACTCTCTAAACTTAATTCAAATACCAGTTAATTCAATTCCTGAACCAATCAAGAGGAATCAAAACTATAGGAAAACATTCTAAGAAGTATCAAAGTTCTATTTATCAAGCAGTAAGTGTGGATACTGAAAATGACACACAATTCTACTCAATGGAAAATGGGTATCCAAAATGACAGGTGAAAAACTCTGTACGATTTCAGCTCTTAAGAATTACATTCCCTTTCAGAAATTCAACCTTTCAAATTTATAAAATTGGTATTCTTCACTTGCATAGTTCCCCAATTTTCTAGAATCCCGACTGAATAATTTAGCACTCTGATCTTGATCGGGAATTTGATTTCATGTTATTCAACATTCGATTCAAAACTGGTTATTTATTAGGCAAAGCCTGGTGGTGGTGTCTGGAACATAGTAGGACTGGTGTTCTGGGACTGGAAGTCTGATTTTTGTGGTGGCTGGTCGATATCTAGCGCACAGTCGGACTGCTAACTGGTTTTGAAAGGACGCCTAAGGGTTTTTGATTTCTAAAATCTTGTTATTTATTGAGCTCAAGTCAGGTGGCTGGCGCAATGACGGACTAACTAAATTTGTTTTGATGATAAACCCACTTTTACTTCCTCTTGGTTTCTTGTAGCCAATACCATTTTTAAGTATTTTCTTGATGAAGGTTTGTGGAGGAATACCAGGCGGCTCCCTTCTTGGATGTTGACTTTCCTCGATTTTGCTCAATATACTTTAAGATTGATAATGTAACATTTGTAATAGAGTTTAATTGAATTGTTCCATTTAATGAGATTATAAATTAAAGTATGGGAAAATGTAACAGTGATTCATAGCTATTAAATCTAATTTAAATAAAAACAACTTTTCATAGAACCTCTAAATATTAGATATGAAGTAATTTTTGTTAGTCAATAAATAGTACAATAATTTATTGATTCTTATGAATTAGAATGTTAAGGTCTATAACTAACAAAAGTATTATATTAATCGACAATGAACACATTGCTTATGTTGAATAAATGATATCAATATTATTGTTACATTAGATCATTCTTAAGGCCACTTGGATGGAAGAAACAGTTGGTTAACACTTTGTAAAATGATGCCATCTGACCCGGAAGCAATAAAATTATAACATCAATTTAATGAACGAATTCGATTTGTTCATTAGTTTAAAGGGTGTTGGTTATCAAATTAAAGGAGAATACAAGATATTGTAAAACCACAGATTCATTTAAATTGAGATACAGGTTTCAGTTTGCTACACGATTATCAATCTAATGTAAACTCAGGTTATTATTTATTTATTTAGCGTATAATGACTTTTATTAGTGATCAGAGTCATAGTCACAATACCAAGAGGCAAATGGTTCATCTCAGTATCCATAACACAAATAGCAAGCTTAGAGAAGGACTGATATAGCGGACTTGAGCTTTCAGCTCTCTTCCTATTGAAATAAAGTGTATCAGGCGCTCTGAAAAGTTTAAGAATACAATAAAAACTAAATTGATTGTTCGCTCCTTGGTTTAAAGGAATGCTATCTGTTGGCATGTGTAAGCATTTTCTTTGCAAACATATTTTCCAATACGTGATCCTGGAGTTATAGGGGTAATGTTAATTCTTTTGTATGTTCTAATTTTTCTTCTACTGTCTTTTTATCCAGTATTCTAAGACTCCAATATTTTTGACGTGTCAAATACTGCAAGCTTTGCTTGATTTCTTGACTTAGTCAAACTAAACTAAACAGTGCAGGAGATCAGGTTTGTTCCACTTCCCATATAACCTCATTTCCCACAAATGGGGCATGGTTTTACTAGAGATAGATAATAATTAACAGCAAGCCATTTTAATAAATGTTTTCGACGAAAATATTGTCTTTTTCATTTGTGAAATGAATGCAATATTATATTTTCGTGAAACTGACCGTAACATTATTAATCAAACTGAGGTTCGAGAGATAATTTTATATGGCTGAGGTTTTCGAGGCATTGGACGGATTATTTATACAGCAAGAAGTTAAGTTCTTTTTCCCCCTCAGTTAAAAAAGAGATTTATGCTCCATCTGTATGGGTATAATGAATACATTAAAAACTTTTAAAACCCAACATTTTCAAATCTGACTAAAAATAAGAATTTCTGCCGTCTCTTGCTGTATTTCGAATTTGAATCTCTTTATGTATTAGATTCATAAATATATTCTGTCACCAATTTTATTATTATCCTACTTATGTCTTAGAGCTTAGACTAAAAACGTTGGGCGATTATAATAACATATCTCAATAATTCCATAGCTTCCATAAATCATTAATAAGGCTATGTGTAGCTGATAGCTAGAAGATCCATCATTTACATGTACATGCGCCCAACTTTTTAGTCTAAGGATGTTATATTGATATTAATAAAATTGGTGACAGAATATATTTATAAATTCAATACATGAAAGAATTTGAAGGGGGACAGAAAATTTATTTCTTATTTCAAATCAGATTTACAATACGTAGTTTTTGAAAGTTTTTTCAATACATTTATTCTCTCTCTGGCATAATTTTCATGAAATATGATCATAAAGCTTTTCTTATAGAATTTCTCTTATGTTTTTTCTGTACTAGATTATTATAGAAATGAGCATAAAAGATTGAAAATAGGAAACCCAATTTCTTAGATAACCTATGATTTGTAGTAAGTCAAATGTGAGGAACGCATCCATTAAAAGTTGAAATGATTTCAATGCTCTTAAATGGACCGGTCTTCCAAATCTACATATTTGTCACTTATATCAATGTCCACATTATATTAAGGTAATAGCCTTATAATAAAGGTAGATATGCTAATGGTAGACAGCATGGCAGATTGCAATTATTATTATAATACATTCTTGATATTTATTAGTAATAGGCGGGAAGGGTACGTGTTTATCTCGGGACCGTGTTTTCTCCCTCAGAGGAAGGTATCGCCCTCGGCTGTACCTCGTTCAACAACAGTTTCTCTCAGAGATGTTCAACTCAAGTCTCTTGATGCAAAATAACTAATATAAATAGATAATATTGAATTGATGATCAATAAGAGAGCAAACCTCTGATGCAAGCATACCTGGCCAAGTTGAACCATCCCGAGTTGTAGTTGCTGTTACACATCTCACACGTGAAATTTTCCGCCCCAACACCACTACCACCACCACCGATTTGCACGTTGCTGCACTGAAAATATAAATATGCCCACATGTTTCCAAAATATTTCTAATTTAAAATTATGAAGTACTGGAGTGAAGTTCTGAAAAAGGTTCCAAGTGGTCAAACCTTACTATTAAAATTCCCACAATTTTCAGTTCTTGAGGGCAATTAAAATTTGAATTTGTTCTACTAAATATTTCAGAAATTCTCAGACTGGGCACGCTTTTCCCACAAATGAAGGCAATTCCAGTGATAACATTGTGAAATTTAAATAGGACGTAGTATATTAAATATAAAATTTTGGCCTTTCGATGATATTATTAAACATTATTAAATACTTTTAATTATTTTTAAGTAGAACCACAGAGTAAACATATCAATAGATATATATAAGTGCAAACTATACGATTCACCTTCGACTCCAAATTCTCTATTCTTTTATTAATTAAATTTCCACAAATTAGCAGTTTTACAGGTTCAGAACTGACCAATTCTTTACAATAGAGCATGAGCATGGAACAGATTAACTTTCCCACGCATCATTAGTTGCTTTCTCTACAAGATTTTTGAGAATATACAATACAGTACAGTACAGAGAAAACTTTCTATAGGTTGACATAACTGGTAAGTGGTGCGGGTGTTATTTACATTATTAATATTTGAAAGGTTGGCTCCAATTAAAAATAATGCATATTGTAAAAATATAATTATATTGAAAAGGTTACATATGAAATTCATGTATGAAAAATCAGTAAAAATCTAATTCATGTATGAATTGAAATCCGTATGGTAAATAAATAACATGTACCTAGGTTAGTCAGGTACCTTATGTAGAGTTTAGTTAGATAATCACGTGATTGAAGTAAGAAATTTAGTTCAAAAGTTTATAGTTGATTATCACTTAGGTAGGAATAAAATACTTTCAAGTTTGGGTGGGGATGTGGTTTTAAGTGTATTTTTTGATAAGGTAGTGCATTATTAGAATAAATGATAGGATAATGATGATTATTTATTTCATGTGATATCCAACTATTATTTATTCAACATAATTAACAGGTTGGCAGGACTGCCTGTCTTATTAGGATCCTGGTCTGTTTCGGTGCGTTAATTTTCTTTAAATTATTAAGTTATTCCTCTTCATTGATTTTATGACTTGCAGTGATTCTTCACCTGTTTTCTCACCACTTCTTACCTGGAATGCTATAATCCATGGGTCATTATTTCCACATCGATGCCAAACACCAATCCTACACTTCTTCTTGATTTTCTGCACTAGCCAAGCACGTTTTACGAGTAAATTTACCTATCTACACTACCGTTCTGTTGTTATTCACCTTTTATCTACCGTAGCTTGATCCTTGCTGTCGTCTGCTACAAAACACAACCTTATTAGTATCTCCGCCATCTGCTCCACTTGGCTTTCACTCTTCTTTCGCGGCACTTCGTTCAGCAAGTCGTTCTTTTTTATCTTTCTCGTCTGCTGACTACCGTACTTCCCTCACCAGATTTACAAGGGTATTGTTTCTTTTCCTTCAATAACTTTCCATTCCTTGGTATTTCATTCTCAGAAGCTTCCAATTTTCCCGCGTTTGATTGCTCTCTTAGCTCACATGTTTCCTCTCTATTTCCTTCAAACATATCTCAACAACACTGTTCTTATTGCTCATCAATATTCATATTCAATGCTCTGACTATCCAGCAGTATCGACTCTCATATCATTCAAGTCTCATGGTCCTAACGACAATAAGTGTTATATGCAATATTTCAATTGGTGGAAGACAAAAATTTCTGCAATGCAATCATTGCAACTTAAGACATCATGTTAAATATTTGAAATTCATGACAATTGGGCACAGAAATTTATCAAAATTCTAGCTACAAATATAAATTCACCTTCAAAAATCGACTATGAATAAGAACCTTACCACTATCCATGGATTCAAGGGCTCTCCCAACTCCCAAAAGCTAACTATGACTAATGATAAAAAATTTCTAGGATAACTATTGTGATCATATTTATGATTGATACCAATGACGACCCACAATAACAAGGTTGATTGTGATTTCACTCCTTACAACTGACAATAATTTATACTCGATACGGTCAGTACTACTGCCTTGAACTTCACGATTTGACTTGCTTAACCCAACAACGCTTTCACCCTTATTACTGAAAAACTCACATGTCTGGAAGGTCGGTGAGAATCAATTTAAAATTTATTGCAAACAATCTGGGAATTGAAAACCAGAGAATTTCTTTTGTTAGAAGAGAATGCTGAGCTGAAGGTTTCTTAGCTACTATCATCTGGCTTTGACTCTGTTAAGTCCCTCTAATATCAATTATGTAAATAGTCCTGTATCTGAGGTTGTGTTGAGAGCAGACCAGCGTGAGATCTACCTTTCATCAGCAGCCCTGATACCGTCTCTGCATGTCACAAAGTTCCAATGATTTTGCTCCCCACCGCCTGACAAAGACAATTCCAGTCATTCCGTTAATAAGCTAATGAAGATAGTTGGTCAACTGCGATTTCGTTCATCAGAGAGGAAAAAAATAGTACCCAACTTTGGCTGGCACCAAAGGTCTGATAACACAAGTACGATTGAAGACTTTACCTCCTAGTAGATCAACCTATAATGATAATTCAAAATGAGATCTCTCAGTATCTATTCTGAGAATACTCGTGGTTTGCGAACCAAATCGCTATGAGTTTCCATCTGCAGCTGCAAATTGAAAACTACGTGTGATGGCCCTAACCTTTAAGACGGTGGCTGAGGGTCCCATGTTAGCATTGACCGCCTACAAAATTATCACGTTTTTCAGGCCGACAGAAAATATGAAAGGCTTCAACAGGAGAGGTGGTTCCTTGTGCCCACCAAGAAAACTTTCAATGCTCACCAGCGGCCTGATTTGGAGCTGATACCAGAAGTTGTTTGTTTAGGGTCAAATTGTTCAATCACCACCTCCTTCTGATATCAAACCATATTTTCCTCCCATGTGTCCTCCTACAACTGTAATTGCATATTTTACCAATCTTGAGGAGAAGCTGAGGCAACTCCAACTGTAAATAATCACTTGGTGATTTTAATGCTGACTCAATTGATTGGGCACATCTCCTTGTATTCATCAGCCCACTTCGCAAGCAAAAGGAGGAAGCAATACTCAGGTTCATGGACTCTCTGCCTTGATCAGCTGAATGCTCTGCAAGACAGTGGGCGTGCTCTTGATCTGGTCTATCTAGTTATAAAAATGTAGGTGTTTCTTGCTGATGATTCATTTGTTCCCCCTGATGCATACCTTAGGCCTTTGACAGTCACATGAGTTGTATAACCACAGGTAAGAACTGCAACTGAAGTTTATAACTACAAAGAAGCGACTACACACTATTGTATAGTATGATCAGAGATTGTCAAGCAGGATGAGATTTATAATACAACTGGCTACAATTCTGCAACTCTTAAATTCAATCAGCCAATCCTCAATATCATGGATACCTGCATTCTGAAAGGCCCCAACCTTCCAAATATCCACATGGTTCTCTTACACAATCAGTCTCCTTAAGCAGAAACTGAAGGCACATGCAGATTCAGAGGGTCATCAACACAAATTTACAGGCAATTTTCAAGGGAAATCGGACTGCCTGAAACATCATCTCAAATTGAATTAAGAAAATGATTCAAAAGGCTAGCAGAAATTTGACTTGTTCTTAAACCCTCAAAACTTCTGGGAAATATGTAGGCAGTAGGGCTGAATCAAAAGTACTCCTAATATAAGAGTCAATGAGTCTTCTGATCCTAAACAATGTGTGACAAATTTGTTGAATACTACATCAGTCTTACAAAAGACCCATCCAACTGTAACTCAACGCAATTTCCAGGCATCCAACAGTATAATTATTTTCTATGTTTGCAGCCTCATAATCCACCTGTAACGTGTGATACTGGCACTCAGAATTTGCTGAAGAGCTCGGCTACTGGGCTATCTGAATCCTCTGTTCTGAAAGGGACTGGCAGCCCTAATTGCTCCAGTACTGGCAAGCATCTTCAAGTGCAGTCTTGCTGAAAAGTTTTCCCAACTTCATGAAGGAAGGCGGCTGTCACTCCTATCAAGAAGGGTTGATCAACAAATGTAACCAACTTCCGACCTATTTCAGTTCTATCGTTCCCAAGCTAATGGGTTCTCAATGTATTCATACATCTACAAGAAGGTGAAACGACACTTTTCCAGTCTAACATATGGTTTCTCTCGGGCGTTTCTACCACCACAAATCTTGCAAGCTTCTCGTGGCTGGTCCAACTGTGAGACTCGAGGTCAGGTTGATGTAATCTACCTGGATTTTGAGAAAGCATTTGATAAAATGCCTCATACGATATTGGTTGAGAAGCTTCCTAAGTATGGATTCAGCAAAGCCATGACACAGTGGATTCTGTCCTACCTAAGTGACCGCATTTTTTGTGTACGTTTACATGGTTTCAAGTCAAGAGAATTTGTGGCAACTTCTGGCATTCCCAATGGTCCATTCTAGGACCACTTCTGTTTAACATCTTCATGAATGATGTGGTTGACTCCCTGCAGTGTGATGCTCTTCTCTATGCAGATGATCTGAAAATCTTCAAAATAATTCAGTCTCCTTTGGATGCTTTTCTGTTGCAGAAGGACATTGATAGAGTCAGCACGTGGTCCAAGAACAACCTCATGCCCATCATTATCAACAAGACAATCATTATGACAATTACCAGGAAGACCAATCCACTGTTTCATTCTTACATGATGGACGGGAGACAGTTGAAAAGAGAGAACACAGTTGCTGATCTTGGAGTCACCTGTGAATCTAAACTTCTGTTCAATGAGCATGTTGATGGAATGGCGAGAAAAGCTAGAAGGCAACTTGGCATGTTGAACTGGATCACCAGAGATTTCAAGTCTCCTGTTATCCTCTGTTTGTTATACTGCACTCTGGTAAGAAGTATCCTGGAATATGCTTCAGTGATCTGGCAAAGGGAAAGAGTCACTTCAATCCGTAGTATTGAGGCAGTGCAAAGGAAGTTTGCAAGAATATTATATGGAAGATGTTTCCCTCACTTGCAAGGAGCAAATTATCACTATCAGGAGGCTTGCAACCTTGTCAATTTGGAGTCTCTGCAATGGAGAAGAAGGAAGAATGATGCCAGATTTTTCTACAGATCCCTTCACGGAGTCAAAGGATACTCAGCTGAGAGTATTGGTATAGTTGTTCCGGATCATGCATTCAGGAGGCGCAGGCCTTTCAAGCCATCCACTAAAAGTGATATCTCACCTGTTGCAAGATGCACCGAAATTACCAATCTTTTATATTGACTTTATATTTCACCATCGGATTTTGAGAGGATGCTGAGATCAGTACTGGAGAGAGTATTGACGACCATCCCAGATGACCACTTCTGACGTGTGCAACATACCAAGGCAATTTCAAGCTGTTCTGCTGCACAAAAATATGCAACAAGAGACCAATGCAATATTGTAAACTCATTGTATTTTGCATTTTTGTTGTTGAATAAATAAATAAATAATTATGAGTATGACATGTAAATATCATAATGTATTTCATCTGATCATCATGTGAATATGCGAAATTTGGCAATGCATTTATAAGAATGTTATGAATTAATTACACTTTAAATATCATGTTTGTCTATATTTTGAAAAATTAAATAACATGTCAAGTTAATTATAAATTATGGATTGATACAAGCAATTTGTTTTGTAATATAATATTTTTTCTATTTATATTGATTGACAGTGTATTTACAGAATTGTATTTTTTGAAATGTTTTTATTAATTGATTTTAATCAGATGAAAATGTACAAATTCTTTGATGTTCATGTATACATATGCTGAGAAGTAAGGTTATACTGTTTTAATCATTGAGCTTAATAACTTTAAAAATTTTATTCTTTTGTAATATTTTTCATTTCCTCTGAAGAATAAATGTTGATACAAAATAAAGTAGAGTAGAGTTGGTACTCTTTTAGTAGAGTCCAATATATTGTTCCACTGGAAATAAGATTTTATATTCTTCATGGCAAGAACCACACACACAAACCCCTTTCATTGGCTACCGTGACTGACCCTCTGATTGGCGGAGGCGACATCACAACCTGGAACAGGGTACCTACAATACCTACTAATACATCAGTATTAGATGTATTAGTAGGTGTTGGTGCCTACCCTTAGCAAGAAGAGCTAGTCAATCGGTTCGATTTGGAGAGTGATCGGTTCGAGTTGAGTAGTGCAAGGACGTGTGGAGGACCTTTAGCAATCTGGATACTGCAAACTTCAAAGGAGTCCAGTGCAGATAAAGCCATACAAGAGTCTCTTCTTTGGATCTTCAAGGCCCTATTTATCTACCAGCTTGTGTGAGTTCAGCTAGCCAAGGGTCTATATTTAAAAATTCCATCTTAAAATTTCCAGTTTTCTTTTTTTTTATTTATTTAGGGCCATAGTGCTTCAGAGGATTTTATATTTTTATCTTTGTTTTCAAAGTTTCAAATTATTAAATTTTCTAATTAATTTGAAAACGTACATTTGAGATTTCATTTTCTATTCAAATCCAAACATATTTATTTTATTTGAATTTTATCAATTTATAGCTTTTTTCAATAATTAATTTATTTTTATTATTGTTGACTCTTTTAAATTCATACGACTGAGTAAAATATTTTTTCTTTTCAAGCGCTCCATTTTAAAGTCAAGTTAGTTGATTTGTTAGGCTACTCAGCAGTTTCATTTGATTTTTGAATTTTAATTAATATAATAATTTATCTTTATTTTCACTTTTGTTTTCAATCAACATTCCCGTATTTACGACCTAGAGATAAGAGTTTTTTCTCTTACAGTATAGAATTATTTGCAAAGCTTAAAAGTGCCCTTGTTGGATTTGAGGCTTAAATCACTTTCCCACTTTACATAAAAAACAATTAGAGCACTGTAGCTGAGCAAATATTACCTTTGTTTTGAATCTCAATAATAATTATTTTCCCAGTAAGAACTGGGTGGCGCCCAGACAAAACCATAAATTTTGTCAAATGGTTTTACAATTTATTTTTCATTTCAATATTTCTCTATTTTCATTTTAAATTTTAGTTGAACTTCAGTGAAAAAGCAAATAGTTCAAATTACTCTGTGGTAGACGTAAGCACTGGTGAGAAATATAATACTCATCAATTGATTTGATAAATATTAGATTTAAGTTGTAAGAAATTGCTAATGAATTTTATACTTCTAGACAGCAATTTTAAAACTGGAAAAAATTAAGTAACTTGGTATTGTTGAACAGAAAGAAATAAGATTTGTTTCATTATACCTTTGAAAGGAGGCCTCTCTCGCAAGTCTGCAAATAAACATGACTGGTCACTTTCTTTGCTCATTGAAGAGCTTGTCGCTGGAGAGAATTAAAATTATAGTTTGGAAGCATAAGTTGGTAGAGCCAACGAAATAGCAACGTTATCAGATTGTGTGAAATTGCAACTTTTTAAATTTTCCGATTAGACTGCAATTCTTTATAACTTATAGAATTTCATCTTCTGTATGCCAGTAGTATTGAAGAAATAAATTTTCTGTTTGAAGAGATAAGTGGGAAAGTTTGAAACGAGAAAGTTGTACAAAATTAATTGAAATTATTTTTATAAATGTCAAAAGTAGCTTGTAAAATATAAGGTTGTAATTTGGCCTCTCAGTAGTTTCAAAGTAAGGAGAGCGGTCCATGCTGGAATCATTGTATGCTAAAGATTAAAAAATTTGAGGCCATTCCACTGAAATATTTGAGCTGATTTGTCGTAGGAATAAGCAGTTTCGCAATACTGCTTAATTTTTCCGAAGCTGCGCTGTAATTTTCTTCAGTCAGACGTGTTTCCATTAGAAGTTCCAATTTCACAATCTGACAACACTGCTATTTCGCGAGTGGAGAGTTTGATGACCAAGTTATGTTGCGCAAATTATAGTCCATAAAATTGTCAAATCCTTCCACAAATTCTTGAATGCATGGAAGGATTTTCAACGCTGATTTATCAAAATACAGTAGATACTCAAACTACTTGGAAAGGTTAACTAGGTATGTTAAGGAAATTTGCAAATAGTCTATCTCCATAAAACTATTTCAAAAAGCAATAGTTAAGAAATCTAACCAGGACCATCAGGACTTCACAAAAAGTAGCGTTAAAAACGTTACTGCCAAGAATATTCTCAAAGTATGAGCCCTTGAAATATTTACTCATAAGTGTTATTGAAAAATACAGTGTTTCAGGAGGAAGGTGCACTACTTCTCTGGCTGATCCCTTACAGCAAGTAGGGGAAGAAATCCTTAGGAGATTCCTCTAAGAACGCCTTGTTATAATTATGGCGAAAAATTGCCAATTTTCAAAAAAATCTATAATTTCCAACTTCTATTAACAAAAAATATTAGTTTTGATTTCATATAAAGTTATAATCCTATAACCCTCAAATGTTGGTTTTAATATATTATCACAATAACCGTTCAAGTTACCGGTATAACTTATAATCAATTTTTCATGAGAAATTATTATTTTTGTACCTACATAGAGCCTCTAAAAATTATAGATTTTTTGAGAAGTGTCAATTTTCCACCATTGTTATCCGATCTGGTGGATCCCATTTCCCCCATAATAATGGTAACAAAGCATTCCTGGGGGTATGTCATAAGAATTTTTTTTCTCACTATTTGGTGTAAGGAATCAGCCTGAGGAGTATTGCACATTCCTCCTGAAAGACCCTGATCAAAAATAAAATCAGTTTTATTTTATACCTTTCAAGGGAGGCCTTTTCTGTCGTAAGTCAGCGAAAAGCATATGTTTGACCACTTCCTTGGCTCGTGCTAGAGCTGATGACTGGAAAAGAGTTTGATTTAGTAGATTAATTTGAAATCAATCAATGATCAAGTATTGTATCATTACACAAAAAGTTAATAAACGTTCTTGAATCTATGAAAAAGCGCAAACTATTGTTAGAATTGGTTTGTTACCTTAATTGGAATACTTCAAACAAGGTAAAAAAATATACTAGTTTCAATGACGTTTTCTAACATTTTGTTTCTTCTATTTACAATAAAAAATAATACATAATAAAAATTACATGGTAATAAATTACAAAAACTAGCTAATTTTCAGATTAAAAAAAACATTTCCATTTCTCAAGCACTTCAATTAATTCCAATGAATTAATGGGATAACTCTTGTTTAATAGGACAAGGACATGTATTGCTAAGATTTTAACATAAAAAATGGAAGAAAAAAGTGAATGGATGTGAGTGATGGGTCTCATAATGTCCATGAAAATATATCCAGGTGGCATGCCCAGATTTTCAAATCTTAGGCCATGGTCTTCACAATAAACCGAATATTCATTTCGATTTACTGTAGTTGATAGAGTAGACGCCAACCAAACTGGCGGAACAGTCTAAAAGCTGAGCATTAACAGCATTCATTTTCCAATCGCCAGTTTCGTTGGAGTCTGCTATTTGATAATGATATTAGCAACCACCTTAATATCAAAATGGTAATGAATCACAATGAGTATATTTACCATTTGGAGTTTTCATTTTTTCAACCATGTTATTATGACTTGAAAATCCAGCAGCTTTTTCAGCGTGTTTCTTTGATGCTTCATGCTGTAAACAAACATGATAATGAAATTTTAAAAGAAATTATAGGAGAATTAATTATAGGAGGCTCAATATTATGTAAGATTTAATTTCTTTCTCTTTTTAAAATTCACGCTTTCATCAGATATGGAAATTCTCCATGTTAAGGTAAATAAGAGAACGAATGTTGCTAATTTTACATGAATCTATCATACATTCTTTCTTATTTACCTTCAAGTTTAAGTATAAGAGAGGACCGTTGAGTCCTAACTTCGCCTTTGCAAAAGTATATATTTCTCATTCCTTCGTCTGCAGTTATAATAATTTTTCTTAAAACTAGTGCCTAGTGGTACCAATAACAAACATAGTTGGCAGTTTGTAAGAGTTCATAATAATGTTGATAAAAATAATAAGACTAGCAATTACAGCGAAACATACATTTTGTTTCATTTCATTTTCATTTTTCATCCCACTGACCACCTGTGAAAGGGGTATACGGATTCGTCAATTATATTCTAAGTAAATCTTTGCATTTCATAATGCAAATAGAATTATTCAACGTAATAAGGAGAAACCTGTAACAACTCCTCTCTCACCTTAATTCTAAATTTCTCACCTGTGAGAGCTTTAATATGTGCTGGCAATGAATTATAAAACCGAATTCCTGCACTCTTCACCCCCTCTCGTATACTTATTCTACATATAATAATTCAACAAGGAACTTATTATATTATAGTAAGTAATTAAAAAGATAACTTTAAAATTGAATTTCAAGTTTATTATTTTTCCATAATATAGGCTATTTTCCGACTGTTATAATTAGCTGCGGTACATTCTTGATGGAGGAAGTATTACCACATCGAGAATGAATGTTTCTTATAAACAATATTATGGAAAATAATAAATTCCAAAATGCGATGATATATTCATTGATCTTCAATATTGTCCAATACATTGTATTGGAATATTAAATGTGAACAACATTGTATTTTGGAATTGTAATACTACTGTATTTTGGTATTCTGTTAATCGATGCTCAACATAATTTAATCGGATTGGAAACCTTTTTCCAAAAGCATGCGTTATTACACACAGAGAAGAATAACGTGCCGTTATTAAGTAAGTGAAATTAGAGATGATCCCTTTTATTGTTTATTATTATTAAATCATATAAGCGCCAATCTGCTCCAATATTCTTCGAAACGTAAGATATTTGACTGTGCATATAGAAACGCTTGTATGAGAAGGGTCTTACTGGTATTGGGTTTGAACTTCAGTCAGTTGACTGATGAGAAGCTGTTGAATATGTCAATGTAACTTATATGAAGTAATAGATAGTGTTTCAATGACCTCTCGTTTGATAAACGAACAGTCGCAAAATAGTAAAATCTAATGGAGGAGTAATTTTCTGAATAAAGTAATTTTTATAAATTATGATATGATTTACCTGCTGTAGTTGGATAGCAGAGTTCAGATTTATGTTACATACTGAACAGGAGAATTGGCCATCAGCAGCACCTGCATCATGTCATCAATACTATCTTTTAATCACATCACTAAATGATGCTGATTAAATAAATCAGATTGATCAACATGTTCACCACTTAGTGCAATCAAATGAATTAGAAGTAATCACTAATAGAATGAACTGGCTTTTATTTAATGGAACTATTATTCCCAAAATGCCACAATCAATTATTATAACTGATTTTGAAATGAAATATACTTCTAAATTACAATACAGAACACTTATATAGCTTGTTCGGATAAGAGTTTCAAACAATGGTGTTGATGCGCTGACGCTTTAAGGAGGTATAGCTCAAAGTATAGAGGATGAATCATTGATCGAAACCACATCAATCACCTTTGCACTCATTATCCATTACCCACGGTCAAGCTAAAATGCTCATGTGGGTATCATACGCAATAAAAAAACGCGTCATAGCTTAATAACAGCATTACAAGTTCACTAAAATACACATTTACACGTAACTAATTTTTCTTTTTGATTTATATTTCATTATATTATTTTCTAAATGTCAAAAAACATGTTTATGCATAACCTTAACAATGAAATAAATATGGTGTGGCAGTGAGGAGAATCATTGATGGTTAATTATATTGAATATTAATAGTTCAAGTTATTACAAACGCATATTTAATAAATATGTGTTTGTGACAACTTCAAGTATTTTTATTCAAAATAAAACATAGTAATTTTCCAACATACAATGCTGCATTTGTTCAATGTATTGATTACCACAATTTTCCACAAAATTATTACAGTGTACTGGATTCCATTCTAGAAAATAGAACATACACAAATAATTGTGGAAATATGGAAAAATACGGTGTGTCACTGCTAAAATATTGAGATAATAATTCAATATATTAATAACATCAATGACAATAATTTGATTCAATATATAATTCAGAGGAATTATTATTGAGACCTGATAAAAAATCATCACTAGTTGGAAAAATTAAAACATTATAAATATAAAATATCAAGATAATGAAAAAATAAAAAATTTGCCACATTCATCCTCCAAGAAGTATGAGCATGTTTAAATGTGTATAACATTTTAAACCATTAAACTTTTGCATGATTTGACTAGACTAAAAACTAATCAATATGATAACTTTTATATTTACCGGTAGGGATTTCCTGTTGGAACGTACTTTCCTCTGAGTACGGATTGAATCTTTGATTTTGGTTCCGAGAAGACACTACTTTCCTATTCACCTTTTTCACGAAATGTTTTTGTGAATATGGCTGAGCAACTTCTGCAGTTGAATAAGATTCAAATCGATTCTTAGTGGTAATAGCTGGCGTATTGCCGGATACCTTATCCAAGTGTCTTCTTGATGATAAATGCTGAAAATGAGCATTACAATTGAGACCGAACAGTTTTTTAAATGAAATGTAATAAAAATAAAATGAATTAATTTTATGAAATTTAAATGGAATGTGAATTCTATAAATGACAATAGTACCGTGAAGATTAGATTCAAACTGGACTACCCTGATTAGTGATTGATGAATGAAATATTTCACTCAATGAAATAACAAAAAAATTAGATTTAATTGTGAAAATATTTCCTAGAAATACTTTAAAATATGATCTTGAACTGAATTTGAATAATACTTTGAAATCTAATGTCTGTATGTAGAGGCTACTGAATCGCATTTTCACAACAATAAACAGAGTTTTATGCACATAAACCTAGTTTTATACTTATGTATAGATGTTAGCATTGATAATTTTTTTCTTTTTTCAAGAAAATCAAATAATATTATTGTGAAAATACATCTTTTGAAGCTTGTTGGACAATTATTATACTCACTGATAAGCATTTGTTATTAAGTTTATTTCACTACAAATTCTCCATAAACGTGAACATAACTTTTCCAAGCCAAGCAAATAAATTATCCACCCTTAATGAAATGCATAACTATCCTCAAATTGAATTACTTCAATCACGAAGTTTATAATACGAACAAATATTTATAATTCGTCAGTATAATATATATATACCTGTTCAAGTTGTACAGCTGAGTTGACATCTATGCTACATGTAGAACAAGAGAATTTTTGTACAGCCATACCTAAAAAAGGTAATTAAATGATAATTGATCTTCAATGCAGATGTATTTACGAGGGTTATCTTAAATTTTTACGGGAAAGAATGGAATTTCGGCTGAAATTCACGCAAGTTGTGTATGGCAAACTTCAACATTTGGAGTTGCTAATAATAGACTTTGTCAGATATTTGCCTTCTTTGAGGCTGGACGTCTTTGACAATGTTTGATGCACGTGACATGAAGGGTCAGCCACTTTGTTTTTCGTTGTGTTATATTATTCTTCCTTCAACACAGGATTGGCGCCAACAAGAAACCATTGGTTTTTACAATAATAGCGTCAGCAAACACACTATACAACTGGCGGTGAATTTCAGTTGCACTATTTTTTCCCGTTGAAAAAACTGATTACAATATGAAATTTTCATTTAGCGGGAGAAGTGAGAGTTACTTCCATATTGAATTGCTCGTAACTGACGAATGAGTTGTAGCAACCACTTCGAAATTTTACAGCACTGCCACTAAATCTGAATTCAAGTTTCATCATTTCAGCCTTCTCCTGCCATATACAGAGTTGTGAGAAAAAAGTGAAACTTACTTTTGAGATACCCTTCGTATATATTCTAATCAATACATTTTCAACAGCTTACTGGCAAGTATCATCATTCACTTGTAACAAACTTGTATTAAATATATTCGTAACAGACAAATCCCGGCTCCACACACTGGCAGAGCGTAGGCGATATCAGGCGAGCGCGAGCGTGTGGATGGTCCGCTCGCCTACGATCGCCTCCGCTCCGCTCGATTGACCGCTCGACTAGCCGCTATTTTGTCGGTCTCTGACCAAAGATCAAAGGAGGCGAGCGCCAAGCGAGTCAATGCGAAATCTACTACCAATACGCACGGTCTCGATGCGAAATCTACCACCCATACGCACGGTCTCGATCGTCCCTTGTCACGTGACCTACTATGTCACTATTGTTTTTATTTTAACAGCGTCTCATTTTCTTTTATAGTGTTTAGTTTGTTTGACGATTTACGATTCACTGAACAGAATTTATCAATGCAATGGCAATAAATTTTTAATTCATCTCGTGAGAATATCTTATTAATTTTATTATTTATCTATAATCTTTACTCTAAAATTCTACCATTTGGTAGAATGTTATAAATGATCCAGTTGATAACTCTTTTCAAATTCAAAATTATATTATTAATACTGTTCATTAATAATACCATTATTTTGAACTTTATACAACATAAATGACAGAAACACTGCAATACAGAAACGGAATAATTTTATTATATATTATATTTATTTCGTTTCTGTCATTTATGATTGAGATTGAAGTTCAAATTTATTGGTATTATTGAAGAGCAGTATTAATAATATAATTTTGAATTTGAAAATAGTAATTAACTGGATAATTTATAACATTTTACCAAATGGTAGAATTTTAGAGTGAAGATCATAGATAAAAATGAAATTAATAAGATATTCTCACGAGATGAATTAGAAATATTGCTATTGCATTGATAAATTGTATTCAGTGTATCTTAAATCATCAAACAAACGAAATACTATAGGAGAAAATGTGTTGAGGGTTGATTTCAGCAATCACTTCTATTATTATCATCAAATTTAAACCTCATGCTCAGTCCTTAATCTTAAGTGTTGGTTTCTGCAAAAAATTGAGCTAATTCTAGTTTGAACCATCACCTAGTCCAATTGAAAGTTAAAACACATCTTAATAAATGTGGCCATACACTTACAGCTGATGGTTTAAACTGAAATTTCAGATGAAATTATAATTAAGTTCTTATGATATAAGAACTAAAAATTTTGAAACATTCATTAAATATTTAGGGTCGGTTTTTTCGAAAAAGTCCATCTGAAATTTCGGTTTAAACCATCAGCTGTAAGTGTATGGCCACATTTATTAAGATGTGTTTTAACTTTCAATTGGACTAGGTGATGGTTTAACCTAGAAGTAGCTCAATTTTATTGAAGAAACCAACACTTAAGATTAAGGACTGACATGAGGTTTAAACTTAAAAGATTATAATAGAAGTAATTGCTGAAATGAACCCTCAACACAAATTTTAGTAAGAAAAAGCAGCGTATGCTTGAGCAACAGTAAGGTCTACAATTTCAAAAACAGGGAGAATTGGCGGCAACCGGCGCTCGCCTCAGCGCTCCCTTGCGCTGTCAAAATGGCGCTGGCTCTCGTGTGACACTCGCGTCGTGTGTGGATGGTAAACAAGCGCTGAGCCGCTCGACTGGCCGCTCGGATTGGCCACTCACCCGAGCGTGTGGAGCCACCAAAAGAGATTGATATTTGAAAGCTCAAATTGAAATAATTATGTAATTTTTAATTTGAAAATTTGAATTTCAAGCCAATCACCACGACTCATCAACAACAATCTCGATACAATTCAAATTTTTAAATTCCAAGTATTGGATTTTATTTTGTATTCGCAGATCATCACTAATAGCAAATCCTGAATGAAAATAAACGTTAAAAAAGTTCAATTTAAACTAGAATTGATAGTAGAACCAACATCTATTTATTCAATCTTAATACACCAACTCATGTACTGAAATGCTTGAAGAACTCACCGGAAGGGGTCGGAAAACTTTGCAAAGGTTCTTGTTCTAAACGCTTATACTGTTGAATGCGATTTCCAATTTTTTTCTTGTGTGTTGGACCTGCGAATATAGATATAACCAATATTAAATGTTGATTTCTTACAGGTCTTAACAGTTGAACCAAAAAATGAATTTCAATAGAAAGGCTACTTACATTCAGGGAGAAATTGAATTGTGATAGGAACTTAGCATAAATAATGCATTGCAAATTTGATCTTGAAGAGAACGGCTTTAGCCAAGATCGCTACTTCAAGCTAGAGATGAGAGATAATACGTAATATAGTATATAGACTAGCCAATTAATAAAAAAATGGGTTTTCTCTGTTATAGTCATTTATTCGCGTACAATTATTATAGATACAATAATAAGGAACGAGAAAGCAGGCAATCAATCAGAACTTTATCAATTTCTGGTTATAATAAATATATAGTCCAAATTTTCAGGTTCTAATTTTGTTTCTGCATAAGGTTTCAACTCCGTAAACGATCAATTTTAAATTTTGAAGGGTTCATATTAAGTTAGACAACACAGAACAATTTGAACGTTTCATCAATTGATTATAAATACCAGAGAATGTCATAAAAAGTTGGTTGGATTCCAATATTTTATCCAAAGCAAACAAAAATATTTAATTCGTAATCAGCTCACGTTAAAATCACACATCACTAGATATTAGAGACGGCTATCGCTTCTCTATCTTAAAGCGATCACCCTCGCAAAAGTAATTCTCTTCTCGAGCAAATATTATGTCACCAAGTTGCTTCCTTTACATAGGAAGCTTGATTATTCATGATTAGAAAAGTATCAATGAGAATTTCCGTTATTGAGGTTTATAAATAAGAGAGACGCAAAAATAGTTCTCTTCTCAAGCAAATATTATACCACCAAGTTGCTCCCTTTACATAGGAAACTCTATTATTCATTGAAAGTTTATGATTAGAAAAGCATAAATGAGAATTAGATATCTTCTAGTACACAAGCTTCTGTACTAAAATACACGAAGAACTTACCAGAATGGGCAGGAATAGGGCACACAGGTTCTTGTTCCGGAGGTTTACTCTGTTTTTGAGAAAGATTTGCAACATTATTCTTGTGTTTTATGCCTAAAACAATTGAGATGAATATTATTAGATGTACAGGACAGCTGATCTATTTTGAATTGGTGCGCTGGTTGAAGAGGCGTGACCAACCTAAAGTTATAATTGTATCAAGTGCTTGGCTGGGTTGGTAGTGTTTCCTTCCTCCCCACCTCCACTCCACCTGTTTTTCAGAGCCTCACTTTTCTTTCTGTCTGTTCGGCACGACCCTTCACCGAGTACAACACGTTCCGCAAGATTTCCTTATTAGTTTAGGTGAGATTAATTTATTAACGTCGCCTTGGTCCTCTGAATCAAATTGTACTACCACCCCAAACATTAGATATTGATGGCTTACAGTCTATTGAGAGTTAAACTTTTGAACTATTATTTAGCATTCCAACAAATAGTAACAAAGTATGTACACAGAATAAACATAAAAAGAGTAGTAGTAGCTAGAATACTTATCAAATTACCGTAATGGTTCAGTCCTAGAAAATGATATCACATACTTATAAGAGTATACATGACCTCTAAACTTAAAATTAGGTTACTTATTTTATTTCAGTAGATTACAATTAGGTCATGAATACCTATAGTGCTTTTTAACTAGGAGTGACCCTGGTTAGCTTCGAGAATCACCCAATGGGAATTCTTGGCAATGCTGCAGAATCGTATAAAATCTAATACTTCATTAGAATTTCAAATCATCTATTAAAACATGCGAATTAGGGTGCGTTCATGTCCGAGCTTCGATCATCGAAGATAGCTCTGTTTATATCAGCTGTACATGCGTTATACAATACAATACAGCTAATAGAAGCACAGCTATAATCGATGATTAAAGCTCCGAAATGAACGGACTAGACTGAAACAGTCTGCAGTGGAATGGCCAACCGGATTTAAAATGATGTTTTTACTGATTCACAGTTATTCAGAAAGTAGGCTATATTAGCAATATTTCCAATTCTATCGAGTTTTTATTCTAATTCAATAGTCTCAATCGAATATTGTTCATTATAATTTGTTGATTCCTTTATTATTGAAAGCAATAATATAAATGAAACTGATCAGTTCTAATTGAATAGTCTCAATAGAATATTGTTTATTATATACAGGGTGTTTCAGGAGGAATGAGCAATACTTCTCAGGCTGATTCCTTACACCAAGTAGACAAAAAAGTTCCAAGGGACCAACCCCCAAAACGCTTTGTTACCGAGATAACAATGGAGGAAAATTAAGATTTTTCATAATATATTAATTTTTCTAATTTTTTAGAGGCGTTAAAGAGGTTCTAGAATAATCAATTCCTATGTAGAATTAGCTGAGGAATTCCATGAAACTAGTTCCAAGTTTGTAACTTTAATGGTTATTGAGATAATTGGAAAAATAAGCTATAAAACGCCATTTTTCCAACAATAAGGATTATAACTGGATAAGGAATCATAAAATTGTATTTTTTATCAATGGAAGTTGAAGAGAGTCGGATTCTAAAGAAAAAGTTAAATGGCGCCGATTGTGTAAATCTCACCCAAATCTCAGAAATAGCGACCAAAAATCACAAAATCGCTAAAAAACACAAATTCATCACTTGTGCTATGTTTTGTCAATTTTGCGATTTTTGATCGCCATTTCTGAGATTTGGGTGAGACTTACACAACCGACTCTCTTCAACTTCCATTGATAAAAAATACAATTTTATGATTCCTTATCCAGTTATAATCCTTATTGTTGGAAAAATGGCGTTTTATAGCTTATTTTTCCAATTATCTCAATAACCGTCAAAGTTACAAACTTGGAACTGGTTTCATTGGATTCCTCAGCTAATTCTACATAGGAATTGATTATTTTAGAACCTCACTAAAGCCTCTAAAAAATCAGAAAAATTAATATATTTTGAAAAATCTCAATTTTCCGCCATTGTTATCTCGGTAACAAAGCGTTTTTGGGGGTTGGTCCCATGGAACTTTTCTGTCTACTTGGTGTTAGGAATCACCCTGAGAAGTATTGCACATTCCTCCTGAAACACCCTGTATAATTTGTTAATTTCTTCATTATCAAAAACAATAATATAGATGGAACTAACGTTTGAGTAAGCCTGTAATTTTTAGCCCTAAAAGTGGTAGGGGACGCTCTATACGCTCTGCAGGGTCGCAACAAGTTGAAAAGAACTGTAGTGGATTACATTGAAAAATGAACCAAAGGAACCCTGTGAGTGAAGCGGCAGGGTTCCTAAAGCTGCTACAACAACAAAAACATTGAAAAATGTATGCTTCATCACAATTATTGAAAATAAAATAGAATGAATGCTGCAATTATAAGAAAACTCATTATAATAATTATAGGACACCAATATTTAGTGATAAATTAATTGTAAAAAAGGCAATAATCTAATTAGAAAATAAACGACTGGATTACAATTAAATTTATTATAAGAGCACTAGGCAACAAATAACAATGAATCTTACCTTGACTATGAACTTGTAACTGCTGAATAGAGTTGACAGAAACATTGCACGCTTCACACTTGAAGCATAACAGAGGATTCGGAGGAGTAGAATTGCTTTCCTGTGCTTCTTGCTCTTCGATTTTAGCAATTGATTCAACCAATTTCATCTGGAAGTAAATATAACGTATAAGTTAAAATAAATTATATACTTAGGTTTGAAATTTGAAAATATGTTATTATTGATGAATTGACGAAAAACACTTCTTCTATTCATTGAACGTGTTCAATGTAGTATGTAGGTATGCAATATATTTTCGGGAATTTTCTTATAAGTTACCGGAGTATAATATTAAAAATTGTAGCCAGGATTATGTTGAGCAAATAAGGATTATCTTGAGAAAACCAAAAGGCCAAAGTAGAGTCAAGGCCAAACATGCGGTATTTCGCTTGAAATATACAGTAAGTTTGTACATACAAATATGTGTGAATATTGATAACAAGAAGGTAATGGTCAAGAAAATATTCAATAATATATATTTAAAAATGATTGTTTATCACAAATAAATACAAAACCAATTTGGTAGGCCTACCAAATCATTTTTTATTCGACGATGAAGCGGAAAAAGAAGCTCTCATGTTTAAACTTAAGCAACAACATATGAAAACCTTTCATAATGTTGACTATTGTAACAATGTGTCACAATAGTGTAGTGTCCAGTATTGTAGTAGTCACTATATCTTATCTAGAGAAGAGCTTGAAAGATAATTTTTATTCTAACCGAAGTTTAAGTGATATTTGTTAAGAAAGTAAGTTGATTTCGGTTGATGAAAAACCACGTTGTTACTGATCAAAAACTAACCTGTTTAAAATGTTTTGCACCAGCAAGATGCATATCCAAAACAGCTTGTCCATACACCTCGATATTACAAATATCACATCTCAGTTTTGTCTGAAAGAATAGGAAATAGAAAACACATTTCAGAATAATACTGCACATTCATAATTCATACGGCTTTAAATAGTATTCATGGCTTTCTGTTGTTCATCTATTTTGTAGGAATAACACCCAAATATCCTATACGTGGGCAGAGAGAAGGTTAATTGTGTGAGATGATGACCACTTGTTTAGTGTCCACTACATGCCGGCCGGGTTGCCCGAGTGTTGTAGAGCGTTACAACCTTCAGTCCGCTAAATTTATCTGAAAATTTGAGGTCATTGATTTCAAAGAGAAAAATTTGAACAAAACAACTCAATACAATTTCTGGCAAAACTACAAAAGGTGTACGCTATAGGCTACATACTCGTACAATAAGACTACACTTCAAGCGTGAGCAAGTATCTTAGTATTCAAGTAAGTAGGCGACACTGTCTACTGTTATATATGGTTCAACTTTAAAATGAGCATATGGATAACATTTATAGCATAAACATAATTAAAAAAGATAAAAATATATGCTCAGTGGCACAGATCAACCCCGATCTGCCTGAAATAATAATAACAACAAAATGATGAAACTTGACTGAAGTTTATAAGTTTATGTTAAAATAGAAAGGATTGATTTGATTTTCATTATTTTCTTAATACAAGTCAATTAAGTAACCTAAAGGTAGGTAAACCTAAAGCGGCTGCTCGAGCTCACAACTCTATTCACATACCTATATTATAAATGTTCACTTTGTTATTAGGGCTACTAATGCATAATAAATCAATAAATAGTGAAACTCACCCTTTTTTAAGTAATTTTCAAGTGAATTTCACCATTTATTGAATTATTATACATTAGTAGTGTCACGAAGTGAATTTGTAACGAGAATTTATGAGCTTCAATTTCTCATTATTTCAATATTCAAAAGGAATATTATTGAATTGGAAAAGAATAGCACTAAGGGCATTTGCAGATTTATTTAATTTGAATACCTTGTAAGAATAATAAATATCAAGGGATATTATTATTATTATTTTCATCTTTAGTAGTATGACTGATTAGTATGTCTGGGCCCTATTTCACAACGTAACAAGTCTTGTCACTAACCATGATTTATAACAAATTTACTAATCCAGCTGATTACAGGCGTTTCACGAACGTACAATATTGTAGACTTGTGATAACAAGTGAATTTTAACAATTTTACAAGCGTTCCGCCGGTTATGAACAAGTGTTTCACGAACGTTGGCATGGTAACGAACAAGACTTGTCAAAAAAACTTGTAATTAACCATGAAATTTCTACCCATGAATAGACCTAAGTAAGTAAGTTACAAGTGTTAATAAAGATGCTTTTCAAGGCTTCAATATTATTTTCAATGATTAGAACTATTTTTATATTGTTTCTTTGTACATTTTATCATGCCAAACATGAGTCAAAAAATTTAATTCAATAAATTAGAAAAATCATCAGTACCAGTAGAATATAGGTTTATACATGTGAGATGTTTATAACATGTGAGATGAGGGGAGACTACTCCAAGCTCACTGTAATATTTTTTTGGTTCAAGTAATGGATTGAAAATGTTTTATTAATTTATTATTATTTTTATAGCAAATAAAACATGAGGGTTCAACGATTTGGATTTCTTATGATTGATTTATTTCAAAAATCAATTTTATCAATCCATCTTTACCACAAATAATTCAAATTTCAACCAAAACTATATCAGTGCAAACTATAGAAAGAATAAAAAACCGATACAGATGGCACTGATGGGTGGGAACACTTGTCAAATTGTAGAATTGTAAAATTGTAGCTCATTCCGTTTGTGAAACGCCTGTAATTAACAACTTGTTATCACAAGTACTTGTCAGTAACCATGGTTAATAACAAGACTTGTTGCTTTGTGAAATTGGGCCCAGTTCAATAAATTAGCTCAATGAATAAGCATGTAAGCAAATAAACAAACAATTCGCTCCGGCAGCTGGCGGTCGGAAAGAGTGCATTATTCAAATAACGCAATTCTATAATGGCTCAAATCATATGATTTATAATGAGCTAATCAGGGTATGAATTCAAAGGTACCGTTTTCGAAAAACACCATTTTTGGCATATTATTCGCCATTTTTGATTGTTTTTTTTTCGCTGATGGCTCAAATTGTAGGGCATAATACACACCAATTTTCAAAACGATCATGTTATTGGTCGATTTGTAGTGATTTTTCAAAATTTTCATCCCCTAATTTCACCCCCTACCCTTGGACCAATTTGGCTGGTTAACGAACTTGACCGAGATATTAACACTAATGATTTTTGTGCAAAATTTGGTCGCTATCCGACAAGCCCTTCGGGAGTTATCGTGTTAACAAGAATCTGTACATATATAAATATATAGATATATGAATTTGAACGGACATCAGATTTGTGTTCTAGGGGCTCGTGTATAAAATATATCAAATCATAAATTTTCGATTGTCAGGGCAAGACCAATAGTGCATTTTTTTCAAATGAAATGCACTAAAAAGTTTATTGAGTGAAATAGGAAGAGTTTTATTTAGAGAATAAGACTTCCTACATTACAAATTACAAATATCAATTCATTTTAGAGTATGAACATAATTATTCATACTAGGTCATGAATTAATAATTAATTATCAATTCACAAATAAGAGAGTTTAACACAACCTAAGCTGACCAGGGGATGACGCCTATCCCCGACCTCCAACCTGTGACCTCGGTACCGAACGTACCCTGAGCTCGAGCTACTTGCTCCGACCCCAATACCGACCATACCCCGAGCTCGAGGGGGTTGCTCAACCTACGATCCCTACCCTCTCCACCAGCAGTTACTATATAAAGGCGCTTTCGAGCGCTGTAACGTCAGAACATCGGAGAGCTTCGCAGAGGACACATCTCCTAGAGTACAAGCTTCAACCTCGACTAGAGCCTGGATCAGGATTCCAAGCTCTGAGCTCTGGCCTCATCCTCAACTCCAGATCTCGACTACAGCTTCTAGCAAGGCTAAGACCCCGACCTCGACCACGTACTTCTCTTACCCCCTTCCTGCCGAAGTTTCAGACTGCATCCCATCCTAACCAGATACAGATTGCACTCTATCCTTAGCAGTTTCAGATTGCATCCTATTCTAAGCAGTTTCAGATTGCGAGCAGTTACGGATTGCACTCTATCCTAAGCAGTTTCAGATTGCATCCTATTCTAAGCAGTTTCAGATTGCGAGCAGTTACAGATTGCATCCCATCCCAAGCAGTTACAGATTGCACACTATCCTTAACAGATTCAGATTGCGAGCAGTTTCAGATTGCTAATCTTATATCCACATTGGGTTCGAGGTTTCAGACCGCCTGCCGTCACGCGCAGTTATAGATTGCGCAATAACCTGATGACCTGAAATTATTGTTCTCTCAACCCATAATCCACCAAACCACTTCGGGCTCGAGGTTACAGACCGCCTGCCGTCACGTGCAGTTTCATATTGCACAATACTAAATAACATTAAATTGTTATTAACCCAGTACCCTGACTCAACACCCTGTATCCCAGAGTATATAAGAGTCGAGGCAGTCCCAGAGGACACTTCGTGCCCTCTACACGCTCCCATCCTCTAGGACGAGGACAACGGGGCACTGGGGTGGCGTGGCTGAGTGGGTTAAGTGCTGGCGTTGCAACCCAAAGGTCGCGGGTTCAAACCCAGGTCAGACCAGAAATTTTTCTCAGGCCACTTCCCCGTGTTTGGGATGGACACGTTAAGCCGTCGGTCCCGGCTGCCTAAAAACAGTCGTTAAGTCATGTCAGAGGCCCTGAAATTGATCAGGAGCGACCTGAAAACTCTGACACCAGACCTGAGCCAGCCAGGTTACACGAATATTATTATTATTATTAACGGGGCACTCAAAGAGCAGCCCGACCCCTACCCACATCCGACTGAGACTAGTCATTCAGGAGCAACACCTGGTGATTTGTCTGGTACCTTGGAGGTTTACCTGACAGTGGCCCTAATAACAAAGTGAACATTTATGATATAGTTATGTGAATAGAGTTGTGATAGCTAGACAGCGCAGCTGGTGGGGGCAGCTCGAGCAGCGCAGATAAAGCCACGGCAGCTCAAGTTGAAGCTTGGGAATGTTATTTCAAAGATACATTTAATCGTAGTTCACAAATAGCAAATATTTCAACATATAAGACTAGCTTGATGAAAACAATTATTAGAAATCTAGCCAATATCAGTACTCACAACCGGCTTTTTTGTAGGTAAATTGCCAACAATGTTATCAACAAGAGCTTTAGTTACTGGATCATCATTGTCAACGATCATTGGTTCATCTTTGGCGGCAGGAGGAGACTCATGACCTGCTACAGGTACTTCTGCTTCGTCACTAGGTATAGGACAGGCAAGTGTAGCCACCAGGGGTCCACTGTCTGCATCGGGCCTGAAATTCAAAAGTAAAAACTGAAATAACAGAGAATCCAAGAACTCGAAATGATAGTTTACAGATAAAATTCAATGAAAGTTAGCCGCCAACCGAAATCGAACCAAGGTCTTCATATTGAGAGCAAGACGCTTCAGTGCCAATCATCAGGGCTTTTTTTCGGCCGGAACGTACCTTAACGGCAGTCCGGTTTACTCTTTGCTAGGCATGTATTGATTCACTCTTTGAACGGCGTTCCGGTACCCCTCCGCAAAGCATATACATATTCTATGTAAAGTATTTCCACATTCAAGAACCGGAACTGGTTCCGGAACTTCATTTCATAGGAAAAATCCTACCAATCAGTACAATTGAGCCAAAATATAATCACGGAAAAATGCATACTTCAACCACGACCAGGTGTTATTATTGCTAATAACTTTTTTTAATTTAATCGTCAATGTTCGAGATCAATAAGCTTCAGATAGAAATAGGGTAAAAATATGTCAAAAAGGTTGGGCTGAAACTGAGACGAAAAGCGTTGTTTCTTATGAGCGAGCTTATGACAAGAATATGGGGAAGAGCCATTGGATGTGGCTCATAAATGGGCTTTTTCATCATGAGCCTTAGCAAAGGGGGCTTTCTGTAATAGACTCGTCCGAGAACAACCTCTCACTCTCGCGCAGATGACATATTGACCTCTCAATACAGATTATACACTGTCTTCTGACATCGATTATCACAGTATTCCAGTCCGTGAACTGAAATGGTGGGGGAAAAGCATCACGTAGACAGACCCCCTCCCACTCGTAAGACCTCCTCGCCATACGATACTCACCTCAATCTCAACTCGCAGTCTAACCAGTAACCAGCATCCTCTCCCAAACCCACAGCCAGGGCCGGTCCTAGATAATTTAAGCAAGTGTAAGCAAGCAAACATTTCGGCGCAAAGGAAAAAACCCAGCCCTTTTCCAACTGGTATCGATAAATCAACTAGTAATTTTTTATTTTGTTAACAAATTATATTAACTATTCACAATATTATCCCTATATAATATTACATTTTCAATCATCTTAGGTAGTGCCAATTGATATGCTACAGGTCGTTGATATATTACGATTTTATTCAAATTTCTTACAATTCTTCAATTAATACCATTCATCAATCAATACAAAACATTTGATTATTGGTGCATCAATTAGAACACCTTAATATACAGGTACTTCAGGAAGAATGTGCAATACATCTTGGGTTGATTCCTTTCTTGTAGAGAAGAAAGTTTCATGGGACAAATCCCCAAAAACGCTTTGTTACCGGGATCAAAATGGCGGAAAATTGACATTTTCAAAAAATATTAATTCCTCTAATCTTTTTAGAGGATTAATGTAGGTTTTAAAAAGTGGGGAGTCCGATCCCACTAGACGTCAAAACTGCCATCAGAAACCAAGTGAACTGCAATCAGAAAGACCAATTCCCATGTAAATTTAACTGAGAAATTCAAGAAAAGTAGTCTAATATTTTTATCTTCAACGGTTATTGAGATAATTTAGAAATAGGCTATGCTGGAAAATACAAAAATACAAAGGTTATAACTCGATATAAAATCACAAACTTGTATTTTTAATAGATGGAAGTTGAAGAGAACCCAATTCTCAACAAAACTTTGAATGACGGTGATTGTGTAAATCATACCCAAATCTCAAAATTGCGATCAATTATCGCAAAATTGCGACTAAACACTGATTTTTCACTTGTGCTAGGTTTTGTCTATTTTGACTTCTGATCGCAATTTCTGAGATTTGGGTAAGATTTAAAGATTCAAGATTTGCCGCCATTCAACTTTTTGTTCAGAACTCCAGTCTCTACAACTTCCATGCATCAATTAAAAATACAAATTTATGATTTCATATCAAGTTATAAACACTTAATTGTTGAAAAATAGTGGTTTTTAGCATATTTTCCTGATTATATCATAATAATTGTTGAAGTTGCAAATTTCTAACAGCGGTTTCATTGAATTCCTCGGCTAATTATCCATTAGAATTAATTAGTTTAGAACCTGAACGAGGCCTCTAAAAAATTAGAAAAATCAATATTATTTTGAAAAATGACAATTTTTTTGTCATAATATCTCGGTAACAAAGCGTTTTTGGGGATTCGTCCCATGGAACTTTCTTCTCTACTTGATGTAAGGAATAACCCTGCAAAGTATTACACATTCGTCCTGAAATACTCTGTATACAGAATTAACACAATATAGCATACAGAAGAATCGTCATGATTTTTAAATCATTAGTACAATTGAAGTCTTTATATACTTACAATATACAATGTCATCTTTAGTTCATACTCTAGTAAAGTTGAAAGAAAATCTGCTTGGAAATGAAAATGATCAATCAAGTACTTTTCAATGAGAATTGAATTAAAGATATTTAAAAATGAAATATAACCAAAAGAACGAAATTGAATTAATAGAAGAACCAAAGTCCATCTTCAGATAAGTTTACGAAAAGTTATTTGAAAAAGAATTATTATGAGAAGAAAAATTATAAGAAAAAATTATGGTTCATATCATGCGACTATTGAGATTAATTAATAAATCAAATTTTCTATATTCAACATTGGCGGCTCGTACCCACGAAACAGGTGAAGTGCCCGTAACTTTTACTATAGCCTACAGCACTTCACCTGTTTCGTGGGCACGAGCCGCCAGTGATATTCAACCCCAAATAATATTCAAATCTTCAGAATCCATCCCCTACGCCTACAATACTACCGTATTATTATTATATAGCCAGAAAGTGACTGAGTAATCAAAATTATTGCCCACTTACTTATATATGGTATAGATGAATATTGTACATTTTTGGGAAGAGGAAGTCTAGCACATAACCAGCTTTGTTGTAACTTATCACAATATAAACATCATATAGAATGGAAAAATTATCAAATGTTTATACCTACTCTACTTGAAATAAATTGAAATCATTGAAATGAAATCTTTCTCGCCTTCACTCATTAAGAGGGGCGCCAACCAAATTCTTGTCTTGGGCGTCCTCGAGCCACATGACGGCCCTATGTTTTTACACAATTTAATAATTGAAAAAGTGATTTAAATTTTAAAGACATGAATTTTAAAAAATTGCGCCTTAAATTCACTACTCTTGCCCCTCGGCCTCGGCTGACGCCAAGTGTCAAGGGAAGATTATTTTTTACTCTCGGCTGGCGCCCGGCGCCCCCCTATCCACGGCGCCCTACGCAGCCGCTTACTCCTTTGACCGGCTCTGCCCACAGCCACACCTTTTTGACATATTTTTAACCCTAAGAAAGTAATAGGCTTCTTACTCTATAGAGATACAATTCAGTACCTATTTCAAATTATTTTTCTGTATTTCAGTATTTGATAGAATGCGATCTCCCGTTAATAAAATGAAATATTTTATTTCCTTCACAGAACCTGCCCCGATGAATAGGCCTATTCTATTATCTATTGGGTTACTACCTTGAAATAAAATTAATCACATGAATTGAGACTAAATTATGACACATAGAAAATCACTAGTTTCCTAGTTTCACTAGTATGAGGAATTAACTTATATATAGCGATTCCCAAAATGTAGCCTATCCTAATATCTTAATTTACACTTTATCAAGCAGAATTCTTTATGCATTTTAGGACCCATGTTTACTGGAACCTCTTTCTTTATTATGCCAGTCTGTATCTGAGACACTCTGTACAGCCAAAAAATTGGCTGTTGGTGAATGACTCAATGCTCAGCTCTGTCAGTTCTCTGTCAAGTCTGAAAGCGGTTCACAAAACAAAAAGAATTCATGTTCTCATGATAAATTAATCCGCCAACTGGAATCGAAACCAAGTCATCATATTGAGAGCCAATCGCTCTATTAAAATAATCTTTACTCAAGCCAACAGCTAGTGGTTAAAGGTTGTCAAGTTACTGTCCAATATCTTATTTATAGTTGTTTTATACATATTAGATTAATAAATACATAAAAGATTTCCCAGATACTGCTGGACCGTAACCCCCGTGTAAGCATCTGGAACTGGAATACGGTACCGGTACCGTTAATAGGCAAGTTAAAAATTTAGGAAAATTTAGCTTATTCTTTTAGGACCAACCTGAGGCTGAGTTCCATTAGAATTTAAATAAATTATGTAAAGTATTCACAATTGAATTGATACATAAATGATAAAAAATAATTCATAGATATTAAGAAAGTAATAATAATGTTAGATCAACAACTATCTTACGTGAATCCAATAACAGTTGCAACTGTTGGAAATGCAGACGGATCCATATTGTAAGTCGCAAGCCGTGGAAATTAATAGTTAATTTTCCAAACTTAAATGGAATCTTTATGTTTATTATCAATAAACAAACAGGCAATATCGGCAAAATTGGAAGTGACAACAAGCAGACAGCACTCAGCCTCAGCGTGTAATTAAACTTAGATAGATATTAGATAGCATAGAGTGATTTCCAAGTATGCAGTAATAGTACTGAGACGTGGTCAAAGTTTGTCAGCGACAAGTTGGAAGTCCTGTCTGCATTTGACAAAACTTGAACATCACCATCAATCTTTGGCGGGTATTACACGATAATAGTTCTATGATCATAGTTGATCATATGGAAAGAGATGAAAATACGAAATCCTATTTTCATCTCCTTCCATATGATCAGATATGATCATAGAACTATTATCGTGTAATGGGGCCCTTCACTATGATGAGGCAAGTTAAATGGGTTGTGAGGAGGAATGGGTATGAATTTTAATAATTGGAACTTGCACACATAGCATTATTCAATCCGCTTTTGAAAAAGGTGATTTTAAATTACTGGTTTCAATGTGTGTGCATTATTTCTTACCAAAGGCTTGTACAGAGTGGCGCAGAGAACGCATGGTTTATCAACAGTTTTAAGTTTGTCTATTATAATCCTATTTGTATATATTATAATTCTACAACAAGCATTGATTTTAATACCAAACAATCAGAAATTAACCCAATTTGAGAATTGCAGAGTCCCTTATAACATTCATAAATACGGAGAGTAGGCAGGCCTATGACACAGAGAGAAAGGTACGGTAGTACCGTACATTATATTCTTACTCTAGGACATCCCTCAAGTTGGAACCTACCGCCTGGTCGTTCGGTGAGGACTTTGAAAAACCAAGGCTCAGTGCTCACCGCTCAGTCAGTGCCGACATTTTGAGGAGTACGTGCGGTACAAGGACGGGCAGTTGATTAATTTTTCATTAATGCGACTGTTATATGAAATGCGTTTCATTTTTAAATATAGCTGCTTTCTCACAAAATTGGCGTTTGGTCTTTGGTGAATGACTTTGCTCAGGACACATAGCATGAGGTACCCGAGACATCAGGAACAGTCCGTTTTCAGCCTTCCTTGACAGCTTTACAAATAGAGAATTGCAAACCTCCAGCTTAGATGTCACCAGCTATACAGAGTGTTCCATGAGGAATGTACAATACTTCTCAGGCTGATTCCTTACACCCAGGGCCACCCACAGGGGAGATTGATGGCGCAAGCTGCGCCATTGGCACGAAATTTGGGGGGGGGGGAGATTTTGAAAATTTTGGGGGGAAATCAACAAATTAATTTGATTACAGTAATATGGAGTTCACTTTCACATGTAGGCCTAAACGTTTTCTATATATTTTCATAATCCAACTGAATAGAATAATGTCTCTGACAGTTGTAGATGTAGAACCAATACATATATGGTTAATTTACTTATTAGTAGCCTATAGTTGTTATGGATCAACAATGTCTAACAATTCATGTTTACAAATCACCGCGGCTGCCAGGCTTCCATTTGACTGAGTTGATCTCATTTCTCAGAATGAACACAAAACTTTCAATAGAATTCAGACCTGAACAAACAAAATCGATTTTAATTGGTTCCTGTAATTATTCCTTCTTTGTAGTTGACGACTTGACAATATTCAATTTTATACAATGCTCATAATGCACATTCAGTTGTTGTTCTGCTGTGGGATTGAGTGGTGGTATTTTTGTTGTTCATAATACAGTACGTGGTTTATGAATGTATAGTGTTTTCTATTTTTACTTCTGAATTGAATGTAGACTTACTAAGTTATGATTCCAAAAAAGTTGAAAAATACAAATAATGTGCGGAGTTCATGTACAGTACATAGGGGTTACATTCTGGTGGAATATATTATAATTAAATATTATAATAGGTAATCAAAGTGAAAGGTGATGGTCCATGGAAACCTTATGGAAAAACAAGCCAAAGGAGCAAAAAAGCTTCATTGGGTGATGAACTATAAGTAAAGGTAATATGAAAGGTAAAGTAGGCTATAATTAAAAAAATATTCATTAATAAGTAGGCTAGCCGGGAAGACTATTTTCAGCTTTGCATGAGTTCTATAGAATACAGTTAATAAGTGGCTGCTGCCTGATGTACAAGCTCTCAGGGGAAGCACGTCTGCAAGAAAATAGTGATAAATCTGGAAATGGAAATAAATATCTAGACCTTGACAATTTTTCCAACTTATTGTAAATCAGGATATTTGAGCATTCTGATTTGAAATTGAATGTTATATTGAAGAGCATTTAAATATTGTTGTTTTTAATTATAGTGTTAATTTTTTAATTATTGCGTAACTGAGCTCATGATTTTTAGAATGTCATGGAGTGGGAAAACGTTAACTTATTTCATGTTCTACTGACTTCATTTTTTATTTTACTGTGATTTTTTTTCTTTCTTAGTAATATTTTTGGTTCTTGACGAAGGACTGGAGCGCTTACAAGTTCTATAAACAAACTATCAATTATACATAACAGGGCCCTGGCTTATAAACATTTTACAATCATCACATTACTCATAATTCATTGATTTTATGGGCGTTTCTGTCTCATAAACGTTTCCAATAAAATGTAAATTCTACAGTTTCAGCTGATTAAAAAAATGACATGAAACAAATTTACCTCAAGTGAATAGAATATCGGAATAGTCCAATGCTATTCCTTTAAAACCAAAACTTTGCTCTTAATTTAATGATTTTGATATAGAAATTGATTTATCATTATGAATATATTTAATAATAAATATCAATCATTATTTTTATAGTGAGATTTGAACAGGAATCATTATTGTTGCTGAAATATTACCATAACCTACAAAGAAAATCGTAAACAAACCAAGTCAGAAGACCCTAGCCTTGTAATCTAAAATGGCCGCGATGATTTGAGTTTGAACAATGATATTGTGAATTTTTCGTCTGAACCAATTTACATAGACATATAACCTACATCTTAAACCTTCATTATTCATCATCACTCATTCATCCTTTGCTTTAAATACTTGGAAACCAAGTCACAATTGTAAAGAAAGAATAAAGAATACATGGTATTTCCTATTTCACTCAAACCATTGCGGCCATTTTGGATTCGAATGTTAGGGTCTTCTAGTGAGTTTTGGCTGATTGTTGATTCAACAGCTGATCCTTTCCAAAAATTGGAACATTGTAATTCGAGAGTTTTATTGGTGAATCTACAATCCCAATTGCTTGTTTTTCATCAGAAAAACAAGCTGTAAATCTTTATAAGCCAGGGCCCAGGGCCCTGGCTTATAAACATTTTACAATCCACATTACTCATAATTAGTGGATTTTATGGGCGTTTCTGTCTCATAAACGTTTCCAATAAAAAGCAAATTCTACAGTTTCAGCTGATTAAAAAAATTACATGAAACAAATTTACCTCAAGTAAATAGAATATTGGAATAGTCCAATGCTGTTATGCTGTTCCTTTAAAACCAAAACTTTGCTCCTAATTTAATGATTTTGGTATATAAATTGATTTATTATTATGAATATATTTAATAATAAATATCAATCATTATTTTTATAGTGAGATTTGAACAGGAATCATTTTTGTCGCTAAAATATTATCATAACCTACAAAGAAAATCGTAAACAAACCAAGTCAGAAGACCCTAGCCTTGTAATCTAAAATGGCCGCGATGATTCGAGTTTGAACAGCGATATCGTGAATTTTTCGTCTGAACCAATTTACATAGACATATAACCTACATCTTAAACCTTCATCATTCATCATTTGCTTAAAATACTTGGAATCCAAGTTGCAATTGTAAAGAAAGAATAAAGAATACATGGGATTTCCTATTCCACTCGAACCATCGCGGACATTTTGGATTCGAATGTTAGGGTCTTCTAGTGAGTTTTGGCTGATCGTTGATTCAATAGCTGATCCTTTCCAAAATTTGGAACATTGTAAATCGAGAGTTTTATTGGTGAATCTACAATCCCAATCACTTGTTTTTCATCAGAAAAACAAGCTGTAAATCTTTATAAGCCAGGGCCCAGGAGCAAAAAAAAAAACACATTTGATTGTGATATTGGATACTGAGATCAATAGCCTCTTTAGAGTGAAGATTGTTCATACTCAATACATTCAAGACAAAAATCAGAAAAAGTGAGATAATTTTTCTCGATTTCCTTTGAAAAGATTCCTTATCTCGATTTCCTTATAATCTCATAATAAGGTGGTCTCATAGATTGAACTGTAGTTTAATTCAATACGGTAATCAAGACCATCGTAGAAAAAAATCATAGAGACCATAAATCGTAGAAATCAAGATACCATATGTGAGTATCATTAATATTGTACTGTAGCCTAATTTATTTCAGAAATAAGTACTGAAATAAGTCCTGTTTATTGACTGAACACTTCTTATTCAAAACTAAATTATTCACAAGTTTCAGCCACAGAAAAGTGAGTTGAAGCATCAGGTAAACATGTTAATCCTCTTTGAAATTGAAAAATATTAATTATTTTCATATTTTTACAAATATCCCAATAACCACTGCAGATTCAAAATTCTAACCAGTTCCATTGCATTTCTAAGCCAAATTTACAGTAGAAAAAGTATTTTGTATGACCTAAATCACTCGAAACAGAGCGATCAAATTGTAGACGATTATTCACACTCAACAAGATTAGTCTCATTTTTAATCAAATTAAAACTGGAATTCTGACTCATGGATTTGAGCTAGACCCCTGTACTTGGTCTCATATGAAAAATAATCAAATGAAAAACTTTTTGCGCTATAAAAATTATTTTGTACCCTGGAAAAAAATCAAGAAAAATCTATATATCTCGAAAATGAAGGTCGATAAGAAAAAACTTTACTGGACATTTTTTGTTGCAAATTGCATGTAGAATATGGTTGCCGGCTGTTACACTTCTCGTGAGACACTCTGTATTATGAAGTGTATGAAGTGCGAATTTCTGTCTTGGAATAGCCTACTAGACATGGTATTCTCTATTTCGAGTGTTGGGCTTCAAGTCAAAAGTTACGTCAAATAGAGTAACTTACCTATAGTTCTGAAATAAACTTTTATTGAAATATTTTAATTATTTCAGTCAATGAAGTCAACGATTTTACTGGTAAATTGGTCCTCACGTTTTGTTGTTAGTAGTGGGGGGTTGGTTGGGGTTTTTGAGGAATTATAGTACAGGACTATTAATGAATTTTGGGGGGGATTTTGCGCCATCAGCCTTGGGGGGGATGGGCACCCCTGCTTGCACCAAGTAGAGAGAAACGTTCCATGGGGAAAATACTGCCAAAAACGCTGCATTACCGTACCGAGATACCTAACAATGGCAGAAAATTAACATTAAAAAAATTATTTTTTTAGAGGTTTCATTCATGTTCTAATAATATCAATTCCTATGTAAAGGAATTTATTTATTTATTTACAAAAGTACATACAGGCATGGAAACAACAGGCTTTGGTAGCCCAAAACTGTTTCCGATTCAGTATTACAAATTTAAAGTGATAATAATATATAGGTAAAAGTAATGATATATAAAAAGTAATAATTCAATGAAACTAGTTTGAAGGTTATTGAGATAAACTCCAACGGTTATTGAGATACAATAGGAAAAATATGATAAAAATTACCATTTTTGAACAATTAGAGGTTGAAACTCAATAAGAAGTCATAAAATTTTCATTTTTGGTAGATGAAAGTTGAAGATTCAACAATTCTGAAAAAAAGTATAATAAAAAAAATCACGATCGGAAATCTAAAAATTATGACTTAACATCTACTTGTCCTGTTTTCTCTAATTTATCTTCTCTTGATAGAAATTTCTAAGGTTTAGGTAAAATTCACACAATTACTGCCATTTAACATTTCATTCCAAATTAGATACTCTACAGATTCCATGAATAAAAAAATTAAAATTTATGATTTCATATTGAGTTAACTCCTAATTGTTGAAAAATTGTGTTTTTAGCATATTTTCCCAATTAATAATCGTTGAAGTTACAAACTTCAAACTAGTTTCATTAAATTCTTCAGCTAATTTTAGACAGGAAATGATAGTTTTAGAACATTAATAAAGCCTCTAAAAATAGAAAAAATTAAAATTTCTTCAAAAATGACAATTTTTTGCCACCGAGATAAGGTAATGAAGCGGTTTTGGGGGTATGTCCATGGAACTTTTTTCTCTACTTGGTGTAAGGAATCAGCCTGAGAAGTATTGCTCATTCCTCCTGAAACACCCAGTATAACAAAACTGTTCAATAAGAGTGTTAATTAAATAGAATAACTATACTTTTATTATTATCATTATTATGAAATTGGTTTCACACTAATGAAAGACAGTTCAAGTAAATTCTGTTATTTGTAAAAGTCTTGCTTAAAATTAATTCACAGCAGTAAAATAAATTACTAAACAAAATGCATAAAATGTGCTTAGAATTATTTACACCTAATCAAGTAGTAGCCTACAAATATGTAGCGAAGAATAAAAGTATTCATCGTGTTTAGGCCTAATAAAGAAGTACGTTTACTAAGAAATGTCACTGAAGGTAGGTTTCCATTACTAATATTTGCGGGCACACGATGCAATATAGAAAAACGTTGATTGTGCGGAGCAACGCAAATTAAAAATTCAGTTGACCAGTGTGGGTTGCTCTGTACAACTACGTGTTTCTAATGCATCCTAAGCATATGTGCCCGTGAGACCTTTGTAGTAATGAAAACAAGGCTTGATATGGCCTCAGAAACTGAGGACATCTTTTAGTAATCGTAATTTCGTTGAAGTACATTAATAAAAGTATAAAAATGTATTTTGAGGATATACATTGAGCATAGAATTTGATTGAAATACAAATCTAAGTGTAAACTGCGTGTGCTCAATAATTTACCAATAATAATTCTTGACAAATTTTGTTTTGATCTATTAATTTGACAGTACAATAAATACAACCTATGATTAAATAGAGTATTTCTTGAAAATTAAATGTAAAACTTACCAAGCCGTTCAATCAATATACTTCTTAAATATAAATCTATTTACAATAACTTTTATCAAGTTTGAAACTCAAGACACTTGTTTGAGAGACATGTTTCTAAGTAGACATAGATCACGAGCGGCAGCCTTCCTACCCAGAATAGTTTCTAGGTCATATAGACGTAATACCAAGTCATTAGTGAACAAATCTGGAAGCGAACGAACCAGACATGGAACTAATGTGTTGGGCATATCCAGCAGAACTAGTCTTGCTTGATCTTTACCGCACCGTACAATAAACTCTAGGAAACGGAACACAAAGTGAGTCTGCTGTGATATGTAAGATGAATGTTCAGCTATTACAGACAGATCTTTGAAAACAGCTTTCAGCGCTGATAGGAGAGGCTCTTGAAGGGTGGGAGTGGTTGATAAACTTGATCCAAGTCCCATGAAAACTGCTAGAGATGAATCAGCTGCGGCAGCTGGGTCCATCCGCATCATTTTGTTGGTTGGACAGTAGTCGTCCATCTCATCGGTGAACTCAGACTCTCTTTGCGGGTGCTTTTGAGAGTTGGTCTGTGCCTGAGATGCAGCGAATACACAGTAAGCACACAGTTTTGCCACAGCTGACGACTGCGGCTCAACAAGATCGGTGCTCTGCAGTTTGTTGTGTAGATACTGGGGTAGGACCATGGTGAGTAGGGCTAGTGTACATTTTTCTATATCTAAATGGAATATTGCAAATACTAAATCAACTGCTTGATCTAAATTATCTCTGTATCTGAATTTGAGAACTTCTTTAACGAGGTTGATTGTGAACCATGTTGCTCCACCTGTATTGAGTAGGCTTTCTAGGAGGTGGGTGGATTCGATGTTGAGCCAACCACGTTTTTGTATACTATTCCAGACGGATTCGAGTTGCTCGCTGATTGGTTGCTTGGAAACGATGCTGTGGGACAGGGTCATCACTTTGACTTTGGAGAGTGAGAGCGGATGGACGTCGTACTGCATTTTGCGGATGATTTGGAACATGAGGCTGGACCGTTCCTTGTAGTTGTCCTGCTGTGCGATCTCTTCGTTGGTGAGGTTGGTGAGGAACTGCTGGACCATGTTCATGGGCTTGAGCAAGGCGTCCTGGTGTAGCACCTGATTAAAAATAAAAATATTTTTATTGGCGTTGAGCAAAATCAATTGCAATAGGCTACGTCAAAAAATCTTTGTTTGTAAAACAATTCATTTATTTATTTTATTGGAACAAGTGAACTATCGGTTGAAAACACAGACTATTGTCCAAAACGTCTTTTTACCAAATTTTGATTAAAAAGTTCGAAACTAGGTTATATTTTTTGCAGCACTTCAATTTGATACTTAAATTAATCACAAATTTAGACTGCTGAAGATGAAAAACCTATGAAACATCAATTTAGAATTTGGAAGTTTGTTATTAAAGTCAAAAACAGGACTCATCTTTGAAAATACAATACATAAAATGCTTAACAATACTTAAATAATACAATATAATATTATTGTAATACTTTTATTACAATACATTTCTAAATTGGGCTTTAGAAATTTCTATTTTCGAGTCGTATTTGTTTCAGATAATTGGTATTCATTTATATTATAAGAACTGTGATTATTCAACCAACTAGCTGAAACCTACTTGAACGCTTCTTCTCTGTAGGTTCCGTACTCTTAGTGGAAGTTTATTGAATATAAGTCATCTTTGATAAAGATGGCATTCATGTTTTTTTGACAACCCAATTTGAGAAATAACAATATGTGTTTTTTCTGGCCAATACTGTCAAACTTATTCGAAATACTTTACACTTGAATTAAATTATAAAACAGTTTTATTGTACATATATATTGTACAGTGTTGTCTCTAAATGATTCTCTTGGCTTGTTTACTTTTGAAGAATGAGTACCTTTGTGAAAGTACTACAATTTTCCCAGTGTGTAAGTTGCTATGCCAACAGGGAATGAAATAGACCAAAATAATTTGTCAAAAGCACAGTTGAATCGCTAACTACTGAAAGGGAAAATCTACAACATTTTTAGATTTTGCAGGAGAGATATATAACGAAGTACATTTAAATAATGTAATATCATTTTTAAAAAACCTTAATCAGGTACTACAATTATTAGTTAATCACCTAATTAGGCTGTTTCAATAATTATTATACCAAATTTTATCCGTCTCCAGCAGAATTACAAAAATTTCTCTCTTGCAAGATAGCAATTCATGAGCTGACGCAGTATTTCTATTTTTCATTAATTCGATAAATTACAATAAACTTATCAGGGTTAAAACACAGACATCACTATTCACAAAATTTTACACTAAAAAAAAACTATTTAGAATTTTGAATGTTTATTCAGAAGTCATGACTCTAATATAACTTCTAATAAGTACTTACCCTAGACAATTTTCTATAAAACAAAAAATAATATTCGTGTAACCTGACTGGCTCAGGTCTGGTGTCAGAGTTTTCAGGTTGCTCCTGAACAATTTTAGGGCCTCTGACATGACTTAACGACTGTTTTTAGGCAGCCGGGACCGACAGCTTAACGTGTCCATCCGAAACACGGGGAAGTGGCTTGAGTAAAATTTCTGGTCTGACCTGGGTTTGAACCCGGGACCTTTGGGTTGCAACGCCAGCACTAAACCCACTCAGCTACGCCACCCACATAAAAAAAAATCATTTGCTCCTTAAATGTTAATTATTTTCACTTCTGCTATATAGTCCAAGCAAAGAAGACATTCTGGCACAATGGGGAAAATGACTCTAGTCGATCAATATTGGTTCAAAAACTATAAATTTAGTTTCAAATAGTAGAGCAGAATGTTTACTACAATTTGAGACCAAATGAATAATTATCGAACCAATATTGAACAAGCTAGAGTAATTTTCCTATCTGGTCTTTGCTTACCTGCATGTAGGAGCAGAGCCAAGCGGCTGCGCAGACTGGTAGGCAGCACATGCGGGCGCGCATCGCGTCCAGGATACGCTTGACGTCGGTGGGCGACAGGGCGCCCTGCTCCCAGGCCACCAGCACCTCGCGAATGGCACCCGGCACGTTCAGGCACACCTCAAATCATAATATAACTTCATACAAAACATACAACAACAACAAAAGGTTCAGTTTGAGTACAAGAAACCAATCATCTGCTAGAAAAATCCTGTGTGCATGTTATAGTTGCTAAGATGAATCAATAAAGCAGGTCATTATTTATTGTCATTCATTTTTGAGATTCCAATACAATAGGGTAAAAAACAAAAAAAAAAAAATCAAAAACGTCTTTTCTTTGCAATTTGGATCAATTAATATTAAAAATAAAGTTATCTTTGCAATTAAAACTTAAATTAATCACAAATTTAGACTGCTGAAGATGAAGAACCTATGGAGCATCAATTTAGAATTAGGAAGGTTGTTATTAAAGTCAAAAAGCACTCAAGAACTTAGAATATAGATAGGAAATTAAATGGTAAATTGAGAAGAAAATAAGATGAAGGAGTGAAAGCACCAGGAGAGTGAAAAAAGAGAATGAAAAAAAGAGATAGATGGCAAACATACTAAATTTGAATTTGAATATTTAGTTGTTAGTTATAACAACTAAATTCATGTCTATTTAGTTCATTTATATTAAGTAGTTACCTCGTGCCACTTGAGCTGGCTGGTGTTGAGGTCGACATCGGCGCAGTTGAACTGTGTGAGCAGGGTGTCCACCTTGGCCGCGTCGCACTGCTGCAGCATGGCGTCGGGCGACTTGGGCTTGCCCTTCTCCACTATACACTCTTTCACCCACTGACCGAAAAACGAGTCGCCCTGCTCTTCTTCACACAGCACCACCTACAAATAAATCCACTTTATTTGTTGACAAACCCCTAATAAATTTATCCACTACCTGTAATTATTGATGATAGAAAACTCACTTTGTTGACAATAAAATATTATTTTTTTCATTTTGCGACTACCACGAATGCAAAATTAATGAAAAAGTATCACAAAATATTTCTAAAAAATAAATAAAAAAAGTACTGTGATTTTTATTTATTGGGTCTCAACTTACAATAAAATATAAATATATTTTATAAGAAACTGTAATAAATTTATTCATCACCTCTAATAATAAAATTAATGATTACCGTAATAAATTTACTCAATTAAAAAAATGAAAAGTTTCTCAAGCTATGAAAGCGTCAACCTGCAAAGCAAAAGTATTATTTCAGAAGAATATATTTAATTCTTTTCTATTGATCTGAAAATTTATTTCTCAATTTCAATTAATGATCAAATAACTTTTTGAAATAGCCTACACGATGGGGATTCATTTCCTTGTGTCACCATCGGTTTGATTGAATTTGTTGATAGCAATTTGAGTTTCCTATAACAAACAGTTTAGCTGCAATCAACAAAACACTAAGAGGGTTGTAAACTATAGAATATGGTTGGATAATTTTTTCCAACAAATAGATATCAATCAGCACGATGAATAAAAAAATTGAAATAATTTATTGCATAATTTCTCGAATAAATAAATAAATGCTAAATGAGAACAGTAGTATGCTCTTGGTATCTATTCATATTTTCATTTGACTTGTATTGAACTTTTTATGATACATTCTTATCTATTCAACTATCTAAGTCTAGCATTGAACGTCATACTTGATAAAAAATTACAAAACAATAAGAAATAATCAAATAAAGATATTTCAAAATATTAGATGATTAAAATGATTTGACTTACCTCAGAACCATATGTTTGTACAATGGAGCACAACATGAGAAAAGTGAGATCAAAAAGCATGGCTCTGGTTTGCGATGCTCGTCCCGTATCTCCCACCGCCTGTTGCTTACTACACTCATTGAATTTGATCAGTTTAGTCACAAACGTCTGCAGCTTGCCTTCCACTGTTGCTACGGCCAGAATCAACTCGAAACTTGTGCCTGTTAGAACCTGACATAGCATACTGAGGAGAGCTTCCTGTAAATCAAAATGAGGAAAGGTAAATGAGTAGTTGGATAATATTGGATGATAGAAAAGAGTAAGAGATTTGAAGAAATTATACAGACAATGGAAAATAATAGTTTTATTTCACTTTGGTAGAGATCTTGGTTATCTTGAAATCTTAATACAACTTTTAATAAAGAAGAAGAAATGCAACTGAGTAGAGTATTGGAGAGATGAGTAGATGTATTATTCAGGGAGAATTATGAAACAGGTCCAAGGAATTTCAACTTTTGAGAAATTATGTTCGTAATAATTATGATGGTCATTCAATTTAAACGAATCTAATCTTCTGTCTCCTTTAATTCCCATACGTATAAGTTAGAACAATACATAAACAAGCTGCAAATCAATAAACTTTCATTCCTCAATTATATTCTTGAAGGGAAATTTAATATAAATTTGTAAATGAATAAATATTTACATTAATTGAAATAAAATGAACAAAGCTTTAAAAATTTTCAAATTGAAGTTTTGTTGAGAATTTTAAAGATTCAAAGATGTTTTATTTATTTAAAAGATGAGAATTCAATCAGGTATGCATTTATTCTAGTGGAATTAAAATACAGTACTAGCAAAATAATAAATTCAATAAAACTAGAAACCTTAAGAGCTGAAAACCATATTATTTGATGAATATATTATCAACACTCACCTGAATCTTTCCGTAATCAGCATCTAATGTTTTCAACAGTCGAGTGAGTGTCGGTTCAGCCTTTATAATTATTTTTGGTATTGAAGCTGGTTGAGAGACGGAAGCTGGCTCAGTCTTGTGAAGATTCACGCTGGCTCCTTCTCTGTTAACAACATTTCATACTCATTCACTGGTAATGGATGGGACACAATATAATTACTTTTTGAGTAGTTGTGACTCTCTGTGAGAGTAGTCACTTGAAGTTTGACAGAGATTGATGATGGTGTAACAACCGAAACCGGTATCTTCAATAAACCAGTGGTTTGACAACGTCTTGTCTTTTCATTTAACAATATAATTAGATTATCCAAACTAATTAGTTTTTCAAATTTCTCTCCTAAAAATGGAAATGTCTACTCAGCCAGATTATTTTTCGCTAATGTAATAATTGGAAAAAATGTATTCAATTGAAACTCAATAAATTGGATCTCGAAAATTAAATGAAAAGACAAGGTATTGTCAAACTAAAGGTTTTACCAGAGATTGATATTGGCGTATCAATCGAAACCGGTATCTCAATTTTTAATAAATATGTCGTTTGAGAACATATTGTATTTTCATTCAAAATGTATATAAATTCCACAATATCACCTTCAACCTTCACAACTACTCAACAAACTCAAAAATTCTTCAGAAATGGAAATCTATTCTTATCCAAATTCCTTTTTGCTTCATTAATGTATTGATTTAAAAAATAATGTAATAATGTAAAATATCAATTAAAAATGAATGATACTCTTAAAAGTTATGAATTCAGTCAAAGAGAGAAACTTGAAATGTGAATGTAATCATTAATGATATTATTACATAATAAAAACTAAATCTGTGACTTTACCTGTTTACAATGAAATGTTTGATATGCTGTTCTGTCAATAAATTGAGTTTAATCAACTCGTTGAGAAGACACTCGAGAGTATTGCAAGCACATCGAGCATCCAAGATGTCCAGCAGGGGTCTGAATTGAAGAAGCAATTCCAAGGCATCAGCTACATCTTGACTGAATTCTTCTCCTGAACCTGTGGAATAACAATTTACTGAATGATCAATCAAGTATTTGCTATACTGTAGAACAATTCACGTTGATGAATAGTGAGTAATTGCATCCAAGAGTATATATATGTCACATTTCCAATTTGACAAAAAAATCATTTATAAGATTGAACACATTCTCAAGTATTGAAGCTGCCAAGGCTATGTTTCGAATGGATTTTTCCTTTACCAATTCGTACAAAGTTATGATATTAAAAATTGTATGATTTTGAATGTTCAATTAACAATAAAAAAGAGATAGATTATAGATAGAGTAACTGATCATCCACAAATCAAAATTTCAACAGATTGTGCTAATTGTGAAAATCCATGGATTTTTCAGATGATAAATAGTACTATTGATATAGTCTGTAATGTACGAGGCGCGTTTTTAAATTAAGTGCCGTTTTGAACCACGCCGTCGTAGCGTGGTAGTTGCGCGTTGTGTAGCTATATCTGTTGGAAAGCTAAACACGACATTTCGGAACCATTCCATCGAGTCTACTGCTGTTTGTATACCTCCTCCAAAAAATGGCCCGCCGACTGCAAAAGCGTACTGTAATACTGTTTCACTGCGCTCAAGACTTCAAATCGGTTGACATTCATTTCCAAATCAGTAAAGAGAATGGTAAAGACATTCTGAGTGATGCAATGGTGCGAAAATGTGTTAAGTTAAGGCTTCAAGGATGAGGCTGCACTACCGGTTGGTTGAGCCTGAAGGGTGGAGGGTAGTTGGTAAACCTTCAGAACATACACACTATTCGCCTATAAAAGACTATTTAGCCGCCATCTTGAAATTCTTAAACATGAACAATATAGCCACAAAAAAATATATTACGTCATACCATTCATACGATGTATTACTATGGATGGTGTGTATGTCCTATAGGTTTACCAACTAGCCTTCACCCTCCAGGCTCAACCAACCGGCAGTGCGGCCTCACCCTTAAAGATGTCCACAAAAACTTTCATTTTGAGGACGAAGTGAACATCAGTAATGCAGTGTCTCCCACCTTCTTCCTCATCATGAATGCTGTTGAGGCCATATTTAAAGGCCCTTACACATTTTCGCACCATTCCATATCTTTGTCTTTGTCTTCTTTGCATTCCATGTCTTTACTATTCACTTCACTGATTTGGCAATGAAAGTGAACCGATTTGAAGCCTTTAGCACAGAGTATGGTTTTAAAGCTCGCTTATGCAGTCGGCGGGCCATTTTTTGACGGAGGCATTTCAACAATCACGCCAACAGATGTAGACTGAATTGAATGGTCCAGAAATTACGAGTGTGGCTTCCCAACAAATGTAGCTACACAATGCGCATGGGCTGAATATACAGTGACTAGATAAAGATTATCTTTATCTTTTATCCAGTCATTGTAGCTGAATAGCAACTGCAGCGCTGCGGTGGCTCAATTTATAAACGGTACTTAATGAAAAATACGTCTCGTATCATTTGATTATAATCTATAGATACCAACAATGAAAATTTTCAAAATAAAGTGATTTGAAACCAATAGAAATACAAACCTCTTGTGTTACTGGTGTGCAATTGATGAAGAACATGAGGCAGTTTTAGGAAAGTGAAAGCTCCCCACTGAGATTCCTCACTGGTTTCCAAAACATCATTGAGACTCATGAGGCAGCCTCTGATCAGCTCACAATACAGTCGGACATTACTATATCCCTGCAGAAAATTAGTAACATCATGATAAGTAAGCGGTCTGATTCATCGAAACTGTAGATAAACTCTCTCTACTTTTTCTTTCTTGCATAATAATATGATAAATTAATCCAATTATGGGTAGATGTATAATAATATTATAAATTGATTCAATTATGGGTAGATGCAGACAACGTGATTTTATCATACTGTATTAGCAAAAATTTTACACAACCTACAACTCGTGTCTAATTTGATCAAGAAAAAAATAATGAGGATACGCAATAAATGTAGTTTTTGTTAAAGTGTTGAAAAAATAAATATTTAGAGCCGACACGCATCATAGATCTCACTAACGAATAAAATAAATAGTTTTAATTTTAGACTAGACTTCATAAATTCAGTTATTCAACTTGATAGTCGTTTATTGTTAAAAAATCAAGTTATATCATGTTTTATAATGAATTTAATTTTCATATAGTACTCATTGACGAAAATTTAAGGTTGTATTGCCAATATCAAAATTATGAAAAAATGAAAAGGAGTACTTACTAAGTAATAATACGAGAAAATATATGCTCTGAAACAAATCCGGAATTGATTACCTTTAATCTCTGGACCATCAACAACTTGTTGACAAGCGTAGTGGTGTCGGCACTTGGATTCAAAAGCACTTCAACGGCTAATAACGCCTGCACAACATACGTCAGAGCTTCACTAGAATCATCTTTTTCCAGTCCTAGGAGTCCATCAGTACCCAATTCCAAGTTACATAGGTTTCTGAAATAATCACCACAATAACAGATAATTAGAATTTATACTTTTAATGTTACATTTGAACAAAATACTGAAATGCGGAGAGAAAACTAAGCATAGCCTGTACTATTCCTCTCCCAAATTTTTTTTGAAATAAAATCAATGTTTTCTGAAATGAGGTTATAATATTTTAGAACTGCTTGACGGTAGCGGTAGCCTTAACATTATGCTTGCGTTGAGGATAGTAAGTTACTGAATAGCATTCAATTACACGAGAGTTTATGTTATGTATTCGATATTAATCCACCATATACCAATGATGATTTCATTTGAAATATCATAAACCTGACAAACAGTTGGTTACAAGTTGAATCAGTATTGAAACTGAAAGTGATTTTATTGTCAACATTTCCTATCAAAATATTAAAGAAAAGGTTACAAAATGAGTTAAAATTTTACCTTCTACTTGAAATGTTTTACTTTTCACAGCTTCATCTTTTCATTATTTATTGAATATTATTGGAATTCTGACATACCCTTAATCGGATGGATTTCGCTTCATTAAAACCTTCGAACGTTATGATAGTAGTGAACCATCAAGTCAAGAACTCTGAACTAATGATAGAAAAATCTTGATACCATCCTTAAACAATGGGATTCCTCATGTTTCTGATATTAAAGATATATTCAATTGTTATTCAAAGTGTCTTAACCAAGATTATGACGTGATCATCTTTGGTTCAGTTCAAATTCAATTGTTGACGGCTCACCCTCTAACGCTAACCCATCCAACCAAACACGTGTAAGGATCACGTGCATGTGCCTTGGAGCCAACTGAGAGTTTTGACGTCACTGCCACTCAAAATAATGATACTGTATAAACAAACAGCAACACGACAAATTGCTTTATAGGTGAATGCACTTGAAATTATTTTTCTCTATTAACTTACTTTGAGTTCTTACAGGTAGAAAAAGTAGTTAATTTTGATCCATGCATTAGGATCTTGTTTCATTTTCTTTATTATCTTGGCTCAGCTAATATATTGTTCAAGAACCTTATTAATTATTTTACTGCTTAAATTGAACAGATAAAATCTATTCTATTTGCCGTGCATCCTTAATCACATCTGAACAAGCACTCACCCAAGCGTTTCTTTTATTGAAGAGTCCACATTCTGCCCAATAGAGTTCTGATTCAAGGTCAACTCAATGTCACGGCATTTTTTCGCTACATCAATATACAGATCTGAAACATAATTTTCAAATTACCATGATTAAATATTGAAAAGTATTATGATAAGATAGGCCTACAATCATCACACAATAATTTGACTTTAAATGCAACTACAGTAATAAGAATAACTACAGGATGCCATTGAATAGATTTACGTATAGTATTCATCCAGTTTCTGATAATGTGGTAAGTTACAATATATGAAAAGAAATTTGAGATAAATTTCATCAACCATTCAATTAATCGAATTTGGCCTGAGCTTGTTTAAATTGACATTATAAACATTGACTTGATAAACATGCTTGTTGAGAACATGAATTGAGAACGGTACCCAATAGAACTTTTCTCCCTCAAATTTTTACACAATCTTCAATCTCATCCAACCGGCAATTGATCAGGCTGGCTAACCGTTCCTAACTTGAAAAAATGTGAATACGCAATTTGTAGACTACATTACGGACAAAGTGTTTGTAGATATTCATACGTTGTGATTTTCTTACACACACCTTTTTCTTCATGTTTGGCTATGTAAAGCATAGCTGTAATGAAGTCACAATCTAGCATTTGTCTGAGAATAACAGCCGGCTTTTCCATCAATTGCATTGAATTGTCAGTGCTGTTTTTCAAGCCGTGATGGTAGCACTGAAGTAGCCAGTGCGTCAACGAGAGTATCGCGCCAGATAGAATGCCCTCTTCAGGCTTACCCCGACATGTCACACCAGGCTGAAAGCAAACCGAACATACGTTGAATTGATTTGAATTCGAGAAGCTTTTCAACAACTAAAAAAATATAATACCCTATGTATTTTTATTCGCAATAACACTTTCAAGATAAACACTGTGTTTTCAAACTACACTTTGAAACTATGTGCCTTAGTCACAAACCTTAGAAAATTTAAATTTTCCAACTTAGACAAATTCTATCCTGCTGTTACTACTCATGATACTACTTAAAAGTATTCTTTCTACTGCACTAAAAAGAGAGCCATAGAAATTAAAAAAAAACGTAGTACATCTCGTGTGTTCATTGTATTTTATATTTATACGTACAGTATAAACTTATTGGTATTAGAAGTAGTCAAAGAAGCTACAAAGGTAATTGGGATACATTGCGATAAAATATAAGTATAGTATATTGGTATTGGAAATTTGAATTAGTCAGTGTACTTCTTTTATTGTTTCGTTATTGAGGGAAAGTTTTTTGTATATAATTTATGAACTTACAAGGATAGTTTCCAGAAACTCCAATAGACTGATTATACAGTGATATTTGTGAAACCCTTCATACTTGCTTATCCTCTGCAATACTGCCGCATATGACACCAGCTGTAAATAATAAATGAAATTATTTCAATCATGATTAAAACACAAAACAGGAAAGTTTTCATAAGTATATGTTAGAAATGGATGAGAGAGAGAAAAAATTGTGATCTGCTGTAATCGATTGTATAATTAATTGAATGATTTCACGGCTGAAATAAAATTGTGAGTTGAAAAATATGTCCAAATATCATTTGGGAGCGCAAACGAGGCGTATTGTTAATATTTCAACAGATATCAATCTTTCTTATAGAGAAAATGAAATTAAAGTAACTTGAACTGTAACTTGCAATTGAGCCAGTGATATCTTCGTATTGTAACTTGTAAATTTGTGTCCACAAAATTTCTTTTGAAATGGATTTTCAGAAAAAATGGATCTTTGGGAAGAAATTGATTTTATTATTCAACTCATTCATTGTACAATTTACATTTTAAAAATCAAGAAAGCACTCAAAAATAGAGTACAGGATAATGTGAAGCTCACAAGACTTGCGTCTGATCGCGATTTAAATAGAATTACTAACCTGGGAGCTCAAAGAATGCTTCAGATAAGAGAGAACAAGCTGATTTGGTCCTGGACCAACTAGAGCCTGTTGCAAAATGCAATCAGCTAAGTTATACACGTCGCCACTCACTCCTCTTGGAAGAATCTGAAAAGTGGAACAAGATTTATGAAAAATGATTGATAAAAATTATTAACTTAAATTATTATCCTGTATTATCATACAGTGATTTGAATTTAAGGACTTCTAAATCAACGAGCAATGTAATTCTCCAAACTCCGTTCGGAATCATGAAAACATTAGAAACTAGTATTCTATTTTTAAAATATCTTTCCTGTCCAATATGGGTATAATGTAGTTTATTTGTGCATAATTTATTTCGCTCTCATTTATTTAAATTAACATTTTTAGTGAATATTGACTTTAAAGTGTAGTTGAGAGATGACCAAGTTTGAATTTTAATCTAAAGCTTCAACTAATAACATCTAGTTCAACTTTTTTCAAACAAAATATCAAGAGACAGAGCGAGTGGAAGAAACAGAAAGACAGTGGCCTTGACTTCTCTCGCAAAGCCAAATAATATTGTCATTACATCTGCATTTTTTTGTAAAAATAGATAAAAAAATCAACATTGATAAGCTTACTGTTTTGATGTGAATACCCCACTGAAGGTCTGACCAACGCTCTCGCCATGCTTTGAGCAGCAGAGCTTTCAGGCTACTCGTTTTGCTGGTTACTTTACTAGTTTCCATAGTGCCTACAATGGTATTCAGCTTCCTCATCTCATGGTTTGCTTATTGAATCCTAAAACATTAATGTATAAGAAATATATTATGTTTTTATTACAATTCCTTTAAACATTTAGTCAGTTAGCATATAGTAGTAAGAACCCCGTTCTACTTCATAAAATAGAATTTTATTTTAAAAATTATACAAATATTCTATTTTCAAACTAGAGGTTGATAGCAGAGAGCGCATGGGTGACGTATAAGGGGATTTGCGTCGGGTGTGGGAAGTTATACCATTTCCAGTAGGAAATGGTTTTATAAGTAGGTTTAGGTAGGTTGGTTTTACAGTAGGTTTTCCAAACTATTAGGGAATAACCTACTAGTATAAGGACAAAACCTTTAAAGCACCAAAACATATGAGGATCTGGAACACTGTCATGATTGATCGAACCAAACCACCTAAAAACCCCACTTTGCTGCCACCTTACTTATAAGAAATTGGGAAACCCTTACTTTTAATAAATGTTTCTATGACAGAAACTTGATGCTTAACAGACCACGACATGATGGGTGACTACTGAAAACAGTCTTATATTTCTCATTTTAAGCAAATTCCTTCACTCAGTTTCTCAACTAGTAGCCCAAGTGATTATTCAATGTTTTGGCTTGCTCAACTTTGTACGAAGTGATTCTCTATCTGAATCTGACATTCAGCATCCTCTATCCTCTTTCAATTTGAAATCATATTGTAAACTTTCATAAATATTCAAGTCCATTTTCAACAATGAAAATTCTTTAGAAAAGAAAGTGGTTCATACATGGGAAATTAGGCATTTGCAAAGTGAGCATTGTTGTCCAAGCATAGAATAGGCGAATGATATTGTGGAATTTCAGAAAGAATAGTCAAAAGTTTTTCTGTTCAGTAATTCAGCATCTTCCACCAGCAGCTGCCAGACAGATTTCGTCTGAGTTAAAAATAAAATGTAAAACAAAATTGATTTGAAAATGGCTGCAGATTTCATGTGGCTCTGTAATTGAACCACCACCCCAAACTATGACACAGCTAGACTATGAGTTTTTTCTTGGAGTAAGTGATAACACGCCTGTCTGATAAACAGAGGTTACAAGTTCTATTCTTGATCGGAAACAATTCTTCGATAACAGCAGAATCACATAAATACGGCTACTCCGACTTTCGGAGGAGACGATAAGCCGTCGGTCACCTTGCACTTGCATCATCATTATTTTCATTAACCATGCATAGTCCTAGCGTGGGCATCATCCTAGCAAATTGATCCGCAAGGGCACTGACCTCATCCTCTCTCAGCGAGTACAAAAGGTTGGTTGAACAAGTTTCAACAAAAAGTATTTCGCGTGGTAGGCTACAAAACTTCCTATACTCCATCTCATGAACACAAAGCGGCAGTCTATTGAAAAACTCAAGAGTTCGCAAGGGGAAGAATACATTTGTTTTTGAGAGTCCGAAGTGGTTTAGGTCGATGTAGCCTCGTCACCTTGTATTGTGATGATGCAGCTAGCCCCTCTCCTGAAAAACATCTCTCTCCGTAAAAGCAGCAGCAAGCTATAGCCTACATGTACTGACTGTAGACTGTCAGTATTCTCAAATGTTGGCCGGAAGTGTTCCAGAGATGAAGTGATGAAATGGATAATTTTTCTTCCACAGAACTTTCTTCTGCAGAAGGCAAATCCTTTTACAGCTCCCTGCATGACCCCAGAGTATGCTAAGAAAGAGTATATACTGGAACACTGGATGACTTTGTTCACCCAATACAACAAACTGACTGTGATATCTAGAACCAATAACAGCAGTACTACAACAAGCCATTTTTTAACCATAGTCCAAGATGTGAGCTGCACACAATCATATGAAAAGCAAAACAAACGAATCTGCCTCAACACTTACAGACCTCTAAGATTCAGCAAGTCACCAGGGAAATCAAATCTATGACAGATCAGAAGATATTTGAAACAAGGCTGAGGCAGTAGGCGTATATTGGTACAAGAGTACAAGACCATACTAGACGGTTGCTGAGTATGTTCAGGAACATACCTTCCAACACAGGAAACACGTTCCAAAGCATCACCTCTATTCAAAGGGAAGACTTTGACAGCTCTAGACATTCTTTGTCTCCCAGGACATCCAGACTGTTAGGAGGACCAAAGAAGTAAAGTGAGGATAAATATTCCATAGTTCATGTGACTGGACTGTAGGAACAGTCCACGGTAAGCAGATAAATAACCTGACTGAAAATTTTCGCAACAAGAATGTTACCCTGGCTAGTCGATTGCACAGCATATAAGTTATTGCTCCTAGATAAAGTGGGGTCCAACATAGAACCCAAGAGCTTGACGTTTGCCTCACTACGAGTCTTCAGACGAAGATGTTCTGTGTTTTACCATTGACTATGGATATAAGACTTACATCCATAGTCAATGGTTTTACCCTCTTTCAAGGACAGTTCATTTTATTCAAACCACTAGTATAGCTAGCCTGCTCCACAAGTCGATTTGTTTGGGCATCCTCATCCTGGGCTATTAAGGTGATGTCGATAGTGATTTTAATTTGGAATAAGTTATAAAATTCTACTATAACAAAAAATAAAATGAAGAGGAATGAAATACGCTTACAAAAGATGATGGCTTTCACAAAAACTAATAATAACTTGGATAAATTATTACATATTTGATATCTTTCTATAGTGAGATCAGTGAAGAAACAAATAACTTACCCTAAATGTCCAGTTAACACCACTGCTACAAAAGAAATCGGTTATGCTACCTATGTAAGAAATAGAAGAAATATTTCGAATAGAATTGAAGACTAACCAACAATGATTAAACAAAAACCAACATAAGTAATAAAATAAGTAAAGCTTTTTAGGTTACCTCAACTTTGACGTTTTTGTTTGCGCCTTGCGGATAGCTAAAGCTAAGATTCAGTAGTACTATAGAGAGGCGACTTCTAACTGTGACAGTTCGTGAAAACACCCGCAAAGTGATTCAACGATAACGTGCTTAGCCAAATTAATAAACTTACTTACTTTGTCGAAGTAATTTTAAAATTCGAAATTGGCTGCACGTCCGTCAAGACGTACGCCGATATAGTCTTTTCCTAGAGCTACGTTGGAAAGTTGCTGTTCCTGCATTGATTACAATACCCAAAATCTACTTTTCCGCTCTAGTGCAGGAATAGTATATTACATAATGAGTGTGGAAATTTTTTTTTTACATACAAATAATTATGTTCTTCAAACGAGCCGTAGGCGAGTTTGGAAAATAATTATGAGTTTGTAAACTTTTCCACACGAATTATGTACATTTTTTTGTCATACTAGACTGAGAAGGATTTATTAAAACCTCAAACAACTGAAAACATTAAATGAAGCCAACAAAACCTCAACACAACACTAGCACAAATGCACACACTGAATTGTCATGACAGCTCATTCAACTCGTTTATTCATAAGTTGGAGTTTGGAAAAAAACAGCTGGGCTAGATTTTTAGTGCTGTAATTATCATTGTGATGATGACTAGTGCTGTAATAATCATCAAAATTATTATTCATTCGCATTCAGAACAGCTGATCTTCGATTCTCCTGTAAATGGCAATTTTCCAAACGAAAATCTAGCTTGGAAAGTTATGTATTACATACAAGTATGGCGAAAATTTTCTTTCTGCACTCCAGACTTGCAACTTAACATCAGTTTTGTGAAACATTTCAGGCTAGTAAAGTCTATTATGCTCTTGAAATCATGTTGGTATCACTGGCAAAAGTTAACCTAACATAACCTCTTATGAACCCCAATGGCGCAGTGGATAGTGACGTGGACTAGTATTTCACTGCTTACTAATCAAGGGGGGTTCAAATTGTGAGTAGAACATTTTTTTTTTGCAGATTATTTTCAACTTCAAACAACTTCCAATATTATTTTACTTAAAAATAAAAGTAATAAACAACCTTTTGAGATTTTTTTGGTATAAAAAATTGAATTAAAAATTTAAATTTTTTTAAAATAAAAAATTAATAATTGAAAATTAAAATTTTTTAAATGGCGTCTGACTGAAATATCAATTTTGAATTCACTATTAAAAGTGAGGTTTTATAAACTTCTGTATCATTACAAAAATTTAGAACTTCGAATTCTGAATAAAATGGTGCCTGATTTGTCAGGATTCGATGATAAATAACGGAGATATGACAATTTTAATTTCAATTTCAACCTTTTACAATCAATATGGTAGCTGTAATTCGGGCACAAAGTTTCTTTGCTGCACTCGAGAAACTATTCCGCACTCGCCTGCGGCTCGTGCGTAAGTGTTTCTCTCGATGCAGAAATATCACACTTTGCGCACTGATACACAAATAACTATTCTAGGTTACTCGTCCGTTAACTTTTATAGAGCCCTATACCTATATCGGCGTAGGCCTACGTCTTGACGGACGTGCAGCCACTTCGTTTCTAATATACCCTAACTTATGCTGAATAACGCATAATTTTCAAATTCAAAAGAATATAAATTGTCTTTCATCCAGAGATATTATTATTATTTTATATTATCAGTTAGCTTACTTATTACTCGACTGGAGCGCTATGTGTTGCTTGAACCACAGAGGACGGAGAACCTTTATCCCTTCTCTGTGCTTGAACTCATTCCTCGCACTTTGTCACAATAATATAGTTCATCAAAAATTTCATAGCTCCAATAATTCTGAATGAACCCGTTCATTCATAGCTCCAATTGACTGAATGAATAAAGGCCTTTATTTATAAATGATAATTTGAAAAATATTGATTACATTCCAGACACATGGATAAAAATACATCACGAAAAAAAGCATTACTACGGTATGCATAGTCTAGAAAATAATAATTTTGAAAGAGAGCCGTTTAATTTTTGGCATAACCGGTAAGATTATCTGCTAGAAGTCGGGTCTTTATTATAAAAATATGAGATTTGAAAAAAAGAAAAAAATCTCAATTCAAATAATAATAAAAGTAGGCTACTTATTCAAGGAATAATATAAAGAAACTGAATGAGCAATACAGCCTACAGTTAATCAATTTTATTAAAATTATTTTAATAATGACTTATTACATTAAAAACTAGATGTGTAAATAGAGATACCGTAAAGAAAAAGTTGAAGACAGACAGAGAAAGTAATGTCAGGGGAAGTGAAAGAAAAAGGATATAAATTTTTTTAACATAACGGGTCTTCGCTAACTTAGTAATTATTGTACAAACAAAAACAATATTTTTTCAACATCAAGCTTTACACTAATAATTTTTCTCCTATTGAATGTTTTATGCTAGATTTAAACAGTTATTTTGAGAGTTAAGTTTGCAAAGGCCTGTCAAAAGGGAAGTAATATACCGGGGTTCGTGACTAAACAAATTCTTCACCGTCAGCGGTTCCTCTTAGCAACTGCACTCTCTGTGGAGGTCGTCGCCAGCGTCTGTTGCTCTTATGCTAATATTTTTTATTCAAATAATTCTTAGAATATTGTATTTAAAAAATAAAATTGAAATTGAGAATAAATCATCTGGATATAATTAGAATATAGAGGAATAGGTAATTGCTGGGATGCAGAAATTACAACAAAAATGAGCAAAATAATTATTATAGAAGGAAGAGCTCAAAACATCAAAAATATAGATACATAGGGTAGGGTATAAATAGAACAAAAAAATGGTATATTAAGAACGATAGTTTTAAACAAATGAAGCAAAAAAGATTTAACTGTTTGAGAATATAAAAGCAATAATAATAAATAACTCAATTAATAATTGTAGATTATTTATTGAACAAGAATTTACAAGAGTCATAATTTATAGTGCTAAATTCAATTCAATTTAAAATGAGTCAAAGTTCACACTCATTGTTGTACTAGAACCTTATAAAATTCACTTTGGAATCAACATCTATCTATACACTCAACACATAGTGCTGAAATTTTATTTGCTTAGCAAATTTTTCTATGCTCATTGCCTGATGGTGATAGCATTCAAGACAAAACTAGATAAAACTTTATTCAATTAACTTTGGCTACAAATCTATTAAAGCAATATGCATATGGCTTTCGTTGAGGGAAGCTACCCATTAGAGTAGGTTCCACTTCCTTGGTCACATTCTGGTCACCCATCCTAAAGCAGTCCATAGTGTTTGTGACTGAACATCAGTAACGTAAAGAGAAGAAACTTCAAAAATTACAGTGGAAGTTTCATAGGTGAAAATATTTTTAGGAGCAATAGAGAAAATGAGCGAAGGCCAATCAACTCCGAAACACTAAGTGTGCTCTTTAATCAAGTGTCAGTTATGCACCATGTCGAGGATGGCCTCTCAAAAGATGAGATAGCTTAGCTGAGGAATCATGTGAAGAGTTGAATTGCGTCGAGTTGTATACGAGATATATTATTAAATCTCAAAAGTAGAAGCGAAGAACTTTAGAGTGAGTGGCCATGACTGCAGCAGTGGTTTACTCAAGGATGGCAACTGCACTGATAGAGTAAGAGAGGACAAGACAACATATTGCCAAGTAACAATCTATCCTTTCTAATATACTTTGTCAATACATTTGTTTGAGTTTGAATTTTTGAAGTTCATACATCTCTACTATTTACTGATATTTTGTCTAAAACATAACACTTACTAACAAACGATGTAGCGCAAATAAAAGAGTTAAAAATATATCTTTTCATACCGCAGACAAATCGACCGTTCGGATTCACTTCAAACTAATCCAACATTGTGTCACAGATAATTGGACATTATAATAATTTATGACATTCTTTATACATTTTCTTCAACGAATACTTCCATATGAATGATTCCTGTTTCACTGATATTCTTGATTGGTACAATATTTGGGTTTGATAATAAAACTTCTTTTGGTTCAGCTTCAACCCATGGAAAATCCTACAACAAAAATTGAATCATTGCTATTTTAATACAAATAAATTACGCATTCATGTCTAATCAATGAGACTGAAGAAATCTTTGATTGAAGAATACAGTCTTGGCAATTATTATTCAGGAGTGAAAATTAAATAGTTGTATATTGTACTGAATAATAAATCATATTAAAATCTGGTGGTTAAGTGGTAGAGTGGACATTACTGTCCAAACTTGCCACGAAATTAAGATGAACAAGTTATTATATATATTTAAAATGATATGTCATACGTAAATCTCTACGTAAGTCGACATTCACTTCAATAGCAGTAGTAGTTAGCTGAGTACAAGCGCAAACTATGGAAATCATGGTAAAAGTAAGGCGATTTCGTCTGTCTCTTGTTTGTAATGTAGTCTACTAACAGCTAATGTGAAGTATACATTGTCTCTTTTGATTAAAAAAAAAAAAAAAACATAATTTAGGCATAGCTAAATGACAACATTAGCTGCTGGAGCGCACAATGAGCAGACGTAACCTTTTGGCGTACAGATACAAGCTTGACAGCTATGAAGCTTGTCGGGCCTTTTAAATAACTGTGCCTCTACTTTAAAATAACTCGAAGATGATGCTCAGCGCCTCAAAATAAGATCGACAAGAATATAATAACCGCGAGTACTTTTGGAAAGAAAACACGCTTGTCAATTCTATATCTTAATGTACAATTCTTTGATACTTTAACAATTCTACATTACCAAAGTGTAGAGTTGAGTTTCTTTATAACTTTTCTACAATATCGAAAGTGGTTCAGACTATTATTAATGAGTACTTTTGTAAGTAAATTTTGATGTACGTAAATCTATACAGTATCTTCAATCATAGAATAGAACAAGTATTTCATTATCATTAGATAATAACTATTTAATTATCTAACTTTTGAAGATTCGCGGATGGATAAATGAAAAGAATTGACCGGGTTTATCCAATAAGTATTTTCACGAACTTGGTAAAGCTGACGTTTCCTCACCATCGCGGACCAATCCCATGGTTGGTGATTCTACACTCAGCTATGTAACTTACCGCAGACGCTAGGAGGGTAGATTACTGTAGACTGTAAACTCAACAAACCTCCAAAGATGTCGTCTGCGATGACGACAAAACCTCAGCTTATTCAAGTAAGTGGAAATACTAGTGAGTAGAAATCTCATTTTTCCGTTCAATTCTTTTTCATCTGGTATATTTATTTATTTTTTGAATAATTTAATTATAGATTGCCTTTAAAAATGTTATAAATAGCATGATTGTACGTATTTCAGTGATAATAATGATTTCATTATTAAATTTAATGGAAAATTCAAATAGTTGTAAGAATAGTAGATAATATCAGAATGATTAAGAATAATGAAAGAAAAAATCACCATCAGTTATTTATCGAGGTAAATTCAAAGATAACTTTCTTGTGGGCTACACATGAAATAATATTTAATGAATGAGCAAAATAAATAAACCATCCAAAAATCAACTTGATCAGAACTTGAAAACTCTCACCTGTTGCACTTCAGACTGCTGTACATCGATCATGGCACTTTCAGTAGTGTGAACCTCAATTATGAACGTACAGTTTTCAGGCAATCTCTTCAAACTAGCAACTGTTGTGGACATTCTCATTATGAGAGACCTTAGTACTGAGTAAGCTCTGTTTATTGCAGCATCACTGAAAGAGCATAGAAACAGTTATTTCGGCTATCATTTTGATTATGAATAATTTCACAAATTTATATTGTATCATAACTCTCTGCCTCTACTACAAAATTGAAAGATCAATGGAATTCAATATTTTAGAAATTAATATTGAGAGTACATATAAAAAATATAAAAATCTAGACGTGAATTTGAAAGCATAGCATGGTTTCACATGAAAGCTTTTTTCAAATATATACAATAAAGGTTCCTTCATTACCCACTCTAAGGTGAGTAATGATCAGTATGGAACCAAATTTTTTATCGAGAAAAACTGATAATCAAACATTCGAAATGACCAGTGAAAAAGGATTTGATTGACGCAGGTTTTTAATCACAGAATTCAGATAACTTATTTAAAGTTATTCAGTCAGGACAGGGTGAGAGTCAATATTCTTAAAATTAATGCAAGAGCAAAATAAATGGTAATGAAGGATCTACTTTACTCTGTAATTGATTTTATTTAGTTTCCTACTTGAAACAATAAAACAATCATAAACTTCATCTAATGATGCATGATACATGTTGTTCTAAAAATCTATTTCTGAGAAAAAACTTCCATTATAACTGATTTTTGGATTGCAATGTTGCAATAAAGTAGGCTATTCAATAGTAAACAATGTTACTTTGGTCGATGGGAACCCAATGTGTGCGTGAATGGTCAACTCCCTTAAACAATCTTTGTGGACATTTTCGACAGTTCCAGGGCTGGACATAACTCTAATCCAGTAGTCTATAAAGTATGGAATTATGAGCTAGAAGTACCAACTTATTTTTTTTTAAATTTTCACTGTCAAAGCAATATTATTATTGTTGAGCATTTGTAAGACTCATGACGATGGTATTCATTATAGTCATAAAGAAAAATGAAATCCTTCAATTCGATTGAGACTAGAGTCACAAACAAATAAACAATATTTAAAAACTGAACAAAAAACCCAGTTTAAGACAGAAAAGTAATATAGCCTACTTGCCTCATTTGATTACGAAGATCACTCCGATTCTGAAGACGGATGACAAATTTTTCTATTGGAACAGAATTTCCATCTAAAATGACGACACTCACTTGCCCTAATTTTTTAACCTCAAGAAGGGACTTCATTGTTTTCAAACATTGACAAATATAGGAATTTATCTCTGGATGCTGACTTATCTGCAAATATAAAATAGGATATTTCATCAATGAAAAAGAATTATTAAAAAAATTCCAAAGCTTTCGAATGGAAGTTATCCTATTGTATTTCACAATATTATTGTCTTCTTTTCAAAATATTATGTATCATACGTGAATCCTGCCATTTGAGTTTTGACAAAGACTCATTAAATCATTTCAAGAACAATAGGAAATGCATTTTTTATTTATTAGAATAGATTGCAAAATATTTCAGCTAAGATTCTAGATTGCAATATTAAAGCTGGAACTTTCAAACCGGTAATAAAATAGAAGCAAGAAATTATATAGTAATATTAATCAAGTAATATGAAGCTTTCAGCAATCAATAAGTCGTATGGATTCAAATTATTATCTGAATGAAGAGGTGAATTTAAGACATATACATGTCCATTCTTAGAGAATGATATCAAGGACATAGTTTCCATCAACACCTGGACTTGATTGGAGAGAAATTGTAAATAAATAGTTCATCTCTTGCGGTAGAAGCCACCACTATTCCAGTACATTTCGCTCCCGAAATGTCCCCCAAATCTAACTCGTCTGAACCGTTATGAGTCATATAATGAGTTTTATAGAGTTTTAGAAGAAGGAAGTTATGTTGCCTCACACTCAAGTAATAATACTCAATGTATTGCTCTGTATCTTAAATAGCAAGGAGTTTCTATTCCACATGTGAATAATCAATAAAAAATTTATTATGTAAGCTATAATAAATATATATCTAATAAGAAATAAATATACTATAAGAATTATGAGTTAATATGAAATAACTTACATGAACCGGTACTTCGAATTTCTTCATCAGCTTGAAAACACCTTCTGGATAGAGTTTTCTCATGAATAAAATATTGTGTACTACAACTTCAATAACTTCCAGCAAAATGTTATGTGATTCTGAAAAAATATGAATGACAGAATGAGTGGAGAGGTATAGTCCAAGCAAAGAAGGCCCTCTGGCAAGATGAGAAAATTAATCCAGATCGGTCAATATTGGTTCAAAAGTTATTGATTTGGTCTCAATCGTAGGAAACATTCTGATCTACAATTTGAGACCAAATGAATATTTTTTGAACCAATATTGACCGAGCTGGAGTCTTTTCCTCATCTTGCCAGAGGGCCATCTTTGCTTGGACAGACTACCTATATAGGTAGGCCTACAAATAATTCAACTAAATTACAACAATTATATTATTCTAAAATACAACAATATTTTGCAATATTCAATTTTCATGCACAAATTACCTTTATTTTTACTTCAATCTGAACTATTTCAAACGACACTGCAGTCATAAATTTGAATATTACATTAAATATAAACTACTACTCAAATATTTATTTTTACATTGCGCCAGTAGCCTATTATAACAAAATTATGACATATACTGAAGTAGTATTAGTTGCAGCAGCAGCTGATAAGAACAAGTGGAGGTCAACTGCTGTGTCAGATTTGGCAACACTCACACGAACAAACAAGACAACACAATGCAGCTCAGCATTCACAATACATAGTGTATATACAGAAAATTCGCATTTGGGCTAAAATTGTAGAACATAATCTCCTCTATAATTTGATAATTTAGGGTCGTTCACTACCGTCTAGAAAGGCTAGTACTTTGGTAATAAGAAAGTTTTGATTATCAAACCACAGAGGATGTAAATTTACATCCTCTGTGCTTGAACTATGTGAGCGGGGTTTGCAGGAATCTTCCATTTAAAGCGCGCGCGGACTATTTCAGACTATGAGTGGATCAAGGTTCACTACAGTCCAGGAGGATGGTAGGGATCTGGGTACGAACCTCCCTTTCTCTCATACCCCATACAGGTCACAATGCTAACGGCCCCCATCACAAGGCCCTGGGTTCACCCTTGAAAATACGGTTGTAAAAATATTTACAGTATCTTCTTTGCTGAATCCACCATGACAGTGATATGCCTCTACATTTTCATATTGCTGAAAAAATCAAGATTTCCTTAAAGAGTGTGACTGTGCGTAATGACAACCTTTGACAAATATAAGTTACCTTCAACAACAGGGGCAGGTACCACGTACTTTTCAACAGACTTCCAGCAGCAGATTGATCTCTACCTGTCACGGAGTTTCTCCGTTGCAAACTTTTTGATGAACTTCTATGAATACAGTAGTTTTTCAGTAGATTTTGGAAAATCTTATGGCCTGAGAGGAAAAGCTGTTGTAGGTGCCTGCCAGCCTGAACCTTGGCATCTCCAGTCTGGATGCATGTTGGGTGTTGTGATTGTATACATAACTCCTCATTTGTAGATCATCTTTAGTCCTTTTAATATTCAGCAGTGAGCTCAGTGGCTGTAGACTGTGAGGATGCCAAGACTCCTAAACAGGAGACGGTAATGCTCTCTATAGCCTGAGAAAGTCATCAGCCTCATAGATCTCTTCTGCAGCAGCAGTATATCATGGACAGCTGGAGCATGCCCCCGCAATAGCACTCCATACATCAAGTGGCTGTGGAAGAGTGCATGGTATGCCATTATTAGGCAACCAAATGTTTCAGCCTTCCTAGAAGATAAATTACGCTTGAGATCTTCTAGCACACTTGGTGTACGTGTACATGGTGGTTCCAGGTGAGCTTTCTATCAAACCAGAAACCAGGCAGCTTTACTGGTTCCCTTTCAGCTATCTGCCTCTTCAATGAGCAAACAAGGATGGATGTCTTGTCCTCGTTGAGCTTCAACTTGTTTGCTATGAACCATAGCTTTGCCTCCTCAATGAGTTCTGCACACCTTGCCTCCACCTGAACCACAGAGGAACCCCTGGAAATCAAAATTGTGACATCTGCAAAAAGAACTGCACCCTCACTGCTTGTGAAGTTGTTCATGAGAGGGATGAACAACAGAGGGCCTAACACAGTTCCTTGAAAGACTTCATGGTTTGTAGCCTTGAAGTGGCACCATCCAACTGAACCACCTGCCTTCTGTTCTCCAGGTATAACGCCACAGTCCCCAGGAGTGTACCGCATATGCCATATCAGTTTGCTAATCGAAAGACTATGAAGCACACAGTCAAAAGCTTTTCTGAGGCAACACATTGCCAGGGCGAGAGAATCACCATCTTCAAAAGCACTCTGTATCCTGAAGGTCAATGTCAACAAGGCATTATAGTCGCCCACAGATCATTGGAATGACCAAGGTCACTGGCAATGGTGAGCCCTGTTGCCACTGTTGTCCACCTTCATTCGGCTAGCCTAGAATGATTGTTTCCTTCTCCTACAAAACAATTCAAGGAAGGTGAACAATATCCTCCTCACCCAAATAAAACATCACCCCTTCTCTCTCACACACTCACTCTCTCCCTTACTCCATACCCCTGAGTATGAAGCGGCACCATCGGAGGGAGAACCGAGGAAGGGTGGTGAAAGGCTTGGTTGAACTTGGTCATTCCAATGATCTGTGGGTGACTTTAGTGGTCGAACGACCGTTCTTAAATCCATGCTGGGATGAGGAAAGTAAGTTTTTGGTCTAAAAGAAGTTCACCAATGTTTCAAGAGTTATGCAAATTGCATAATGCCCTTTGTAGCCAACTTATGTCTGTAGAATGAAACATGCATTTATGCAAAGTGGAATTCTGATGGTAGACTACTTTGATATGAATATCACTCAATTTTTCTAAACCTGCAGCAGAAGAAACGTAACTTACCAAGATTTGAAGATTCATACTGGAACACATCACTGTTTCTCTGATCTAATTCAATCATATTTCTACCCTACCAGTAAGTTACACCTTGCGGTGTATGTGTAATCTAATCCTATAAAATATCACGACAGATAATATTATTTGATATAACTGGTGGCTACTGCATAAGTCTATTTTTCAAATATTTTGGATAAAGAGGACAGGATCTCAAAGTTTCGAATTTTGAACTCAAAGCGAAGCGGGCGGCTGGCCCAAAATGGCCCAAATAAATAACTAGAAGATAGATCAGCTGTTCTGTTTCCATTCCAAATAAATGATCGATTCGAGAATCGGCGGGCATATTCAAAATTAAAGGACAAATTAATCAAATCAGCAAGATTTCAGTTTACAAGCTAGAGAAAAATCTAGATTATAATTAAAGGAATTCAAATGATGTGATAATACTAATTGATGAAACCAATTTGATAGTTCACGGTCTTTCCAATTAAACTCAAAATCTTCAATGAGTTGATCTATCGATCGATAGTTACACTCGATATGAGCTATCGAGACTCGAGAGTTAAATGATTGACTCAACTCACACACTGGCATTTTAAAACTTAGGTTAAATTTCAAATTGGATAAAGTGATTGCATTTAATTAAAACAAATAAAATATATTGATGTTAACTAAATTGAAATCTAACTTTCTTAGCTTATTCAAACGTTTGGGATGTCAATGGATGCTGTAGCAGCCAGACGAGAGGCTAGAAGACGTAAAATTTTGGAGAATTCTTCAAATCGATTAACAAAAATCTTGGGACAGTCTGATGCATGTATAACAGGTAATTATAACTCATAATAGTTTTTAAAATTCTATTTTAATTTTTTAAAGGTACCTAATAAAAGTGCCACGAATATGCGCTTCTCTTTAATTGGTAGGCTACGGTACCGGTGATATAGGCCTACCCTACCCACTCTTGTTGACGAGTCTTCTCCGCAAACAGTAGGAGTGCAGGATTTTTCTCCGCGAAAGAGTGCAGGATTCATAAGTAATGTTCAAAGCAATTAAAAAAATGTGTTTGATTTTCAGATGAATGCTCAGTCAACTCTATTCCAAGACGTTCAGAGCCTCAGCCTTGCAATGGTATTGCATTCCATGAAGAACCAAGCCTTATCCCCAATGGACAACTCGATTCAGAGACACGAAATGCCTTTTCCAATTTTTTGACAGAAGAATCACTTCTTGGAACACAAGAATCTGCATCAAACGAGCATTCCAACCGTACAGATAATACAATATTATGGATAATATTCCATACTCTCCTCGGTCTTTCTGTAAGACTCATGTTTGAGTTCAATCTTGGAGTTCTCTTTGCAGATGTAAGTAGATTTGGACATTCAAAATATCTAGCGTATTGGTCTTTATTAATAATCCTAATGTCCAATGTCCAATAATTACTAATATCCAATGGTCTTTATTTCCATCCCCATATTATTATTTTATTCATTTACATTTAAAAAAATTTATTTATTTATTAATTTATTATTATTTATTTATTAATCTATTGGAAAAACACACATCGGTTGAAAGAACAGGCATAGCCCTTGGTATTTCAAAACACAATTTTCATTCAAATATAGTCCAAAATTTGAGGTTACAAGTCCAAATTTCTTCTTCAGCCGAAGTTTCCTCACTCAAAGAAATGATCTTAAAGTGATAATAATTTTAAAATTTTTAATTTTGAAGGGTTGATCCGAAAACCACAAAATAGTTCCAAACTTTCATTAAAATAGGAAAATTAATTAAAAAATTTAGAGCCGAAAATCATCACACACTAACACTTCCTGTAACCATGGTAAATGATACTCATAATATAGTTTATTATATATAAATATGAAAATATGACACTACCTACTTTAAACGGATACAATTCTGCTGGCATAGGTAAAGAATTAACTACCTTTTACTTCCTCGGTCCTCCCAACTATTCAATGTCCGAGGAGTCGTTACTCGTTATAGGTTATACTCCGCTACCGTGTAGTAGGACCTTACCGTGAGATTGTAGACTACTTCAACTTTCAAGAGAATGTCCTTGTTGTCTCTTTACTCTTGAAGATTTTGGTAGCAGTTCAAAGAGCAAATATTCTGTGTAGGCTAGGGATTTTATGATCTTCGTGAGGAAGTTTATTTAAAGTGCGTGTGAAGCTCATATCTCAATGTGGGACGGGGCTGTTCTCAGTAAGACAATTATTATTGTTTCCATTAAGAAGAGTGATATCATCGTTTACATATTTAACTTATTCAAACTTGATTGGTAATTCTTTATTCATCTCTACCCTACCAGAAATGCTATTTTGAATCTACTCCTATTAAGAGTATTTGGAAATTTTGAAATATTCAATCTAACTTACTTCAAGTTCCTTTCTGAAGCGTTCTCTTAGACCTATGATGCTATGCCAAATCACAGAGAAGGACTTATCTTGAAATGTGCTTGGTGCATAGGATTTATACCTTCTCTGTGCCCAAACCTAGGTCAACTAGGCAAACAGTCGAGCCACCACGTGTGCCATATGTATAATTATGTTCTGTGACTTATCAATTTTCTCAACATCGCCTCCAATGACCGTCTTCCCCGTCCGTCTTGTTATTATTATTCATTGATGGGTATAAGGTCTTTATATTGACCACAGAAATTCTAATTTTCTTGGATCAACTTATGTCGCCTCTATTATATAGCCTATTACATTACTTTACTAAATGGACGATTATATACATTAGTAGAAGTATGGTTGAAAGCATGGAAATATTTATTTCAAGATGATGATAAAAAATCAAGCAATTGAAAAAAAGAGCTCAATATCTTCTATTCTAAACAAATACCCAAGTTAGTCCAGAACAGCCATTTTGTTCTTATTTTCTAATTTGAACGATTATATGACTTTTTTGTAAATTAATATTATTATTTTCTTTTCATCTATAGGCTAATTAAATAAAAGCTATGAAGTTGAATTAAAAGGCTAAAGTTGGTCTATATGATTTTGATCTGAATTAAGTGCACCGCGATTGGATAAATTGACAGACAGACAGACAAAATTACTTTATTTCAATTACATACAAACAAAATAAATCAAGTACTCATGCATTCCAATACAAAAATGAAACAATACTCATACTCAAGTTCAACCTGGGAAACTGAAATATCTAATAAAAAATGTAACTTACAGGTAAAAAGCTGAGTTTCAAGGTAAAACGATAAGTTTTTTTTTTAATAATGAGCAAAAACAAAATATGAAAATGGTCTGCATGGGCTAGATGCCTGTGCGCAAACCAGAGTTGCCAAAACAATGTTATTATATTGAGAAAGTAATGGATTAATTTTTATTTTTTTTATAAATATGCATATATGGTTTTTCATTCCTTAATGTTACCAAGTACAATTTGATTAGAGATAGACTGAAACTGCAGATATATACCCCCACGAAAAAAATTACCAGTGCTAAAATCATTGATGACTATTGTAGTTGTTGAAAATAATATTTTCAATGACTATTGTAGTTGTTGAAAATAATACCTTCTGAGTGATCTACTCCTAATTGTAAGATAAATTTCTTCAATTTTAATTTGAAAGCTGATTTTGATGTGTTTTGAAATAATATTTGTTGAGGAAAGTAGGAAGTTGATTTACGATATAGAACATGACATATATAAAAGGAATTGGTTTGATTGTAAGCTTTTTGCAAAGATATTGCTGAAATACCAGTGTTATGAGCATATCTTGTATTGTGAACATGTGTCACAGTTCTGAGAATGTGCATATTTGAGAAAAGATGAATTAAAGTATTTTTAATGAAAAGTTGTCTTATTGTCATTACTGAGCTTTCCCTGAACAAAGCGCTGGTCGCGAAAAGAGGCCTTTTTTAAAAGCTGCCTTCAAGATGACCTTTTGAACTATAAAGAGAGGTTGAAGAACTGTTTTGTAGGCGCCACCCCATGCCAAACTCTAAAAGGGATTGCACATAGGCAAAGTATGCCATTCTTATTTCTCTCCTGTCCAGAACTTCACTCATCATTCGAAAAGCATAGATGTATTTTCTGAGCTTTTTCTTCATGTAATCAATATGAGCGGACCACCTCAATCTATAATCGAAAAATACACCTAAATACTTATAACATGTAACCAAGTCAATCTCAGAACAGCCGCATGTTGTACTAAAAAAATTCCTACAAGAATGAACCTTCAACCCTGATAAATTGTAATCTGTTACTGGACGTAGGGATATCGGCATAAATTTTTGGTTTTTCTGTGTTAATTGATAGTGTATTCTGATCCAGCCATGTTTTAGTAAGAAAGAGGTCTTTTTGGGCGTTTTCCTTTACTTCCTCCCAGTTTGACCCTTTTAGAAAGATTAAAGCAAACAAAAATAGTCTACCACTTAGTTCTAATTTTGATATATTAAAAAAAGGATGGGTCCTAACGTGCTTCCCTGAGTAACTCCATAATCTACAGCCACGCTTTCACCTCTGGTATCAGATATTGAAACAAACTGCAGCCTATTTTGAACCATGACAAAGTGTTTCCTCGAACACCAATACAATCCAACTTATTTAATCATTTGTTTCTATCAACAGAGTCAAATGCTTTTTTGAGATCCAAAAATATAAGCATTAAGCATTGATTATCTGATATTCCCTCACTTATGTGTTTAGAAATATCAAACAAAGCATCTGATATGTTTTTGTCATTTTTAAACCCATACTGACAATCACAAAACACGTTATGTATATTTAAATAATTTATAAGCTGTCCTTTTACTATTTTTGGAGTATTTTGGAGAAAACGCTAAGCAAAGATATAGGTCGGTAGATATTCTTGTCAGTCGGGTCACCTGATTTGTAAAGAGGAAACACTTTAGCCAATTATCACAAGAACTGAGGGAAAACGCCGGAAAATAAACTAAGGTTAATCAAATGAGTAAGTGGTTTAATAATAGTTTGAATATTATCTTTTAGGAAGGAAGCAGTTACGTTATCATGCCCTGGAGCCAACTCCCCTCTCAGATCATTCACAGCCCTTATTACATTATCATCTGTCACCTCTTGAAAAACGAAAATATTATCATCTACTGTGTAGTTTCTATCATCAATTAAGAGAGGCTCGACCGAAACTATTGCGTCGGCCAGATTTTGGCCAACCGCAGAGAAAAAATGATTAAAATCATCAGCCACATCTGTTAGGAGCTCTAAAGTGACATTATCAATTCCTGGTAAAAATTTGTTGATTAAAAATGAATCTCTACTTTTTGTGCTACCAGCCAATTCTCCTATCACTCCCCAGAACCGCTTAGGATCATCTTTAAATTCTAGTAATTTACTTCTGTAATATTCATGTTTGGATATTCTTAAATCTTTGGTCAATTTTTTCCTTAACGAAATATATTGGGTTTTCAATGTATTATTGAATGGTTGCCTCCTCAGTTTCCTACTTAATTTGACCCTTTGTCTAATTCCTACTATCAAATAAGAATTTATCCATGGCTTGAGTTTCTTTTGCCTCGATCTCACCACTCCACTTTTTATACTCGAGTCCACAGAGTTCTTTACTACCTATCTGGAAAAAATTACTGGAGCAACTACCTACTTCGTAACAGTTCATTACAGGATCCCAATCAGCTGTTTGAACAGCATGTGCAAACATTGACTTATCAACGAAATTATAAGTTTTAATAGCTGTAGAGGGTATTTGTGCCGAAATCGAAATAGTCAAGGCCGTACTGAAATGATCTGTTATACTGGTATGTAATACGGCCGACTTAATTTTATCCTCGGGGCTATACCGCACAAAAAATGTGATCGATGCATGTACTTCAATTACCGTCGATTCTAGTGGGTTTATTTACACATTGAATTAACCCGTTTCCAATTAGACAGTTCAAATATCTATTTGTTATCTGATCATCCAGAAACAAATTTATATTTACATCTCCTACGAGAATACAATTTTTATTACAATTTGAATTATAATAATAATTTTCCAAGCTATCCAAGAAGGAATCGATATTACTGTACGGTATAATGCCAAGAGAGAAAAGGACGTGTTTAAAAATTTAAAGTCCAAAGTTAGTCCATAAACATCACCCAGCACCGTCTGAGAAGCTTTATAGTTAATTGCATTTTTAATGAAGATAACCACTCCATCATTTTGATTGCGCTTCTTATCAGTAGCAATCACATCGTAACCATCTATTGGCAGTATAGCTACCCCCTCCCTCAACCAGCACTCTGTCAGTATTATTAAGTCTAGCTTTACGCGAATTGATTGCAAATTTACCAACAAGTCATCAAGACTTTTAAAAGCACTTCTAATATTTGTACATAAGATCTTCAAACCTACACCTGCAGAATCATAAAATGAAAAAAAAATCTACTGGATGCTCCAATTCAAAACAATTGTGATTATTCAAGCTGTCATCGTCATCCTTATTTGATAATAAAAGCCTAGCCACCGCTAGAAAAAAATGAAGGAACCCTACCTCGCTCAGCCTATCCTAGAGAATAGAGTGGCAAACAATAAACGAAATAATTATTAATAGAATCAGTTCATAATAAAAATATTATCTTCAATTGTCTTTCACAAGATTTACCCATTGCACAAACACAATAATCACCACTGATAAAAATTAATCTTCATTTGCAATCGAATAATAGATGTACTACAATAGAGATTTCACAATTATATGAAGCAGAAAATACAAAAGAATCGAAATACATATTAAAGCAAAATTTATAGATAAATATAAAAAATCAAGTTAATAAATAAAAAATTTTATCATGATAATCCCTAACTGCATGATACTTTAGCTTCAAAAGTTATATTTATATTATTACGATTTATTTTTAATTAAAGTATAGCCTAATTGCTTTTTATTTTCAAATTTCAATTTATTCTTCCAGTGAAGGAAATGATTACTTATTACTGTAATTATTGGTTAATATTCATATTATTATTTACAGTGATTAAAATCTCTTTATTCGAATTACAAATGAAATTGAAAAGCAACTTTTCTAAAAATCATGCAACTCTCTTCCACATTCTTTTCCAGATTATTTCTTATTTAAGTGTAGTTTACTTATTCTGCATTAATAAAATTCAATGTACAAAGTATATTGTTCCATTCAAAGTTTTAAAAGTAATTCAAAGTTTCCATTGAATTTAGTTATTTGTTTCAAAATTAGAGTATAATTTTCATCAGTTAATTTTATAATTAATATAATTAATTAATTCAATTTATATAATCTGTACAAGCAAAGAAGACATTCTGGCAAGAAGTGAAAATGACTCCAGCTCAGCCATTATTGGTTCAAAAATTATAAATATAAATTATAAAAAAATGGTCTCAGAGTGTAGGAAACATTCTGATCTACAATTTGTGACCAAATTTATAATTTTTAAACCAATATTGACCAAGCTGGAGTCATTTTCTCATTTTGCCAGAATGTCTTATTTGCTTGAACAGACTACCAATTACACATGTAATGTCTGGGTTCCGCATTTGACAACTTGTGTGGTGAGCAATGTAGAAGCGGTTGCTTTTACTGTCGTTTTATTGTCTACTCGCATGCTCAAGAAGACCATCTATTCTTATCTATCTTTTAGGATGAGGCCGCACTGCCGGTGGGTTGAGCGTGGAGGGTGGAGGATAGTTGGTAAATCTATAGAACATACACACACCATCCACAGTGATACATTGTATGAATGGTATGACATCATACTGTTTTTTTTAAGGTTATGTTGTCCATATTTAAGAATTTCAAGATGGTGGCTGGACACATACCATTCATACGATACATTACTGTGGATGGTGTGTATGTTCTATAGATTTACCAACTACCCTCCACCCTCCATGCTCTACCCGCCGGCAGTGCGGCCTCAGCCTTACAGTCAATGTAGAGGGTAGACTCATTTAGACATCTTTCACAATATAAAGAAGTGTTTCCAATTCACTAAAACATTGAGATTCGGATTTTTCAAGTGCTAAGGCTATTTCTACTTGATGAAATGTTTTGAATTTGTGTGTGATAGTAAATTATTTTGAAATGTTTTTCAGTCTCTATTAATGCCTTTTGTGACGATGTTGGTGGCGAAATACATGTCAAATCCGGAGCAGATTGGAGTATATAATGCCAGTGGACAAGGACTAGTGAGACTGGCTCTCATGATGTGTGGAATTCGTCAGGCGGCACTCGACAAAATATTTCTCTGTCAGTCAATTCTTGCAAATTTTATATTCGATTTCTCATTGTACTTCTTCTCATTCACTGTAACACACGAATTATTGAGTTTCTTCTCCCCTCGGTAAATATTTTTCCATTATGTAGAATTTCTTACACAAAATATTCATGTTTTGTATTATTACAATTGATTTAATTGAAATTGATATGACTACCTTGGTTTTTGCTTCAAATTGTTAATAGTGGTGTGTAGAACCATTTCAAAAAATATTTGTGCTGTTTATTGGAATTAATTCGTTTTTCTATTTTGATGGAGAAAAATTCCACCGTAAATATTTAAACTATTTTATTTATTAATTGTATATAAATGGTATAACAATTTATTAATGTATTATATGGTATGATAATAATTTATGGCATGGAATACCATTATTCCAGGTATCTTTTGATTCATAGCAACCTATTACTGAGATTTGTATCATGAAGAAGCTTACATGTTGCGGGCAACATGAGAAAATATAGCATTAAAAATATTTTTATACAATTAGATTGAAAGGGAAAGTTGTCATTAAAATAATTATTGAATTGAACTAATAGTAAAGGCTATAAATACCAGTTCAAAGTTTCCAGACTTCTATTATTACAAAGCAAAGAAACTTCTTCACAAGCAAAGAAGCAAATAATTTTTTTTTTAATTAATAGATTCTTTACTATGCATGTTTGTATGCATGGTACCGTAGTTGAATGAACTGTTTTCCCATTTTTAGCATCAATAATAATAACAATAAATACTCATTTTAAGCTGTGTTTGGCCAAACAATAATTTGTGGGTAATGAGAGGGGTGATGACATAAGAAACTGCTACTAATTTCCAGGTTGTTGGGATAGAGAGCTTATCGTCTCCGGAAGAAATTTATTAATAATATGATATCTTGAAAACTATTAATTCAATGCTGTACTTAGTAAGTTTGCAACATTTATGCACTAATATTTTCCGAATGATATAAAATACACTGGCAGCTCGTGCCCACGAAACAGGTGAAGTGCCCGTACCTTTTTACTGTACAGCACTTCACCTGTTTCGTGGTCACGAGCAGCCAGTGAATTACAAAATTCTTTTTGTTCCATTGAATATATTATTGTGAAATTGTATTTTGAAAATAATTTTCAATTCATATGAATCATAAAATACATTCATATTTGGCGTAGCAAATAATTTATCAGCCCAAGGTTGGAATAACCTTGAATGAACTTAATACTCTTAAATAACCTTCTAAATAGTCTACTAATGACATATAAATAATATATTCTATAATCGAGTGATAGAATGGTGGAATTATTCCCCTTCCATATATAAATTCTTCCATAAATTAAGCTAAAATATTTTAGGATAAGACAATGAAGTTAATCATAAATACAAATTTCTCTTGATAGGCTGTACATATTTAATATCTGGCATACTTCACGTTATTCTAACACTTATGTTTAAACAAATAGTAATATACTTTTATTGTACATTTTAAAAATGGAATTTCAGATTACTTTCTGAAAAATGACATTTTTGTAAAAAATACAAAATTATAAAAAAATACTAAGTTACCTTAATAATTTACATCCAATTGTCGAGAAATTTACAAGTATTCGTGAATATATTCTTGGAAACGTTCGTGTTGAAGTAAAGTTTAACAATCATCAATAATTAAGTCGGAATAGAATTTCATTATATATATATATATATATTTTTTTTTTTTTGAGGGTGATGCCCACATGGGCTTTTGAGCCTGTGCGTGGGTAATAGGAAGGATGATGATGAGAGATGAATGGACCCACTGCTTTAGGTGGGTTCCGAACCACCGGGAAGCGATTTTTGAGGCTCATAAATTGAATTCAGAGGAACCGGTCATCAGAACAACGGTGCTGGCAGAGGCACGTCGCTTATCTAATCTCACCGATTAGACGCTCTCTGCCACTGGGACAAACCGCTTCCCCTTTCAAATGCTATCAAGTCCTTTCAAATGTATAGCTTTATGCCTTACGCCTTATCAAGTTGTCTTATTGAATGTGTAATTTTTACCATCATGAATAACTTTAATTTTATCTATCATTCTCGCGTCCTTTGTCCTCATTACTTTCTTTAATTTCTGTATGCAATGTGATTTGAATGTAGAAATCTAGTTAGAAGTTTTAGTGCCGATTCTATTTTATAGAATATTACAATTCGACGTTCCTGTATTAAATAAATATACTTAGACTCATTTTATATCATACAGGAATAAACAGTCATTTTCTATGTTCATTCAACTTTACAAATCGTAGAGTATAATCTTCTCAATTTCTGTAGCTAATTGAAAATTCAGCAATAAACGAAGACTGATATATTTATTAGTGACAATTGTCAGTGTACGTCTCTAGCTTTTAATAATATTATTTTTATCAAGGCTATGAGTCATCTTCTAGATAAATATTTGAAATACACAACTACAAAAATCCCTCAATTTGAAAAATTGTAATTCTTTATCGTGTATTGTTTTGTATAGAGTTTGAGTGTTTGCAATCTTATTGATATTGTATTATGATACTAGAATGGGTACATGCAGTTTGTTTTCTGAAATTAGTTGAGAGTAGGCCTATATTTATTCCTCAAGTAATGCTTTAAAATATTCAATTAGACGTACAAAATAATATTAACAGTATCAATGCTTCTGCATTCAAAATCCAGTGCAAAAATATTATTCAAGAGGGATGTCTGAAATTTTTTTCTATTTTTAAAAAGTATAGACTAAAACACATATTCATGAGTTATTCCCATGCATCACTGAGGAGCTTGATTTCTTCTCTACTTTTTTATATAATCGCCATTTTTGTCAAAGCATTTAGTTAGAATCAGTTTTTCTTAGGACCTCTTTAGAAATTCCACCGAATCGGTGTAAAACGAGTTGGCAGTGGAATTTTTGAAGAACTTGAGAAAAAAGTATTTTATCGACAGGCAAAACAAAGTAGCATAAACAATTATGAAGATAATGTAGCCATAATTTTATTCTTAGTAAGAAAATGAGCTCATGGTATCATACCGCATTCTTTCAAATTGGCAATAAATATGTTACTACGAGGATCAAGTCTAATGAATTGGCAAAAAAAAATTTGCCAATGTCAATTATTTAACCTGAAATAATGTAGCCTTCATTTTCTTCATGAAAACTATTGTGAATAAACCAATACAACAATTGATTTTCCGAGCACTCTGACATACTTAACAAAAAAAAATGTTTAAGTTTATCATCTTCATATAATATATCAACCTTTAGGAAAATTAATAAATAAGAAAATATTGAAGTTGTACCTCTATCAATAATATAATTATTAACACGCTTCATTAGCATAAAACAACCAATGAATTAGAATATTCAATATCTATTGCATTCTAGTATGTCTAGAAAATAATTTGCTATAGTAGGTATAGTAGAGTATTCCTGAATTCAGCACAAGAAAATATTTTGTAATAAATTTTTGCTACGATAAGCTTATAGATTATATAGGTGGAAAAGATATTATAGGAGAGAATGGGCCACAGTGGAACATGGGCCACAGTGAAACATCTAAATTGTTTTTGTATCTCGCTAATCTCTCAACTGCTGCACTCTGTGAGTGAACTCTATAAAATAAATTTTCTATAATTTAGGTGAGTGAACACATAATTTTCATCATTTAAAAAAAAAACCTCGTGGATCTGACAACATTAGTTTTCACTTACCTAAACTATGGATAAGTTCTACAACATCTCTGATAAAAGTGTAAGTTATATTTTTCTATCCATAGTGCAATGGTACAAATAGTTGACTCTATGTAAGAAAGAGACATTATTCATGTTTTGATGTTGACACCTTGAATTTACTTTTCCTGGTCATTTCTTTTCTTTATTTGCAGCTATTGTCACTCAGTAACAAAAAGAACAACTCTTTCTAAAACTTGTAGACTAATTGGCCTTTTTTTAGGAAGTTCTGAGATCGAATAAGGATTATTTTTTCTGATCAATCTGACATGGGCCATAATGGAACACTTTGATGGCACCCATTAGACACATTTTAATTTGTTGTTTCACTGTGGGCCGCATCATGTTCCCTATATTGAGCCACAGTGCAACATGATGCAGGGCTTTTTGAAACAGTTCATAAAAAGTAGTTTACATTCCATTATCAAATTAAAATATATACAATGTAATGTATGCGGAAAATGTTAATCTACAAGTAAATTTATCTTCTGAAGCTATTAAGCAAACAAATAAAACTAAAAAAATTGTTTTGTAATTTTTGTTCCACTGTGGCTCACTCTTCCCTACTTCAACGAATACAAAATGTTTCGCGTCTTGTGAATAGTACAAAATGTTGGACTGTGTTAGACTTATTTTCTATTCACATTATCAAAAAACAATCTGATGGCTAAGAAATATACTGTTGAATATTGTATTGTCTTTCGAAATAAACGGAAATTGTTGAATAAAATTGTAATTGTTTCATTATGATCATAAAAACTAGACTACTGATGTACCCTAGAATATAGGAATTTGAAGAATCCCTCTATAAATAATAAGTGGTGATCAGCAGTGAAGACGTTATTATTTTGAAAATTCAATATCTTAACTATTATTTTGAAACTGATAGCACAGAGAAAGCTAAGAATCAACTTTTTCCCTCCTCTGTGCCATCGGCGTATTTCTATGTGTTCATACATCAATTTTTATGAAAAGAGAAAATCATAATTTTTTTCATGTAGCATAAGTATTGATGATGATTAAATTATTGTAATCCCATCTAACAAAAATATACTGACCATAGAAGCTTACTAAAGCATAAATACAAAAATAAATTAACATTCTACTAAATGAAATATAGAATTATATTGATAACTCAGTTGACATAGATATCTCGAGTCAGAATATAATAATTCGAATATTTAAAGGATGAGTTACTACAAGAAACATTTATAGTGATTTGAGTTCAATTTACTAATATCGCCAGCGTGTGGAATGGATTTCTCAAGTTTATGCTCTACATTTGGAGCAGCTTGTTGGACATTTAACAATCCACAATGTGTTGGCTCTGGATAAGAGTATTCAAAAATTTCTTCTCCTTCAACTATATCTGATTGCAATTCTCGAGACGTACAATCTCCGTTTGGAAAAGATTGATACATACTTTTTCGACCAGCAGACATCTGTGAGAGTAATATATTCTCAAAATTAAAATTTACATATAATTGAACTATCTGTTAGCAATATTATCATAAATATAAAATTCTATATTAATTATTTTATAAATGATTTCAGCTGAATAATGAAATGAGTGGAACTAAATTCAAGCCACCGTCGCGCTTCGAACAATTATGTTCCTTCTCAGCGCTTCAAGCAAAAGTAGGTTCCCTTAAAATTACTAGATTTTCACTTTTCTGCCTTACACAATGGATGTGCTCACTGGAGATGGTATTTTTCATGAATATAAAAGTGGAGAAGTATATACCCAGTCCATGTATAGTACAGATCAATTTCAAAAGAGTTTTAAATCACTGCAATAGACGAGTAGACAATTATCACACTAACATTTTAAAACTCCTCATTTTTAGAGGATAACGTATTTCGAGTTGAAAGAAATGTGTTCAGTTCGAGTGCTGCTTCGATACCTACCTACTGTCAAAGAAGAATTGATAAATGATTTCAATAGAATAATTTTGAAATAACTTACAGTTGTGATAAGGAGATTCTTAGGGTATGTATCTATTACGTCCTCTTTTCCTGCTTCTGTTCTGCACTTTTCTATCTGTGCTCTTTGTTTGTTTTTCTCTTGCAAAAGCAGTTCTCTGCTCTCAATTCTAGCATTCAAACATAATTCAGCCAGTGCCTTTAGGGTAGAAGCCAATTTGCAACTATTATCCAGAGATCTCAATTCCTCTTCTTTTTCAACCACCTGGGAAAATAGAACGCAGTTAGATCATTCAACTGGGATGATCACAGTACGGGCAGCAATCATTTTCTTAAATTCTCTGATGTAAAATGAAAAATTGGTTCAAACGCTGGTATTTGAATACTTCATTTACTTATAATAATTATAGTAAATGCATTCAATTCATACTTTTTTCGTTGTTTCGATGAAAATTTTTTCAATTACCGTGACCAACGTTTTGAGAATAAATAGCATATCAATTAGCGATAAATATCTAAAAATATGTCTATTTTTTATAAATATTAAATTAAATAAATATAAAACAGGAATGATATCAGCATTTGCCTTTTCTAATTCCAGCTAGTATCTTTTATCGGTATATTGGTTTTATTGATGAGCACCAACCATACTTGAAGGACTTGGAATTTATTCCATTTCATCACAATAATGGTAGAAAACCGAAAAACTGCTTACTTCTTTATCCCGCTGTTCTGTGATTTCTTTTTGGGCACACATGAGGGTTTGTGAAAAAGTTGCATGTTCTGCTGCTAGTCTTTGAACTACATTTCTGTAAATTGGAGACATCTCATCAATTGGTCTATGCTGAACATTATCTTTTGCCAGCTCTTTCCACACTCCACCTACACTCAGTTTGAAATAATTTTCCATCAATTTCATTGTTACCTGTAAAAAACGTGAATAGTAGTTGAATTCGAGAGACTACAGTAATTTCAATGGTTAGTTGGAGCAATAGATTTGGTTGCACACAGTTATTTTAATGCATCAAGATTTCAATTTTACTGATGAACAATTTTTTTCATTTGAATAGACGTGTTATAACACAAAATATTTTTTTACCCTTTAGAGTTGAAAAATCAACAATAAACAACAGGTTCCTGGGAATTTCATGAATATCGATAGCCTCAATTATTATCCTTAATAATGTATATTGCGAATGGGGGAATATCTGTACAGTTTATAATTTGTTTTCCATAGTTACCTCATCATGGCAATCTAGAGGTAAGTAATTCAATTTATATTGATTTTCGGCAATTGTTGTTATATCCTTATAACGAACAGTCAAGTAATGAACGATGATATAGATTTTGATCCTCATGTCTGCAAACATCGAAAACATTCCTGTATCATCATCAACATTTTCCGAATAAATTATTCTTTCAACTCCTCCCATTAGAGGGTCTTGCCAGTCTGAAACAAAATATAACCATTCAGGTGTTTTCATTAGGGTACTTTTATTGAATGAAATTTTGTAGCTGCTATATATGAAGAACGCAGCTATATGATACAATATCATGAATATTTTTTCATTATAATAGAGAATGGAAAACCCACTTCTGTAGGAAAAAAGTCACGTTGCAATCGATTGATTATAATTTTATGAGATTTATACAGTATCTATACTACCTTACAATCTGTCTAATTCAAGTCTATTTTTGTCAAGACTGCGGTCACACCTGACCCACCACAGCACGATAAGCCCAACAACCATAATGAACAATAAAAAATGTTGGGTTGCGCTGGATGTATTGTGAACAGATCTCACCTCCTCCAATTCTAAAGCCTTCCTTCATGTTTGGATCCAACATTCTGTCGTGTTGGGCCGGATAACCGGTCGGGGTTCGCCGAGTGGACTGGGACGTTACAACCTTCAGTCCGCTAGCGCTACACGGTCGTGGGTTCGAATCCCACCAGAGGCAAGGTCGTTTATGCACCTCTTAAATCACCCTCACACACTCCATTACCCACGCACATGTAAAATTGAATAGTTATGTGGGCATCATCCGCAATAACACTTTGACACGTTCTAGAATACCGTATATTATCCATACAGCACTTCCGTGTGTAATGTTAATCTCCAAAATATTGTATAATTTATTCGTATTATATCAACATAAAATAAGTAATAAAATTGCAATAATAAATTGATTGACATAATGAATAAAGCAGGAGTAGACTACCTTTAATACATCCATGCTCATCTCTTTCCACACCAATCAATTCCTCCTCTTGCCTCCAAAGATGACAAAGTAATCTTATCACTCCAGAGCCGATACGCACTCCCTCGTCTTTCCTTTTAGTTCTCCATGTTATGAGGTAAGGGACACTGGTTGGATCCTCACATAAGTCAGCTAATAATGTAAGATACTTTATTTTCAGCATACGTGGCACAATCTGTAAAAATAATCTATTTATTAGAACTCACAAAAATTACTTATTGACGTGTGATCAGTTGTTAAATGATAGGATTATATATATTGAAAGCAGACATACAATAAGCGATTACTATTTCATCGAAATAGTTTGCATGAGAGATTGACCATTTTATGAAGTTGAACTATATAGGCTTACTCGATAAGAATGCAAAAATAAATAATTCAATTCTTACATGCTAAATTTAATTATGATTCTGGTGGTATTGATAAATAGCCTATTTAATTATGATGAGAACTGTACCGTACCAATAAACTTCATTCTAATTACGTGCAGACTTGAGATTAGTACACGGAATGCAATTTCTGTATGAATAATTAAAAGAGTCTAATATTAAGTATTGAGATAATGATGATGTGGTTTCTTGTCATTGTCAGTATTCATAGATAAAGTTACAGTATATAGGCTACAGAAATTCCTTATTGTCCAGGTAGAGCATATATGAATCTGTGATATTGGATGGTACCGTATTTAATAATGAGTATTGAGGATAATTATTCACCTGAACTAAATCCAATATCGAATAAATTCCATCGGCGTGGATGAATCTCTCGGAATTCTCTGGAATATTTATAATACATCTCCATAAAATGTCACTTACTGCCACATGAAATCTGTGAAAGAAAAGTTGCCACATTATTTATGAGGAGTATACGGTTTGTGCTTGTAAATAAGTTACGTTATTTTATGATGAAACACAATAAACACCATACAGGCCTATACCTATTACCCAATAGTTTATTTAAATAAGAATATAATTAAAATTTCCGTATGAACTAATTAGACAATTAAGTAAAATGACACAGACAATATTAAAGCGATCAAAATTTATAAATTATGTGATATCTTTTTTATACAAAAATATAATACAACCCTTATGAATATGATCAGTCCATGACATTAAAACTAAATTATTGTTACCGCGGTATATGATTAGTCATATTAACGTATTAGAGTATACGTTACAGTTACCTGTTGCTCAATACTGAATCAACTTTTCTATGGTACAGAACTCGGTTGAGAGAATCGAATGCAATTGTGAATAATGAATCCTGAATAGGCGAAAGTTCAAAGCCGTCTTGAGACAGCAAGCTATTTATTAAGCAGAGCAAATTGGTCAATATATCTTGAAAATACGTAGACATTACTTCCATTTCTAAACACCTTTCAGCCAACTCTGTAACAAAAATTATTCTAAGTTTTATTGAGGAAGTATCATTACAGACTAATACCTACATAAAAACACTGTACCGCATATTGCCTACAGATTCATTTAAGTTCAACTATAATTTGTAGAGAAATCTATGTTCTGTTACTAATTTTCTAGGTTTCAGGTAATTTTTTTACAAAAGCTTCTTACCAAGTTTAATTTATGCTATGAAAGTTGCAAATCTGCTTATTTAGATTATAAATCCCTTTTTCAAGTTATACGGTATAATTTTTACCATCTATTCTAAATATACAAAAAAATATTTCTACACAAAATAACAATCGATTGTAGGACTAGAAAATATGAATTTTCATATTTTCTAGGTGTTTCATTATTCAAATTTTGTCATTTTGTTAGTAGCCTATTATACTCACTTATCATAATGCAAACATCGACCTGCTCAACTAAAGTGGAAAAATTCTCGTCTTTTTCGTTATTTTTTAATAGTTTCAATAAGCAAAGAGTAGCTTCAAATAATACAGTCAAGCCAATCATCTCATGTCGAAACAATTCCAATATTTTCATAAGTCTAAAATTAGGAAAAGAAATGATAAATTGCTGAAATTCAAGGATATTTGCTCATTATTACTTTTCATAGTATGTTCTATTCTTTTTTATTAATAAGTATAAATTTTACGTGGTTCAAGAATATTGAAAAATTGAAATGCTGTTATAATAAATGAATTAGGTACCTACCATGCATTCTTTTTCAATATTGGCCAAGCTATAAAACCAATAAGATTATTCTTCATAATGTAGAATATATTACTTCACCTTCACAAGCGGTAAAATACCTTCATGAAAGAGTCAATAATTGAAAACTAGTCTTGAAACCATTCCTCAGGAACATTAAAAATAATACAGTTTAAACTTTTCTATCAATTCAGGGGTAAAAATTTACAATAATTCTCCCGACAAAAAATAATTTCAGGATAAGTGTAGATTTACAGAGTAGTTTATAAAGGAGAAAAATAAGGTAGCAAACATTTATAGTAGCAATACCTATTATATTATAGTGAATTATAGAATTCATAGAAGAATGAAATTTAAAAGTTTGAAGAACCACTCAACAAGTGAAAGCAAGAACTAAATTGTATGATAATATGAATTGCAGGATTTCAATCATGTTTGAAATTTACCTATTTGGACCATTTTTCGAGATAAATTGGTCCAATAACTTTGAAGAAATTGATGGTAATAATTTAAAAGCCATTAATAGTTGAGATGCTTTTATAGAAGACCATAGAATATAATCTTGAGGGCTTGACCAAGAAGTTAAGTATTCAAGAAGCAATTCCATAACTTCCATTAAAAAGGGATAATCCTGAAACAAAGTATTGGCATGCTACAATTTCAAGTTCCACAAGATATGATTCATTTGTAAAGATTTGAACAAATTCGTGCAAGCTACTCTGAATTTATATATTTACTTCAGGTTTGATAAATTATAATCTAGCATTAGAGTATAAAGAGTTACCTGATTATTTGATGAACTAGAAACTAAGTATTTCAGAGTAGACAAGAATATCCTTTCGAATTGTATATCATGTTGCTCCAACCTGGCAATAAATTCTATATTTCCATCTTCGAATTGAAATGGTGTGACCTCTTCTTTCCGACGACACCTCACAATTTCCATAAAATCTAGAAATGAAATGTGTTTATTGTATAGTCTACAAGGATTGAATGAGTAGATAAGAACATCAGCAAAGAAACTTCTTTGCTCTACTCCATACATTATATTTGCTTCTATTCACTGAGTGTTTGGAGTAACTTAAATCTAGGTGTTATATTTTGGAAAACTCATATGACCCAGACTTTTCTAAGAAATGAAAAATATGAAAAACGTAATTCGAGCGAGCTATAATTATAACATTTAGAAGATCGAATGAAAATTTATTCTACTTGTTGAACAGTAGATAGTTATTATTCATCTCTATAAGTATGGTATAGTCTGCCCAAGCAAAGAAGACCCTCTGGCAAGATGAGAAAATGACTCCAGCTTGGTAAATATTGGTTCAGAAATTCAAATTGTAGATCAGAAGGTTTCCTACAATTGAGACTAGATCAATAATCTTTGAACCAATATTGACTGAACTGGAGTCATTTGCCAGAGTGGACAAACTCTCATCTTCGTCACTTTCTCATCTTCTTTGCTTGGTCAAACTACACATACCGGTATATAGGCTGCAATAATTGTGTTGAGACATACACAAGGTGCGACAATAATTAATTGGTGAGGTTGACGATTTGTTTTGCATGATTTGGCAACCCTACAAGCTTGCATGGGGCATATTAGATTTTCCTTATTGATATAACAGCTATAGGTACTTAGTTGCACATCGATGCAAAACAGTTTAGTCGTGAGTTTGCCTATGCTGCGATAAGTTGAAACATGTTTTTCACCCTTGTCACGGAAATGGATCCCTTTATATGAAAAAATTCCGGCTCCTGTTGAATCAAAGAAGCACTCGCAAGTAGGTACCTACTTATTCATCCATCAACCTTTTTTTTAGACAGAGTACCATTGCAAACTTGAGCGTTTCATCACTGAATTGTAGCCTACTGAAAAATGCATAATATCCCGGTCAACATCACGAGTTGAATTATTCTTGCAGCATAACTCACCATTGAGCAGTTGCATCAAATGCACCACGTTATCACCTGATGTAAAAGCTATTAGGCCCCAGCATGCAAGTCTTCCGGGTTACCACATCTTGCAATAAAATACAGTTGCATCTTTTTATTGTCTGAGTATGTAGAATATACGAGTATATAGGCCTACGGTACTCACAACTTTTCGCTATTGAAAGGTCAATGCCAGGAAACGTTTGAATCAAGTCCAAGAGTAGTGAAAACATGTTATTTCGATAAACTTTTGAAGACTTCAAATAATTTCTCTCTTGAGTAATTCTTGTCAAAACCAACATGAAATCTCTGTAAAAAATTTAATGGAATAATATTATTCAATTATTGAAGCTATAAAAAAAGTTAGAGAATATTCTGATTTGTTTTCCTTGTTTTGAACTTCTTTACTAAGCTATCAAACGAAAAATAGAATAAAAATATGTGATTTGTCTATTGGATATATTGCAGTGGTTTACTGAATATTAGGATGCTTATTTATATTTATTTAATAAATTATCGTACAAGCCGAATGAAAGCTAGAAATGGCCATGTTATAATCTGCCCAAGCAAAGAAGACCCTCTGGCAAGATGAGAAAATGACTCCAGCTTTGTCAATATTTGTTCAAAAATTATAAATGTAGTCTTAATAGTAGATCATATTGTTTCCTACAATTTGAGTTCAAATTGATAATTCTCGAACCAATATTGACCGAGCTTGAGTCATTTTCCCATGTTGCCAGAGGGTCCTTTGCTTGGGCACTGGGCAGACTATACATAGTTTCACACTATTTCTAATGCTAGTTATGGAAATTTGAAAGTAGGTTACAATAACATGAATTGAAAGAATGCATCCTTTATAAGTGTGATTAAAATTATTAAAAAACTAATAATAAATTAGGTAATGAAAAAAGAAATACTTGAAAGCCGTAGATGGAATAGCTTCAATGTGCTTGCTATAATCTTCAGTTTTACAAATTCCCATTAAGCGCCAAAGAATTATCAAATTAATGTTCAAGAATTGATTATCACTGATGTGAGTTCTCTCAATATTAGTATCTATTGTTGCAAGACTTGACAGAAGAATGTTTATCATACCAAAATTAATGAGTTTCAAACCTGTGCCAGATTGAATAGAATATTTTTAGTTTATACTCGTATACTAACACATTGAGGAGCTAGAAGGTCTACCGTATATACCGTATAGTACCAATAAATATAAGTTTCATATAAATAATAATAAAATGTTGCATTTCTTAGTAGGCTATACTATGGCAAGTATGAATAATTCAATGATTAGCCTACATGAATAAATTAATAACTTTCGGAAAGAGTGCATTTCAAATGCAATTCTATGATGGCTCAAATCATATGACTTATAATGAGCTATTCAGGGTATGAATTCAAAGGCGCCGTTTTCGAAAAACACCATTTTTGGCATTGTGTTATTCGCCATTTTCTCTGCCATTTTTGATTGGATTTTTTTCGTTGATGGCTCAAATTGTAGGGAATAATAAGGGTATTATACCCACCAATTTTCAAAACGATCACGTTATTGGTCGATTTGTAGTGATTTTTCAAAATTTTCATCCCCTAATTTCACCCCCTACCCTTGGACCAATTTGGCTGGTTAACGAACTTGACCGAGATATTAACACTAATGATTTTTATGCAAAATTTGGTCGCTCTCCGACAAGCCCTTCGGGAGTTATCGTGTTAACAAGAAACTGTACATATATATATATATATATATATATATATATATATATATATATATATATATATATATATATATAGAGAGAGAGATATATGAATTTGAACGGACATCAGATTCGTGTTCTAGGGGCTCGGAAACGTGTAAAAAATATATCACATCATAAATTTTCGATTGTCAGGGCAAGACCAATAGTGCATTTTTTCAAATGAAATGCACTAAAAACAAGTTACCTGCTATGATAGTTAAACACTCAAGTTTATATGTGAGCATAAATAGCTATGAGTTTGGAATTTTTGAATACACAATTAAGCTTTTGGTCACTATTGGAGGCTAATGATGTATAGGTAATAAGTAATATTTAATAATGAGTAGACAACATACTCCACTAATTATTCCGCATATGAGAGCGGAAGAGAGCCCTAGAGAAGAAAATCTTCCTCATGCAAAAGGTAACTTAATTACCGTAGATGCAAAAGCTTTGGCCTATAGATAATAATATACAGAGTTTGATTTGAATAAAATATGAGATTAACTTTGAAAAAAGTTATTTGCTTACACGAATGTCTGGAAAGGTCAGAAATGATGTCAATAACAATATAAAATTCATAGCGATTGTAATGGGAGTCTAATTTCAAAACATCGGCAATCTCTTGTGGTAGACAACTCAATTCAAGAGCTTCCACACACCATGAAACGCCAATAACCGAAGAACTCTTTTTTCTTGCATCTTCAGAAAACAAATTGTGTATTATCGTGAGAACCATTTTCTGAAAGGTCTCCTCAGCCACTAGCTTTGATAACAGCCCACCTGTGAATGCAATGCAATAAATCGATCAACAAAAATCTCATTAAGTAGTATTTTGTACTTCCAACTTGGCTTGACGCGTATAAGACAGGGAATACTATGTGGCGTAAGTTACATCAAATAGAGTACGTATAGGCTAAAGATTTAATAATTACCTAATATTCTTGAGCTTAAAAATCGACAAAATGCAATAGCCTCTACATGTTTATAGAGTAGGCCTACTAAAAGAAGGATATTGTCTAAGTAACAAACTGACATCAACTCACCAAGAATATCTAAATAATCCTTCAATGCATGGACAGATTGATTAGCATCAGAAGCTTTGCTCATATGAGGAGGATTGGAAATCATGAATAGCAGACATTGAAGGGGTGCCAAATATAAATTACTTTCTTCCAAACAAGCAAATAAATTATCCAATACATGTGCCACATTAAGAATATCATGCACCATCTAAGAAGTTCATGTCAAGAATAATGATTTCATTCTTGAAAAAGACAACATTCAAGACAAAAAATAGTCGCCTAATATAAACCTTTTAGGAAAAATATCAAAGGTTTGATTACATTAACTACATCAAATTGGTATGAATTTACAAAATTTGATGAGGGTGTGTTGTAAACACAGCTCAATTTTTATTATTTAGAGTTGACATACAATTGTATGTAATCAACATAACAGTTGTATATAATACAAAAAATATTTTCATGGATTTTTATTTATAAGAATCCTATGTGTGAGGTGATCCCCACATGAGTTCTAGGCTTGTGCGTGGGTAATTAAGGAAGACAGCCGATTTAGTATGCTTCAATCGGACGCTATGCTCAGACTGTAGACCGCGTCATCACTTTAACGCTACCTCCTAGAGTACCATAGTCCTACCCACGCATGCAATTTTATTTATTGCGGATGATGCCCACAAAAGCATTCATTTTTGTTTGAGCGTGGCCAATGGAGAGTGCGAGGGTGATTGATGAGGTGGTTAAACGACCATGCCTTTGGTGGGATTCGAACCCAAGACCGGGTAGCGCTAGCGGACTGAAGGTTGTATGTAACGCCCCAAACCACTCGGCCAACCCGGGACGACTATGCTACACCGAGACCGACCGCTACACGTCTCTTCCTGAAGGGGGAGGATATATTTCTGTGTTCAGAATGTTTTATGCGATTGAGATAATTTTTCCAAGTCAACTGCTGGGATCGAACCAGGAACCTTCGTTCTTCGTCCATTATCTATAGAGACTGAAGTGGATGTATTTTCCAAGTGTTCATAATATATTATGGCTCTAACGAGCCGTAACATGTTGTGTTAAATTAAAAATTACGGTATCTAAAGGTAGCCTAATGTGATTGATATTTTATTCAATAATATACACTGATAAGTAGCCCTAGTTAAAAAGGGAATATAATACCGTATGCAAATATAAGGGGGCATATTCAATGGAAAAAGGATACAATTATGTTGTTTGTAGCTTTGATGAAATCTTTAAACAAACGAATATTCCTTTCTACCAGCGATCTGGATAGAGAATCACTCAAGTTATTATGTAGCATCATAATCAATTCAGATGAGCGCATTATATCGGGTTTTTCGTTTTCAACCATAGTTAGAATAATCTGAAAAATGTTGAGAAGTGATATCATTTAAAATTAAACTTATATATCTTAAAAACCATACAGTATTTTCAATTAGTCAATCATTATTACTATCACTATTAGCGTATAGAGAGGCTTTTGTTCATTATGGATGTTAAATAAAGCTTTATCATTATTATTATTATATTAGCGTATAGATTATTAGTGGGGAGTTCCGAAGAAATTCACTGCAGACATAACAATTTCCATGATGGGAAATTGTAATTTTTCTTGATTTTATACACAGTAATTAAATTTCGGTGAAGTTCCTCTGATCTTATCACAAAGTTCCTCTGAGCCGAAACACAAAAACAAAAACTAGAAGCACTAATTCACGATTGAATTATGTGAATTGTAGATAAGTATGCACGATATTTACTATAATTTTTATATAAAGGAGGGAATTTTAGGAAAAGTTCAAAAGTAGGGTTTTGGAGTTTGCCTACACTTCATTAAATAAAAATTAGATCAAATTTTTTTATAATGTTGTTTTATTTACAGATAACAAAAGCATTATAAAAAAGTATAGGCTTAAAGAATGAGATTTGATAGGGTCATATTCACTGGGATGGATAAATCTATAAGGTTAATGTACTTGACAACAAATATTTCCATAATTGAAAACACAGGAATGAGCAATGGAAGTCAATTAACTTACTTACAGAGCAATTCAGTGACAACTAAAGAATAAGTTGGCTACCATCAAGTTGAACCAACTTGTACCAAGAAGATAGTTGTTTTCTTTGTCATTCAAAAATAAAGACTGACAGGATCAAGAAATATTTCAATTAAATTAAAAGATTCTCTACTACTAACCATTACCGGAGGGACGGTAATACTATTGCACATGCTAAAATTTATGATTATTTTTATTCCAGCTGAAACATAAAAAAACTGAATTATTTTCTTATAAATTCAAACATTCTTGACTACAGGTTGCTGAATTTACATGCAAGAGTGCCAAGAGTCAATATTCTGGAAGTTTAGTAAATATTAGTAGCTTTGAGACTATTATTTAGCATCAAGAATCAAATTTTCACACTTAAAAAATACATTAGAATTATGCTTTGCATGGATTCAAAATCAATTGAGAAATAATTCTAGATACATTACGGATTTAAATTATTCAACTTTATTACTGTTATACCATAGCTTCCATCAATAGAAATGTTGAAGGAAGCTAAGGCTGAACACAAGTTTGGTACCAACTAAAGGCGGGATTATACGATGCCAATTGGCGAAACAATAATTGTCTTCTGAAATGTACAGCTAATGTATAGTATCTATTGTATCTTTAGATTTAGAAACCATCATCATTCTATTTAGCCATTACTATATGAAGACTCATTTACAACATCATTTGACGGTTTATCAAATGATAATTATTAAAGTTAATTATTATTGTCTCGCCAATTGGCATTGTATGAACCCGGTTATATACAGTTAGTCTACAATAATGTTCTCCAGGACACCCATGGTGGATTCAGCTTAAAAAATGCAATTATATTGTTATGTTCCAAGTTTTTTGAATATAAAATACAACAGAAAAAAATTATATTAGGATGAAACTCTGCTAATAATGGTGACTTAAAAATAGCTAAATATACGCTACAGAATGTTGAGATACTTATATTCAGTTTGAAATTAAGCTATTATTAAGATTATCATAATTCTTTACAAAGTTATTCTCAATTATAATGAAATTTCATAATTAGATAAGGTGAAATATCGTCTAATAAATGCCATACATATGACATTTCAGTTACATTTTCTGCGGACCTACAGAATAAAAATAAGGCGCTGAATTTATATTTGAATTTTCAATGCTTATTCAGTCAATCAAATGAATATTGTCACTCTTTAGGATCAACCACAATAAACCCATATCCCCTGAGAAGTATGTAGTAATAGATTTTTAGTTTCAGTCTCTTATATAAAATTGAAATAGAGTTTCATTAACAAAAATAACTGTAAATAGTACATATTAGAAGTTACAGAATAGTAAGTTTCATCTAATCGGACAGAAAGAATGTGATTGAGAAGCGAATGTTCATACTATCAAGTGGTCAGAAATACGAAAAACCAGTTTTTGGAAATCTATTTTCAATATTTTAAAATTCTTAAAGAAAAATTGACAGCAGAGATTAACTCATCCATATAAAAGATTCTCATAGAATAATACTGATTGAAGGATTATCCAAAATTGAAACCTCAATTAACAATGAATATGAGTCAAGATAATACGGTATTCGTAAATGACTCCTAATAAACCAATAGGTGGAAAAGTGCAATAATCAACATATATTTGTATCCAATAGAATACGATTGGCGCTTAATAAAACAATTAATATAGTATACATAAAGATAAAATTAAATATAACAAAATTCAGCGTGTCACTAATCTTATAAATCGATAATAGGTTGTTCAAAACAATTTGAAAAAATCAAACCCGAAATAATTAAACTCGGTTAATATTACTGTCTTATTGTTAAAGAGCTTCTTTCCAAGAAGGTGCATCATTATTCAATCTTCAAAATATCAGCGTCGGAAGCTATTAGTAGACAAACAACTTTATTCAGACCATCACCTTTTCATTTTCAGGATATTAATACCAGAAATCATTAGATCAGCAACTTTATTAACACCAGCCTTTTCCAAAATCTTGTCACCTAACTCTGAATTCGAACCGATATGAGAAGCGATTTCCTCAGCTAAATCTTCCACCTCAACCTTTCTACAAACGTTTTTCAACAACTTCGGATCAGAAGCGACGTCATCCGATAGAATAGATACTCTCATTTCAGGGGAGATATCTCCTAGTAGCTTAACTTTAACCGATTCATCAACGTTTTTCAACAACCTGAGTTGTGATAGCTCATCTAGCTTAGAGATGTTGGCGCTCAGAGAGTCAATATCTTGTGTGATGCAGCGTGCAACTGAATTGTCTTTTGAGATCAGTGATACAAATTCAGGATCATTACACATAATCTCCACCAATAATTTCCTCGAGTCACAACTAACATTTCCAAGAGCAATACCAAGCAGTTCTTTATTCTCGAGAATAGAGTGTGAGGTAAATTCTAGTTTCTCCTCTTCACTGACATTATTCCAAAGAGTTTTCAATGAAGCTGAGTTGGGAGGCAAGCTTGAATCGACGTTTGATTCAGGAGAGTTACTCGATGTTTGCTCACTATTTGTCAGGATGTTGGTGGTACATGAAGATTCGGCAGGTTCGACTGGGGTAGCGGGGGGAGCTGTGACAGTTTCTTGAACGGAGCTTTTAGGTTCCGCTTCTGAAAAAAAGATTACTCTTGTTAAAGTTGTTGTTTCTCCTTCTCAACATTTTCCACCCCAACATGTTTCATTTTCCTCTAATTTCCTCCAAATATTTCTAGAAACATTTCTGAATTTTGTAAAATCTAGAATATTATAGGTTTATACTTTTCCAATTATCAAGATTGTTTACTTTACTAATCACAGGTATTCAGCCTGTGTATGTTCTATCAATATATTCGTTTGAAATTGATCTGTGGTTTAATGAATAAATCAACAACAATTTAGCCTGCCAGCTATCAACAACAATAACGATTAATGAAAATCTTCTGCTAAAAAAATGTTTTTTGACATTTAGATTCCAAGAAACAATATATTCCCAAGAATGAGGTGCTAGCTAAGTGGTCTCAAGCACTAAACCATCAATGAATATGGAAAAACATCAATTTACTAATAAGTTTCTGATGTTTATTTGTCTGGTGAGTTTTTCACAAGTCTAGTGAGAACAGAATACTGTGAAAACAAAAAGTGTGAGTACAGGATATCGGTTATCAACGCAAAACACTTAGGGAAACATGGAATTATAACAATTACTAATCCCTAACGTTGTTGGTGGTATTAAATCAATAAAAAAAACATTCAAGAAAAATGACAATCAAGATAGTTTGTGTTGCAATAGATTAATTAAAAGCTGAGATAGATTCACTGATTTAAAGTCATAAGTTCAAGTACTGAATGAAAACCATGAAATCTACAATTTAAAACAAATTATTGAAGCGCTCATCAACTTGCCGGTTGGGTTGCCAAACAGCTATGGAACAAAATGAGAATTACAAATTGAATTATATGTTTACCTGACGATTTTCCTTGGGAAACCACTTTTCCTGATCCAGTTTTGAAGAAAAATAATTTCTGCGTCAAAGGTGGGTCATGGAAGTTGACTCTCTTTTTCTGAAAATAAAATAAATACATTTTAGGATATTACAACAAGAAACATAAAATTCAATCCCGAAGTAACGACTGTTCAAATCTTAGCATGAAATTGTAAATAGCGTTTCCCCTTATATTCGCATTACAAACACAAATATATATTTTCTTTTTCAGAGCCGGGCCGTCTAAGTTTTTTTTAAAGAAATCGTTACTGCTATCCGATCTTTCAACTGGTTTCTAGTTCCTCATTCTACAGATAAATCGCATAGCTCTCACCCTGAAAAAACTTCTTTAAATGCACGACATTGAATATTGTACTGAATAATTTCCCAATAATATAAGAATATTAATTCATCAACTTGATAATGATTTAAAACATTTCAAAATTCCGTGAAACATAAGAGTATTTATCTTTCAATAACCAACTGTATTGATTTTCGTGAATCTGCAGGTCTTCAATTACTACAGGAAAATCTCTTACCTTACTTGGAGGTGATATTTCACTTGGATCATCGGATGACTTTGACCTGGAGACGCTTGGACTAGATTGTGGCGACACATCATCGTTTCTCAGCCTAGTTTTCAATATGCTAGGTGATGGTACTGCACACGGTGAGTAGGTTTTGCATACCCAGTCTTCCCCTTCATGCGTTTCACTAGAGGAAAAAATAAAATTATTAACAAACTATTAATTATTACACGTAAAAAATGTTGGGTGGCCTATCTTGAGACTAAAATTATTTCCTACAACCAATATTTCTACTTCACGAGTTAATCGAACTAGAACTTCAAGAACTATAATAAATGGAACTCATAATTAACGGCAGTAATCTATGTAAGCTTACATGTGGCAAAGCTTGAAAAATATCACATTGGGCCTGTAGGTTTCAGATATTGAACTTACATAATTATAATAGCATAGTTTATTCAATCGTCTTATCCATCAAAGTTCTTAAATAAAGCTATTCATTGGGAGGATTGGTATAGTTTGTGCAAGCCGAAAAGCCACTCTAGCTAAAACTAGATACTTAGTATAGGCTTAAATATCAATACCTGTAAGAAGAAAGAAGAAAAAGTGAAGCTTTGGATTGTGAAGCCAGATGCAAATGACAAATTTATTACAATATACAAAAGTAATAGCCTACATACAAATTTTCCTTCGTCAATCTATTTAATTTTATTCCTACGTCAATTATCTATTTAATTTTCCAAGACTTCAGAGTCGAAATTTTAGAATCGTTTATTCGAAACTAAGACTCAACATGTATCGCTCTAAATGTTGATTTCTATTCAAATAGGTGGATTAGTTGAATTCGAATTTCTGCTCCACTATGAATTGAAATGAATTAGGATTTTCTCCTGTGAAGCATTTATTATTCGATGATCAAAATTCAATTACAGTTCGCACTAGCTAGCAAGACACGCCTTTACAATGTAAAGTGTATTGTAATGAAGAGTCTTCTCAGCTTGCTTGAACTTTACCTTCGAATAGATAATATTCATGATAATGATTCATCAAATATATTGAGGCGAAAACCAGGAAAAGCGTTGAACTTACTTGTCAGAGGCAGTGATAATGCGTATGGGACGAATTCGTTTGGGCGTTTGCTGGTGCCGTTTGAATTGAGCGGGTGAGTCACCGTTGACAAGGCCCATGAGCTGAGCAGTGCGACCCCTGGCTGACTGAGGACTACTGGCCGCCACACTACAGTTGCCTCCTTCGACTCCATTCCTATCTTGATTGTCAAAGGAGATCGATTTCTCGGGAGACCGCATCGAGCTACCAGCCAACGTCTTGTCAGTTCTTGGCGCAGCGCTAATTCCATTTTCAATGGGTACTTCATTTGGAGCAAATAGCATCACTTTCCTAGGACTTGAACACGCGGGGATGTTTTCTTCCGTTGATGACTTGCTCTGAATCAGGCGTTTTATCTTCGATGCTCTGGACGGTGAAGGACAGCCACTGGTTGTTGATCTCGATTTCGAACTGGAAGATTGTTCTGGAGAAACAGACTGTTTAGTTTTGAAGGCAGTGGGTGGTGAAACTAATTTACTAAATTCCTCTTTGTTCGCTTCTCTTTCAGGAGAGCTGAGATCCTCTTTGATTTTTGACTCAACGACGTCGATTACTTCATTTTTGTTAGGTGATTCCTTAGCACTTTCCAATACCATCCTCTTGATTCTTGTGGCCCTGGATGGTGACATAAGTATCTTACTTCTGTCAGGAGACGATAGTTTAGCTGGCTTCTCATCTCTATAGTTATTCTTCGATGGCAATTCATCAACCGTCTTTGAACTCTTGCTGGCTTGTACTCGTTCATCAATCACTGAGCTCACATCTGGCTTGGTCGTCTTGTCCGTTGACTTATTAGAACTTTTACTCGTATCAACTGACATGATTTCATTATCCAAATGTATTGATGGGATTTTATCGGTTTTTGAATTTTGTTTTCTACTAGGAGAAACGTAATCATGATCTGACGATACATGGCTCATAATATCCTCTGCTTCTTTTTTGGAGGATACTTGATTGGGGACATCTGTTCCTTCTTGCGAGAGCAGTTTACAATACATATTATCATTGATAAAAGATAAGTCAGACTCATTTTCGTCCTTTTGTTGTTTTTCATCTGAAATTTCAGCCTTCTCTTCATTGTTTTCAATGTTATCCAAGAGGCGCCGACAAACATGTGATTTGGAAAAGGATTCAGATTTCTTCTCAGTCTCAGAATTATTTTTGTCAGTACTTTTTATTCCCACAATTTCGTTGGAGCTTTCTTTGGTTGTAATGCATTTTTCATTTTCGATACAACTGGGGGCAGGGTCTTCAGAAGATACTGGCTTCTTAGCAAAACTATTGCTCTGCCTCTTGGTTTTAATCACTGAGTCACTTGGTTGTTGAGAGCTAACAATGAAGCTTTCGTCAGAGTCTGATATTCCCTGAGTTTCAATGTGATGTGGAAAGGTTTGATTCATTGAGTACAGGATTCTCTTCAGTTACAGATTCATTATGACTATCCTTGTCTCTGTCGACTCTAGGAGATCTTATAACCCACGAATCCAATCCTTTGTGTTTATTTTTTGATTTTTGAGCATCAGTTTTTACGTCTTTCTCCTCATCTAGGTTTTCATCAATCTTAGTTATGTTTTCTTTTTTTTCAATAGCTTCATCTTTGTTTTGGTTTTCCTCTTTGCTTTCTGTAACTGGACCAACTATATCAGAAACTAACGTTGCCTTCAAATCTGGAATTACTTCTACACCAAGAGATTCATCTGATACGACTTTTTTAGAAGTGTGATTCAACTCCTGATTTTCTTTACCATCACCATTTTCAATCAGGGTACAGTTTTCGAACTCCATTTTCTCTTTATCCGAGATATGGATGTCGATCACTCCACTATCATTCAATGTGGGCGATCCGATTTCAGGCTTCTTGGTTGCTCCAACCAATTGCACAACTTCATTCTTTTTTGATGGCAGCACTGTATTATTGCCAGACGAGGCCTGCAAACAATCCAACTCTGACAAAACGCTATTGTTCAATTCCTTGTCTGCGATTTTATCAATTGATTGTTCAGTATTCTTCCTTTTCTTTTGGGTAGGAGTGGATGGTTCGAAGAGAATTCTTGAAAGTCTCTCTTTCCGTTCACCTTTGGGCGATACTGAGCTCGGTTTACAGCAGTAGTTGGTACAAGGCTCTTTCTTTTTTGCATTGCTTCTAGGAGTCAGTCTTCTTGGTGCGGTTTCTATAGGTTTACTTGATACCTTACGAGTTGGCGTATCTACAATTTCATTTGATTGGGAGTTTGAACTATTTCCATTAGAAGCGTTTTCTGAGTTGATAGACTCATCATTATTTGCTTTTTCCAATTCTACTTTAGATTTTGTTGGACCAGTCTCTACAGCAGAATCTTCTACTTCGACAATCTTATTTTGGTTCTCATTTGAAGCCACTTCGGGTGCTCCTGCTTCACTATTTCCGGTTGAATCTTTCTCACTCTTGCTAGCATCCACAGTTTTTTCCTCACCTTGAACATTCTGTGAATCAATTTTTGATGAAGACTTTTTAGTTGCGGATTTTTTGCTTACAACTCTTGGAGAATCTGAATTATTGGTAGCGCACATAGATCTTCGTAGCCTCTTCTTCAGAGTAGGACTCTTCTCTTCAAAGTCGTTCGATTTCGAAGGAGTTGATTCAAGAGCTCTTTTCCTTTGTTTGGGTGTTTTTTTGGCACTCTGGCTAAGAGAATTGTTAGTTTCTGCCGGTTTTGGATCTTCATTATTCACTGTATCAGATACAGTCATTTGTTCTGTGTCACATGGCCCATCCTTGGCCGAGTCATTCTTGATCTCAGATGTATCTTCTTTGTTTGCTGCCTCTGATTGAGGCGGCAGCACGGCAATTGACTTTCTGGACTGCAGCTTCGTTCTTTTTGGAGTAGCAGGTGACATGGTGGGAACGTCAATACCAGCTGCACTCATACTTCGTCTTTTACCCAGTAATTGAAGTTTGTTGGGCGAGATTTTATTTTTGCCTTTTCTAACACTTTTACGTAAAGGCGTTGCCGACTTTCTAGTCTTGATTCTATTACCTTCGTCGGTAGCTGGATCGGATTCAGTACTGGCTCCGAGTTCCTGTTTTTCATCAAGTTTTCTGTCATTATCAAGTTTTGGTGCCCCAGTAGCAGCAGCAGCAACAGTGCAATCGTCAGTTTCCATTTGTTCTACTGATTCAAGTACAGTCGCATCTTTACTGTGAACAACTGCTCGTGAATCCGCTTCTGTTTCAATTGGTGATTTGATTTTGGAGACATCTTCACTAGTGACGTCATCTGCTTTTTGTGTGGTTACTTCCTCCGTGCTTTTGATGGGAATTTCTGAAACATTTTCTTGTTGATTCTCAGGGGCATTATTTGAATTTCCAGTTGGATTAGTGGCGCTTCTCTCTGGGTTATCACCTTGATGCTCCACGGTGGAATGACAAATTGATTTTTTTTCTAGGACATTGGCTTTCTCAATTACTTGAGTGTCTTCAATTATATCTTCATCTTCTGCATCATCCTTCACTTTGATAATTTCTTTATCATCCTTCACTTTGATCACATCTTCATCTTCTTTCTTATCCTTTACTTTGATTCCATCTTCTTCTTCAACTGCTGGTTTTGCACAATCGAAACCTACTGCATCTTCACATAACGATTGAATAACTTCATCTTTAGTAGTTGATTCATTTTTCTTGTTCTGAACACTTTTATTTTGTCCATCGACGGCTCCCGCATTCAGAATACTGAAACAATAAAACAATTAAAATACATTCAGTTTGATAAGAAACACGTAATGATTTTTTGGAAGCTCTTCCAATTAAAAGAAAGTAAGTGAGACTATTGAGCATAGTTCCTGGATATTATTGAAGCAAACAAGCTAGCTTAACTAGAAAGTCATCAGACCAAAATGTCTAATGATATGACTAATGTCTAATGAGATTAATGATCTCCTGCTTCATTTCAATGTTAGATTAAGAAATGTTGAAATGACGAGTAGTGAGGGAGAATTAGTCCAGGCAACGAAGGCCAAAAAATGGCAAATGGGGGAAAAAATTAATGTAGAGGCCAAAATTGGTAGAGTTGGTAATAAAGTAATTGGAAAAAATAAATTTATTATTCATTAATTAATAATAATAATATATTAATTATTTCCAATAAAGAAATTAGAAAAAATATATATTTGCATTAGCTATTGGAATAAAGTGAAGACTACTCCGCTCATGGTATCATCCCATTCCTACAATTTTGTGCCGATCTCATATATTTTTTGAAATTATTTTATTGAAATGACAATTATTTATAACATTCGAATACTCATAAGGCCTACTTCTAAATGCACTACAAACATCAATTCATAGCCAGGTTCAAATCCAGGTCAGACCAGAAATTTTTCGCAAGACACTTCCCCGTGTTTTGGATGGACACGTTAAGCCGTCGGTCCCGGCTGCCTAAAAACAGTCGTTAAGTCATGTCAGAGGCCCTGAAATTGTTCAGGAGCGACCTGAAAACTCTGACACCAGACCTGAGCCAGCCAGGTTACACAAATAATAAAATAATAAGAATAATAAGGATAATCTTCTTCTCCTTCTGGTTCCTATCCGTTTGGCTGAGGCCGCACTGCCGGTGGGTAGAGCCTGGAGGGTGGAGGGTGGTTGGTAAATCTATAGAACATACACACCATCCACAGTAATACATCGTATGAATGGTATGTGTTCAGCCGTCATCTTGAAATTCTTAAATATGGTCAACATAACCTCAAAAAACAGAATGACGTCATACCATTCATACGATGTATTACTGTGGATGGTGTTTATGTTCTATAGATTTACCAACTACCCTCCACCCTCCAGGCTCTTCCCACCGGCAGTGCGGCCTCAGCCTTTCAGATATTGGCCACCATGCATGCTATTCTGACTCGGTTTACTGCTGCTCGGAACAATTCAATAGTTGTCATGCCAAACCACTCTCTCAGATTATGCATCCATGAGATTCGTCTCCTACCAACACTCCGATTTCCCTGGATTTTTCCCTGCAATATTGTATGCAACAACCCATACCTATCTCCATTACGCAGTACATGCCCAAGGTATTGTAGCTTTTGGATCTTCACTGTGTCAATCACCTCCCTTGATTTATTCATTCGTCTGAGAACTTCCTCATTAGTTACATGCTCGGTCCATGATATTCTAAGCATCCTTCTATATAACCACAATTCAAATGCTTCCAACTTTTTCATTGTGGCTACTTTGAGTGTCCAAGCTTCCACTCCATACAACAACACAGAGAACACATAACACCGCAAAAGCCTCATTTTAGTATTTAATGTGATATGATGGCTTGTGAACAGGTTTCTCATTTTAATGAAGTTAGCTCTTGCCTTTCCAATCCTACTACAAATTTCTGGAGTGATGCCACTGGTCATTCAACACTGTACCAAGATATGTGATACTACTTACACGCTCTACCGTTCGGTGATTGATATTGATTTGACAATTGTCAATCCTCCTTTTAGCTATAGCCATTTTTGCTTATAGCCACTTTGTCTTTTTAGTATTAATTTCCAAACCATGTCGCTCACTACTATCAACCAGCTTATCCATGATTCTTTGCAATCCCTCAAAACCATCAGCAAAACCACTGTGTCATCAGCAAAACGGATATTATTCAATCTCTCACCATTCACTGAGACTCCATCATTAATGTTCTCTAGAGTCTCTCTGAATATGCTCTCAGAGTGTAAATTGAATAGCAGGGGAGAGAGTATGCAGCCATGCCACACACCTCGAATTATTTTCATCTCCTCCGTTGTCTCATCACTCACTCTCACAAACGCAGACTGATTCCAGTACAGGTCAGCAATTACCTTGATGTCTCTTCCATCTAAGCCTATATTCTGCAGGATTTCAATCATTTTGTGATGCTTAATTTTATCAAAGGCTTTCTTATAATCTATAAAACATGCATAGATGTCACAATTTTTATCTCTGCATCGCTGAAATAAGACCTGAATACTGTATATAGCCTCTCTTGTACCAACTGCATTTCTGAAACCAAACTTCGTGTGTGCTATCTGTTCTTCACAATGTTGATAAATTCTTCTATGAATAACTTTTAAGAACAATTTCAAAACATGACTCATCAGGCTTATTGTTCTGAAATCACTACAAATTTTTGCTCTAGGTTTCTTAGGCAAAGTAATGAACTCTGACACCAACCATTCTCTCGGAATAGATAGATAGATAGATTTAGATAGACTTAATTTTTTTGCCATCGGACTGTACAGTCATCGGCAACGTCAGTAAATATTATCAACACTTAATTAAAAAGAATGTGTGAAATACTCCTCCAAAGAATAGAAAGGGTTTGCACGCAGTATATCAAATAGAGATTTGCCAAACAAAGAGTGAGGATGATTTCTAATTGACTCTGGCAACCTATTACAGTTTTTAATTCCTAAGACGCGATGGGACCTTTGTATTCTTGTTAAACGTGTATGTTGAGTTTCAAGTTGTTGTCTTTGGCGGGTGTTATATGAGTGATACATACCTCTTGTAGTCATTATGGTCTTATTTTTGTGTATATGCTGGGCAACAACATAAATGTATTGGTTGTAAACTGTTAAGAGAAAAAAATAACGGCGAAACAAATAATTCTTCCACACTGGTAAATTTTGTTGAACACAGATGTAATCCATTTGACACTTTCATTGTTGAGGAGCTTGAAGAATTCTGCATTGACACTGTCTGGTCCTGGTAACTTTCCCACTTTGATGGATCTAATTGCGACTCTCACTTCATCTATGATGATGTCTGGACCTGTATCATCGAAAATTTCATTCAGCTCAGGTCTCTCATCATGAAACAGCTGCTCAATGTACAATTTCCATACACGTTTCATCTCACTCAAGTCCACCACTGGCCTTCGCTCACTATTGATCAATGTGGTTACCTGTCTACGTTTAATTGTACCTGTGAATTCTCTTACTTTTTGTACACGTTGAAACAGCTATGTTTTGCTTGCAGTTCTATTTCATTACACTTCTCAATAATCTCATTCTCTTTAGGTTTTCGGATTTTTATTCTAATAATATTGTTCAAATTCTTATATTTCACAATATAATTTTTACTTTGCCGTCTTTGTTCCATCAGTTGTAGAATATCTTCAGTCATCCATGATTTTTTTTCTTTCTTTTGGATATTAATAGATCATCCTTGATAGATCTAACAGCCTCATTGAACTCACTCAGTTGTTTCTTATGACTTGGTATGCTCTTCAGTTGCTTCACTTTCTCATTAAATTCAAACTCTACAATATTTTTTGTCGTTGGTTCCTTTAGTCTCTGGAGATCATATTTTTTCAGTTGTTTCTTCTTAACAACTTTCATTGCAACTCTAAATACGCCAATTACAGGGTTATGGTCAGAATGGATGTCAGCTCCTGGATAAGCCTTCACAAATCTACAGCTATTCCGATAGCGCCTATTCACAAGTATATAATCAGTTTGATTTCTAACAATATTATCATTTGTATCTCGAGGTGCCTTCCAAGTATAAAGTCTTCTAGCTGGCAACTTAAACCACGTGTTTGCTATTATGAGCTCTTCTTCTGCGAATAAGCTCAGAGCATTACCTCTTTCATTCCTTTCACCAAGTCCATAAGGTCCAATAATATCCCCCACTCTACCATTTCCAATTTTCGCATTGAAATCCCCCATAACTATTATCAACTCTTTTTTAGGGATTTCCTTCAATACATTTTTAAGTTGAAAACAGAATCCTTCTACTTCATCGTCGCTATGCTGGGAAGTTGGAGCATAAACCTGGATTACATTGGTTTTTGTAGGGGATGACTGTAATTGAATCAAAATTATTCTATCAGACAAGGGAACAAAGTTTGTGACACATCTTAAAATTGATTTATGCACTATCACCCCTACTCTGTGATTGCACTAAATATACTCTGTGATTATCGACATTACAAAAATCAGCACCAGGCCAACGCATCTCGCTTATTCCCAAAATATTTATATTCAATCTTTCCATCTCACTGATTGCATTGTGCATGAATAATAATCAATTCATGCTAAATACTTAGGCTGGTCTGTTTCTAACAGATACAACAGTGGTTTGGCAACCCACTGCCACCCACACAATGGGGTGGTCCAGAGAAGGAGATGGCATCCTCAACGCATTAACTACAAATGACTCTGCAGCACCTGACTCTGTCTTGAGAATGATATTTTGATGATGCACAACTGGGTGTGGATTGCGCTGTGGTTGCTGCAAGGTTGGTATTTCCTGCTCCAGTGCCTATGGCGAGTGCCTAGGTACTTGTACAAATGGAACCCCCATCGAAGATAGTGCCGACAATGACTTGGATTTTGATGATTATGATTTGATGATTTTGCAACTATGTTTATGAAGATCAATTTCTTTCATTTGTGGTTGAATAAGCAGAATTTGTACCAGTAAACACATAATTTTGAACAAACAATATTTTCCCATATGTTCTCCCTCATATATCTCTACTAATATCAATCCTAGGAAACAGTACATAGGACCTTTTTTGTAGATTATTTTATGTACTTTAATTTTGTATATGACAATTTTTTCTCTACATGCAACAATATTTTCCCATGATTATGTTCTCCCTCATATATCTCTACTAATATCAATCCTAGGAAACTGTACATAGGACCTTTTTTGTAGATTATTTCATGTACTTTAATTTTGTGACAATTGACAAAATGACAATTTTTTCTCTACATGCCATAGTTTTCGAGTTATTAGCGAAAAACCTTAGTATGGGTCCTTTAGACCCCCTCACACCGTTAGCTAATAAAAACGTCAATTGATATATAAAAATAACGCTGTAGGCTTATTTACTGACAATGATGGCGCGTGGGAGAGGATGGGTCATGTTGGGACAAGGCGGAGCATCATTTCCCCACTCCCCGCCAGGCAGGGCAGAGCCCAATACACAGCAACATGACTTTCAGCATTCTATATCTCCACTAATATTAATATTAATTTGAAAATTGATCGTGGATCTTGATAATTATAAATTTCACTATGTTTATATAAAGTTTAATTTCCTTCATTTGTGGAAGAATAAGCAGAACTTCTACCAGTAAACATGTAATTTGAAAAACCATATTTTTTCCTATTTTCTCCCTTAAATATCTCCACTAATATCAATCCTAGCGAAAAAATGCAAAGAACCTTTTGTAGAGAATTTTGTGTACTTTAATTTTGTATGTAACAATATTTTTGCTACAGACCATAGTATTCGAGTTATTAGCAAAAAACCTAAAAATGGGTCCTTTAGACCCCCCCCCACCGGCCAGGACTTTAAGTATGTTGTTCAGGGACCCTTCCCCTACAACTCTACCAATTTTGGCCTCTACATGAATTTTTTCCTCTAAAAAGTCTTCGTTGCCTGGACTAAATAGGAAGTGTTTAAATGCGGGAGAGATGATAGTTTGATTATTCAAGTAGTTGTTGAATGGCTTTTCCTGCTAGTTGGAATTGAATTGATAGAAGTATTTGATTTAATCTTGATAAATCTTACCTGTCCATGGACATTGTATCCTGAGACAAGTCTTGATACAGGGCAGGAATATCACATCGTCTGGTCGAAAGCTTTTCCTTCTGATGATTGGTCAGAACAGTTTTCTTAGGCTTTGGTGGCACCATAACAAAGTCCTATAATGAATAAATTTGAATTTTATTCTCTATGTTACACCGTTTTCAACTTTTATTTAATAGTTTTTCTATAGAAATCTCTGCTATTTTAGAACATCTAGAATTCTGTTCACTGGTAACTTATGGCATTGCTAGGACTTACGACTGGCTTAGGCACCAAACAAGCCAGGGGTCTCGAAAGAAGAAAAACACCTTAATAGAAAACAAATATACAATGAAAACAAAACTAAAAATGCACCTGATAAGTAAATTATTTGAGCGAACTGTATAATTCAGTAACAAGTATATCTGTTTTTCAAAAGTGATAATTCCTTATTAGAGAATAAATAAGTATTTTTCATGAATAGATTTTGTTTGCACTTCAGTTTTGCAGATAAAATTTGTAATTTAGAATGTATATTTTTAATGTAGAAATTTCTACTGAAAAAGTCGTATTTATGTGACAAAAAGGCTCATAAAAACATTCAAGCTAGAAATAAGTTTTTTATAGAATATTGAATTACTCATGCCAACTATGACTAGCTACCTACTTTTGTCATCAACCCACTAATATGAAGAAAACCTGAACTCTTCTCGCTATCAAATTATGCTCGAAAATAGAATGATAAGAAGCTTTCCTTATTTTGAACTAAGAAATCAGCGCTTGAAGTAATTGTAGCTTAATGCAAAAAGTCCTTTATAAGATTTTGCAGTCTATTAGTGGGGTGGTCCAAAAAAGTTCCACAGCTGACATGATGAGAAAGTGTGATAGTTCTATGCAAAAAGTTCACAGAGAGACAGATTTTATTGAAATCATAATGAAAATTTCCAATACAGTACTCGCTAATCATTCAATCAAGTAGTAAGTTTTGAAATGACAACATAAATAATTTATTACCTGAGATGATTCCTCATCGATAGTTTTCCTGGCAGTTTTAACAGAAGGTGACGACTTTGACATGGGAGAAGACTTCTTTTCAATGCTGTTTAGATGGAAAAGACCGACGGGAGAGGATGTGGGGGATCGATTGTTATTCTGCGACTGGATTTCCTTAGCTTTTGCCAATCTGGAACAAGAATATTTCAATAATTAATAAACAATCTCACAATTATTATCCATCCTGAATGCATAATATACATGAATAACATCATAATTTACATCCACATTCGGCATAACATTTATTTATAAATTATACATATGAATATAATAAGCAATATTATTATCAAACTTATTTATACTGCGTGTTGCAGTCAACTCGTTATTTAGAACTTATATTGTACATTTTTCTGATGATAATTATCGTGAAACACTAGTTTTGTTCAGCTCATCAAAGAATTTATGGTAGATTCGGAGTTTCTTTAAAAGTTATAGAAAAATTTACAAGACTTTAGTCGATGCCCACATAGTGCCACTAATGCTAATGGATTTCAAAGGAAGAAAAACAGTTCATCACAATACATCAATTATTATTCGAATGAGAGCGAGTTTTTAGAGAAATATAAATAAAATTATAAATATGGAATTTCGTATGTAATTACGAGTATCATGACTATTGTAACACTTTTCACATTAAAACGGGAATATAACAAGTGAACTATTTTTACGCATAATATTATCGTTTGTTCTATAACAAGAGTATTAAACTGAGCACATAATGTGAAAGCAACTGTTTTTTTTTTCAATTTAAATAATTATTAAAGTAACCTTTTTGAAATAATAATAAAAATAAACATAACCTTCTCTGTACTGAACTTTTCATCAAAATTGGGATTGAGATAGTGAAGGGCAGGTGCCTGTTTTCTCTTTCCTATCATGATTATGATTGTATGTGTTGTCTCTCTCTGAATAAATAAATAATAATTTTTGAAATAATAATAATTGAAAAAGAACAGTGATTAACGTAGCCCTGAGATTAAGGAAACACTGTCAAAGCAACATGTAAAACAGAGTATGAATACGAGAACCTCCCCTTTCCTGCTCTTAAACCATCTACAAACTAGAATTGAAAACTACTTAAATGGATGAATATATTTTGAAAAAATGTTGAAACATTGCATTTGAACTAACCTATGTAAGAATTTGCTGCTTTTCTCGGGAGTAGTGTTCTCCATCATAGCCATATTATTGAGGAACTTCGAGAGCTGAAAGAAATGAAAATAATAAAATAATTTACATTGATAAATACAGTCAATTTTATTTTATTTTGTGAGATCAATTTCATGGGTGTAAGTTAAATGGTGTAACCAGACAAACGATGATTGAATTTTTTTCTATATGTATAATGATGATAAAGGCAGGACATAGAAATGCACAAAAAAAAAGATTCAAAAGCTCGTATTCCGTTCAAACCGTAAATTATATCAATCCTATATTTGAACAACCTAGAATCAAACCTATATTAAACAATATTGTTGAAGCGAGCTCTTGAGAGAGCTCCACTAATCTCAAATAAGAAATTCTGCTAATTATATCTAAAATTACTTATAAGTTGATCAAATACTCACGCTGCAATATTTGTATGATGAGTATTTTCAGTTGGACTTACATTCTTTCTGACCGGAGAGGCTGGTACATCATGCTTCGAGTTGGACACTTTATTAACAATTTCCAACAGCTTGGACGCTTCCTTAGTATTTTTCTTTGCATACTTCATCATTGATTCAAACAGTGACTGTATGATGGGATTCAAGCTATCCGAATTAGACTTTTTCATAAGACTGTCCATCACACCAGAGTAATATGGGATGGCATCGAATGATTCTGAAAAAAATTAACCAAAATCAATAACTTACAACCAAGAAGTCGATAAATATTTTAGGAAAAGGGGAAGAACGAAGCGTTAATAAGATACCTTGAATAATAGGATTTTATAAAAGGTTTTAAATCAAGACTTCTGAATAATTTAATTTATCTTTATAGAGTTCACAGTATTATAATAAATACTGGGTGCTATACTATTATAATATGGTTGTGATACTTCACGATTAATTATAATTGTCCAGGTGATTCACGATTAGCCAACAATAGACAAAAACAGCAGGTAATACAAGATTGTTCATGGAATAGCCAGAATAACAATTTCGTCAAAACATGCATTTCATGGGGTAATCAATGTAATAAACATTTCAGTTTTATCTTGAATACGAATAGATTATTTTACAGCTTCAATCGGCAAAACATGAGAATAAAGACTATTACTCTGTATTCTATGAAGATTAACCTAATTATTCAATATACTGTACTCAATTTTTTTAGTGAAAGAATTATAAACAGGTAAAATTTAGTTTCAATTTTAAGATGTGGCATGAGAAATGTAGTTTTATTATGAGTTAGGCTAATTCAATGGAAAGCCACTTACCACACATTTCACTTATCATGTTCATAAACTCCAGACTGGCAGAGTATGATTCAGAATCCAATGATGCTAAATGTTTGATCAGTTCATTGATAACATTCTTCTTATTGGAATCCGAAGTCTTAATACAAGCACTAAGAAGGTTCTTCCAAGTCATCGAAGATTTTGAATCGCACTGGAATATAGAGAAAAGTGATCCTCAATTGAGTTTCAACCAGGTCTATGACTCGATCACACAGTTAGTTGTTGCATACAGAATAATATCAATTATTATTTACAAACATAACTGTATTGGGAAATTGTTGCCAATGACGGTAAGCAGCTTAATCGAGTTTATATTGTGAGTACAGAAAAACTATTATCTGAATAACTCCAATACAGAACTGCACGATATCTTCACATAATTTTTATGATATCTTAACTAAAATTTTTGTTTTTTCAGAGAAAAAGAATCATATGAGGCTAATTTTTTTTACTTATGGATCAATATTATGGAGGAAATGTTCTGTCAAAATTTCCCACCCCCACCCATCTTGCTACCCCCTCTGCACCCCTCAAAGTTTCAATTTGTAAGAGTTTCTTACATTGACTGTATCTCAGCACTAATTGGAAATAAGAAATCGAACTTTTTCTCATTTTTCAGTAAATTAAATTCTCTTTATTTTATGTCTGACCATTTCATTGTAGCTCCTGCGGTTGAAAAGTTATATAAATGGAAGAATGGCGGGATTCCCTAGATTTCTGCATGAAATTTTAATTATCTTCTAAATGAAAGTTTACAGAATGATTCTACTGGAAATGTATCTTATGAAACTAGTAGAACTTTTTAAAACCTACATTTTGAATGATAGAAACATAATATATTTTTCTGAAATTTAACGTAAGTGTAAGTCAGTTGATAAATGAAAAACACAATCTCAGAAGCGCTTGGCGGATAGACTGATATTATGGTCTATCAAGTGAGTACTAAAATACCCCTTTTGATTCATTTAATTTTAAAATAATTCATTTGGGGAAATTGTATGGAGTTGATTTTCTCCCCATTAATAACTAGCATGTTGGCAAGTGTCCTGTCTGAAGTCCCCACACTACCCCTCTTTTCAAGAATTCTTATATCACCTGTGTCTCGGCACTCTATAGAGATAAATAGTTGAACTTTGTATCATTGTTCAGTGAATTCAATTGGTTTCAACTCATAATACATGTATTCATCTTTAAACTCTAGCTCTTGAAGTGAATGGTGGATATTCATGGAAGAATGAATGAAAAACTATGTTTACAGCCGCTAATTTTCATTATTTTTCAAATAAAGGTTTACAGAATTGTTCGACTTCTGTTCTACCTATGTGAGCTTCCATCATACTTCCATCACATGCAAATAACTACTGAACCACATGAGCTATAGTGAAATAGTGATGACATAAAAAGTTGATTAAATTTTCTAAATAATGAGGAGAATGTTTATATCTTATCTTCATTGGTTGCTGAGATACATTCAATGAAAGAGATCCTTGCAAATGGAAACTTTAAGGGTATGTTGGGAGGGATGCAAGATGGATAGGGGTGTGGAATTCTGGCAAAACACTTCTCTGTATGATAGTAATCAATGGTTAGAAAATAAGCCTCATATGATATTTTTCTCTGAAAAAAAAACCAACATTTCAGTCTGGTTCCTAATAGCAGAATTTCCCATTCCATGAGGGGTGCAGAGGGGGTAGCAAGATGGGTGGGGGTGGAAAATTTTGACAGAACACTTTTCTTTATAATATTGATCCATGAGTAAAAAAATTAGCCTCATATGATTCGTTTTCTCTGAAAAAAACAAAAATGTTAGTTTGGTTCCTATGGCAATTATGTGGGTTGGTTCCTTTCTGCATAACACATAAAGTATGATATTTGTTTTGCAGAAAGGAACCAACGCACATAATTGCCATAAGGGTTGGTTCCAGTGATTTTTTTCCATCCAAAACAGTTACCTAGGGGTTTATCAACCCGAAAAAAGAAAAATCCGATTTTTTCATTTTTGTGGATTGGTTCCTTTCTGCATAACTACGTCCAATTATTTCATCGACAAATCAACAGAGAAGTAGAAGTTTATAATCTATCGGGTGTCCAACAAAAGAATAAAAGTTTGATCTTGTAATTGATGGATAATGAAAAAAGAATTAATCTTTGGCAAATAATAATTTCTATCAAATATGAACTCTATAAATTTATCATGGAAAATTACAAAATTAAAGGAGGATCATGGCACAAGGTTTGACTTACTCCATATTTATATTCAAATATATCTGTTTTAACAAGTTATCATACTATTTATTCAAGACTCATCCAACTCACCTTCAAGATATTTTTCACCAAAGGAAACATAATGAAAGGACAAATAAATTGAGCTGATAAGTCAATCCACTGTAAAGACTCAATCAAGGAACTAACAATTGCTCTCCACGCGTCTCCCAGAACACTGCCCATATTTGTTTTATCGTCACTGTAAAAAACGTGAAATTTGAGTCACCAAACGTCGGCGTATAAGGAACGATGTTCATTGTATAGTAGAGATTTGTGATAAGTGAATTAGAACAAAACAAGTCACTGTGACTACTACTAATAATAATAACAACCATCTAATAGTTCTGCTTTTATAAAATAATTTGAGAATAATCAAGATTCATTCTTCTCGATTGAAGGGAGCGTCAAAAATAGAGAACTTCTTGCAACAAGTACACTGCTGGTAATAGCATATTTCACACCAAGCATCAATTTCCTCATCTATTTACTCAATTGAATTCCAGTTGAATTTTAATACTCATACAGGTAATAATCAATAATCAAAATTAGAAAAAAGTATTGAGATATTTGTTTCAAGGATTATTTCTGTAGAGCAATTTTCAAAAACAAATAACTAGATTTCGGCTCAAATAAAGCTCTTCTCAATGAGTGTTATCTGTACATACTAGTTGATATATGTCAAAATAGAAAACATTATTAATGTAATTATTCTTATCAAAAAATTATTATTTATAAAAACTTTGGCAGGCTATGAAGACTTTTTGGACATTAGTCTGTGTCTAATCAATAAGTTTATAATTTTCTGTAAAATCAATAAATAAATAAATAATAATGTGAATACCCTAATAATGAAGCACGATGACAATGAACATAGTTCAACACTTACTTGTTCTCAGTGTCAGCTGCAGCAACTTGAAGGGCATCTAAAGTAACTGAAAATATTTTCTCAGTTCTTTCCTTGGGCATATACAAACGAAGGAGTGCTTGAATAACATTGTGAACTTTTCTGGAAAATAAAGCAGGCAACAATTATTTTGTTAATAACAAATTAAATTTGAAAGGATGAAAATAAAATGGGGTTTTATACATAGAGCTTCAAGCGTGTCTAAAACAATTCCTCAACGCGTTTAAAACTTATATCTCTTCAAGTTTCAAATTCAACCAATAGCGTTCATTCTTATGATATCGATAACACAATTTGATATATCATCTAATATCCTATCATATTAGCTGAATACTTACGGAGATTGTAGTTGACTCAAGTTCTTTGGCTTCATAGTGATAGCAATCAGCATTTGAAATTTGGATTTCAAGGGAAGAAGCTTATGTTTGCCTTGGATGCACATCATCAGTAAATCAGCGAAATCTGCTCCTGGTAGATTGGATGCCAGCTTATCTATGACTGATATCAACTCACTGAGCAGTGCATCAGTCTTGGGATCATCTATGCCAATACTCTCTATGTGCTTCTTTATGGCATCTGCAATAAATAAGTTTATCAATTTTTTCGAACAAAAGATTGGGAGAAGATGAAAGCTTGAAAAATTCAAATTAATATATCACTTTATTACTAATCAAAGTTACTTTGGATCAAGAAAACCCCTATTTAAACATGATAGTAAGTCAATACCAATGTATATTTGATACAACGCAAACATACCTGTAAAGAAAATGATGGTACAATCAAATATAGCGAACACCAATGAAGCTAGCGGTTGGCAAATGATTGTTATTGGTGCTCAACTCTATCAGGACAAGCAATGAGCGGTCTGTAAGAGCATATTGAGTGGAGAGCAACCCCAGCTAAACCGTTTCTCTCTCGTAGACCACTTTCAGATTGTCGTCAAAGAGTTGAACAAACATTCGCCAAGCGCCACTTTTGTTGGCGTTTGCCCCATTCTTTAAAAATGAAAATTCGGAATATTTCCCAGAAGCCAAACTCAAACGGAGCTTTCTAGGATTTGAAAGCAGCATTTGAAACTACAATATAAAATTTGTTTTCCACGTTAAGCTTTTTGTTCTATATTTGTAAAGAAATAATTTTAATATTATCTTAAAACTCTTCAAACATATATTTTCGAAAATATTTCTTGAATGAAAATAAAATAAATTGTATATTATGAATGTAAATTCTTGTGAAAGCAAAAAAATATAACCTAGTTTCGAACTTATTATTTATAAAAATTTGGTATAAAGGCGTTTGGACGTTAGTCTGTGTTTTTAGCCGATAAGTTTATTATTTTCTGTAAATGAATAAATAAATAAATGACCAACGAACAACGTAACTGAAAAGTGCTCACCTGAAGCAGTAATCCAGACTAATTGCGAAAGCTGTTTATTATCTTTGATGGTTTCAATACAAGTTGCAGTTGAACTAGTAAGCAATAATGCTTGCCGCTTGAAAATATTCTGCATTTTCAATAAGCCAATAAACTCATCAGCACATCGACTGGCAGCTATGAATTTGAAGGCAGCTTTATTGCCGACAAACATGAAATCAATGAGCGGTGGAAGAACGGAATCAATGAAGGCTTCGTCCGAGGCACTCAGTTTTGTCAGCGTGTGCAACCATGCCTGAAATTAATTTTGATAATACAGTAGGTATTAGAAAATGAAGTAATCAAATATAAGAATTATTCAATAGTGTAACAAGAGTACATGATTTTTTCAAAATCACACTTGTAGCCTGAGTCTTATGAAATCATGGGTCCATAATGATATCAGATTTGCACTTATTGCCTTCAATCTTGAACTTTTTTGAAGATCACAATCTAAATAGATAAATTATTCAAACATCAACACCAATTTTGGAAACTTGAGAAACTAACGGGTAAGTCCCCAGGACTAGACTAATATGCTAAAAGAAAGTGTCATAACACTATCTGAGCATATTAGTCTAGTCCTGAGGACTCCGATCCCACTAGACGTCAAACCTGCAAGTTAGTAGGAGCCGAATCAATTGAATCAGTTGGATCAATTGAAGACGACTTATTGAAATTAGAGAATAGTCTGGTCGAACAAAGATGACATACCATCAAAATAGTCAATTGAAGCGAGAGTGTAACTACCAGGGTGTCTAGCAATTTGCATAATTCAAGACTTTTTCCCGACTTTTTTCAATACAAAGTTTGAGTTTCTCTATGCGTTTTGTAACGTTTTTAAACGTGATATATGACTTTATGTCTAAAAAATACCACCCTATGTAGGGTATAAAAAGTACCAACCTAAAATAGGGTATATTTTAAAACATACTATTAACATTTTTTTTTTTTTTTGAGGGTGATGCCCACATGGGCTCTTGGGCCTGTGCGTGGGTAATGGGAAGGATGATGATGAGAGATGAATGGACCTACTGCTTTAGGTGGGTTCCGAACCACCGGGAAGCGATTTTTGAGGCTCATGAATTGAATTCAGAGGAGCCGGTCACCGTTACAACAGTGGTGATAGAGGCACGTCGCTTATCTAATCTCACCGATTAGACGCTCTCTACCACTGGGACAAACCGCTTCCCAACATTATTTTATGTTTACATATAGTACGGTGCAATTAGACTCGCACCTTTATGTAATTAAATTTTTACAACTAGTTCTACGGTGCAATTAGTTCAAAAAAAGACCGAACCAGAACATCCAAAGAGAAAGGACGATACGCCAACTTGTTCTATACAACCCCTTTATGGTGTGGTAAAAAGTTACACCCTTTTGAGCGTTGGGTTTTGGGAGAAAGGGGATTGAAATCTGCGAAATTTCAGTTTTTCGTGAGTTGATGTCGAACCAAGCGAAAAATGTTGGACGAAAAAATTTCATGGATGTTTTTCTAGAGAATAAAATTTGGAAGAGATTCTGACCAATTATTACAACTCTGTATCATAAACATTTTATAATACGAAAAACATACTAAAAATATTAGGATTCTATCATACTTCTAGATTTCTTCTCTTGAAACCGTAGAGTGTCATAAATATTGTTTGCAGGACCAAGAATATCATATAATTCATGGGGATTGGTCAAAAGCATCCTTTTATTTATAATCATTTATATTCCCTCATAACTTTTGAACGGTACGTCGGATTATATCGTTCAATAGCTCATAAATTTCCACTTATTACGGCGGTATAAATTCATATATTATAATCCAAATTCGGTGAAAACCTCCCAAAATTCAGATTTAAATTATACTCTTGAATAATACCTGCTAATTAGGAATTCCAATTTTTCACATTTTAATGCTCCCAATCCGGAAGTTGTGATCGAGAAAACTGAAAATTATCAAGAAATGTAGAAAAATCGTCCTCTTTCAGATGGTTACTATAAGAATTGCGAGAACTTTGACATAAAAGAAGGTTCACAACCGGGTTTTATCATCCTTTTTGTGATAAATTCACTCATTTTTTCCAATTTTCGCAAATACTCCCACATTTTATTCTCTAGAGAAAAAAACAATTCATGAAATTATTTCGCCCGACGCTTGGTTCAGCACCAATTCACGAAAAACTGAAATTTTGCACCTTTCAACCCCCTCCCCTCAAAAGGGGTGTAACTATTTACCAAACTATAAAGGGGTTGTATAGAACACAATGTGGCGTAGGAATCGTCCTTTCTCTTTGGATGTTGAGGCTGGGCCTCTTTTTTTCAACTAATTCCACCGTACTAATTAATATGCTTTAGCACTAGCTAGAAAAATATTGAAGAAGCAAAGTGGAAACACTGAACCGTCTCCCCACTAAGCTCGCTCTAGTGCCTGGCCATCAATGTCATAAATATCAGATATCGGTTCAAAAATATCAATATTTGCAAAATATTGATTTTCTATAGCCTACTTAATACTTGTTCAGGCCTGCCCCACCCAATATGAAAGTAACTCAAGTAGTAAAAAAAATTAACAACTTTATAATCTATGGATTTCCCGACTCAACTTCAAATTCCAGGATAATTCCCGACTTTTCCCGACCTTATTTCATTTCCAGACTAATTCCCGACTTTCCCGACTGCTAGACACCCTGAACTACGCACGCGCAGATCTGACAATTTTAGTGTAAAATCACTACTTCCAACATACCACTAGTGAAATGTGATAAGAGACAGATGGTAAGAGTGTGACTATTTTCATTTGGAATGTTGGCTGCATTGAACAGCTGCAATTTTGAAGGAATGTCTTCTTCGCTCGACCAGACTATAAATTAAGTTAGTTGAATTACTACTCTTATTTGCTTGAAATGAGGAATTTCCATTGTACTGAAATGGGGAAAATTTAAAATTCCAAGGGTTTTCTTTGAATAGTTTTGAAATGTAGTGATGGATAGATGAATATCAGTACATTTTGTTAATTAATTTTAAAGTTAAGCTGCATCTTGTATTAAAGTGGAAACTGAATTATTCAACTAACCTCCAGTTCTCCTTCGATATGGCTTACCTCCAATTTTACATCGCAAATAGATTTTGATTGAGGAATGGAAGGAGACTTAAACGGCATCAGTAGAAATTCAACTCGGCTTTTTTTCAAAGGCTCTTTGGGCATTGTGAAACCATCGACTATTGCCTTCCAACAATAGTAACCATTCTGGATTTCATTGTCTTTATTTTCAGTCTTATTCTGTAATTTGAAGGTTGAATTACATTAAATCAATAAAAAAATGAAATAAAAATCCACAGAATCATTTTGACATAGATAGGCTAACTGATTCAGGCTATAAAAATTCACATAAAAATTGAGAATATCATGTACTCAAGGACTGTAATAAAAAAAGGAAAATACTATAAATCATCATACTCAAATTTAACCTAGGAAACTAATACATCAGACATTAATTTAAAAGTAATAGGCTAAGGGTTAATGTAAGGCTCATACAATATAAAGGCTAATAAAAAGAGCTCTGATCCAATCAATCAAAACATCAATCATTCACTAAAATACAGATTTTTAGATTTTTGACTCTGCAATAATTGAATATCTAATTGAATATGCTTGAATATAATTGGAGTTTTTTGTCATGGTTTAAAATTTTCAAGTTTAATATTTCATAAGATAAGAAATTGTGTGAGAAATTTGGTGAATCAATTAATTTGGTACATCCTCTTGCTTTAAATTTAAAATTTGTACATAACGGCATTTCTCCTCGACTATAAATTCTTGTGAAAGTGCTGCAAGAAATATAACCTATAGTTTTGAACTTATTATTTACAAAAATTTAGTATAAAGGCGTTTTTGACGTTAGTCTGTGTTTTTAGCCAATAAGTTTATTATTTTCTGTAAATGGATAAATAAATAAATAATAAACTTTCGCAGGAAAGTTTGTTCAGTCAAGACAGTCTATTTGTTTTCCACTCTTCAATTGAGTAAGGTTTCATGAAATAGCTCAAACAACTTGATTTCTACCAAGAATAATTCCTCTGACATTCTCTGACGCTCAATTTCAATGCACTTGTTTCAGAATACTTTAAATAGAAAAATGCCTAGTGAATATTATAAATACAAATAATCTCAGTCATCTCAATAATGCAACCTCGTTTTTTCTGACTCAAGCTTGCACTCTTTTCTAGATACTGACAGAATAAATATTGCAGCAAATGTAAAGAAGTGATTACCTTGAACGCCTTTTCAACGATTTTACACAAAAGATTAGTGAGTGTAACAGATGAATGCAATTCATCACCCAACAATCTAGTCATAGTGGACCAAATAGCAGGCCATTCAGCACATCCATTTTCTTTCAATGAGGCCAATTTTTTGCAACTGTAACATAAAATACAATGAGATTCTGCATTACGCAAATGAAAGAAACTACGTTTTCATTTAATATTTCTGTGAAAATTCTGCCAGTGAGGATGAGATGTGAAAACAAGAACAAAAATTATAGGGAATAAGATAAGTTTCAGTAAACAATTATTAAAAGTTTATATATGTTGAAAGTTTGAAAAAATATGAAATTTATATTACATCGAATGAGGAAATTACCAATGTATGAGTAAAACTCATTGTAATAGAAAATCCATCATAAGTCATTGACCAAGAATGTACAATAAGTGTACCGATATATTCTTTCATGTGCAAGAATGACACATGAAATGTAAATTATAAATTGTATAAATGTTTCATACAGAGGTTTTTTCAAGTTTCAGTTTATTCAAGAAGACTGACATTGGAAAGAAACGTGAGACGTCACACATGAGCTCAAGATTTCAAATACTTTACATAAGCTTACTTACATCAAGCTTCAATAAGTAGCATTCAACCAACTACCTTTTGTAACTCTGAACATTATTATAAATTCACTATGTAACAATCAAACAGAAGTTTCTTGAGAAAGTATGCTTACAACTTATAATATACTCACTTTTCTTCAAATGACTTTTTGTATTCCTTCCACCAATCCGATTTTTTCAATTTCAAATTCTCAGTCAATATGCTCTGCAGTTTTTCAAAAACAGGCACCGATGCTTGGCGAATTCTTATATTAGTTGACAAGACGAATTTGTTGAATAGAGGTATGAGGATGGCCAGGTCATCACGAGCAGCCAATACAGCGTTGTCTGAAGTATTTAAAATATCGTTGAATTCAGAAATTGATTGTGAAAGAGTAACTTCATTCTTTTCATCAATCACATCACCTGCTGAGGAGGCTGTAATTTTATTTTTCAATTCTGAGTACCTGTAAAAATAATAAATTAAGATCTTTATTATTATAATGAAACGACTCACTTTTTATTGTTATTTTGTAATTAGGTTAATACATTAATAATAAAAGTAACAAATTGCAATAAAATAATTTAATACATAAGGCAAGATTAGTTTGAACAATATAAATTGACAGGAAAGAGTACTTTTGAGTTTCATTGATTCTAAGATGATGGGGAAAAGAGTAAAGCTTGTTCAGAGGAATAAATTTTTGCCGATATGAATCACAATTAGTTAGTAACAGTAAGGCTAATGCGTATCTAATTTGAATGTAATAAGTCAAAGATGTACAAACCTCTCCATTATCCGCTTAAGGGCAATACTACACTAGTGTCAAAACTCCTTTTCGCAGCAATAGATAGCCTGGAAAATATACATGAATACCACTGATTAATTAGTTTTAATCAATAGCCAACTATTCATTAATATTTCAATTAATATGAAATCGTTTTTTCCCTATTAGCTTGTGTCTTAATAATATTTATGTTGTCTGAGATGTAGGTTTCAATCATACGTATGTGATATAGTGGAATGTCGTACTAATGCAACTCTTTCTTGCACACAAGCTTCAGCCCATGCATGGAATATCTAATTTATGTTCATAAATTTGTAAACATTTCACTTGGCATTGTGAATAAATGAGTTAAATAGATAGAATAATATTAGATAATATAAATGATCTTGAATAATTCAATTTAAATGTATGATTCTTTATTTAGGAAAAATGGTCCAAGTGTAGGCCTACATAAGGAGAATACTATTCAATAAATTCTACCACTATCTATGCTGAATAATCACGTGATAACAAAATTCAAGTGAAAATGTACCTGGCGGGGGTGCTAGTTAGGGCTCTAAAAGACCACTTTATAGGGCCTTAGTGTTAGTTGACTCGATCCAGTATAATATCACGTCATAATCGAACAAATTTCCACCGGCACTATTTGTGGAAATGCAATAGGTTAGGACAGTATTAAAATAGCTTAAAATTATGAAAATAATAATATTATCTTGCTTCCAAAAAGACTAGGTTCTCAAGTAACTATATGTAAGTTGCTGCATATTTACTGATTTTTCTAGTTCAAAGTTAAGTATTAATATTAAGGAAAAATGAGAAAAAAAAGAACTCATGGAATTATATTATAATATTTATGTTATACGTAACATCATTGCACAATTGAGTTTAGTGCCGTAGCCAGTAGACATTCGGGGATGTAATTGTAAGCCCACCCAGATCCGGTCAAGCCCCAAAATGTTTTCTGGCCACTAATTGAGTTTGAGAACAATATAAAAAATTTGAAATGATGAAAACTGTAGCTAAAATAAAATGAACAATGTTTAATGTTGGATTAGTTGAATGGTTTGAGATAACATAAGTGAAAAATTCTGTTTAAAAAAGTTTAAACAATTGAGTAATTTCAATAAAAACCATGGTGTTGATTCATACAATAGTGATACTAAATAAGAAGTCCGACACATTCACATAATGAATGCAGCTTGATCGTCAGAAACCTTTTCCTAAAAGAATTTTTGCTATTGTGTTTTGATTTAATTTGATTCAACTTATTGAATGAAAAAAAATCTTATTTTGAAGTACCTAGTGATTTTCTTTAAAAAATTTCATTTAAATTGTATCTTTTCAATAACAGACTACCAGTTACTGATCATTTTATTAATGATTAGATAATTTGATTAATAAATAGCGTCTAAATTGTTTACCATAGCCGAAGATGTACAACGTTGAAGATTAAATTCCCTAACCTAATTATAACACTTTCATAAGCAATACAATTCAAATGGTTCCACTTTCATTCCCAAAACAAATAAGAATCGCCTAAAATTAGAAATCATTGTGTCAGCAAAACAGCAAGTTTCTGGCAGGGTACACTTACCAAACAGCTCTGAAATCTGACGTAAAGTCCCTCTTCGTCCAGACACTACTTCAAAGCCAAAATTACGAAATTTGTGTTCTTAAACTGAGCTGGAAGAATAAGGACCATCCTGGAATTCAATAAAAAATAAAAGCCAAAGTTAATATTTCAAGTAAACGTAATAAATTGCTCAATACTACTGCACGAACATGATGAACACAAACGTAGGCTTTCGTCACACTCTCACATAACCTAACTAAAAAGTTAATCTACCGCCGAAAGATGTTTTGGCGGCAATACAAGGTTTTGGCGCTAGGCAATGCTGACAACTGTGTTAGAAAACCCTGAAATATTGTAGTATTTTTCGAATATGAGGTTAAAAAAATTAAGTATCGGACAAAATAATTAAATTTTGATGGTGTACTATAGATTTCTTCATTACTATGATTCCTGTGAAATTCATTCAACAGGATGATGTCAAAGCTGAAGACGACGGGGCAGGGACAGTTAGACGACAAGCTAGGCCTACCTTTGCAATGCTATAAAAGTTTTCCATCGACAAACTGTGTCACAAACTATTGAGTGCGTACAAACCTAGGACTGACCGAACGACTTTTATTTCAATAATTAAAAATTATTTGCTGAATTTTTTGCTCTTTTTGATGGAGAGAATTTCAAGATGACCTCAGTCCAGCCCCTACCCCACAGAGTGGGCCTACTATTACAGAAGGCTACATTGCAATCAATACAAAATAGTAGGTTATTCTAAACGAGTATCTTTTGGTTCCATAGTTGATTATAGAAAACTTTCTAGGTAATCCTCAACCTTGACTTCTGAATAATGTATTGGCGAAACTCAAAACGTTAGTTCTTGCAGGAGTATTTCAATAGGAAACACAACATAAGGGTGGATTGGATTATTACATTGGATTGGGAATCTCTCAGACAACTTCAACCCCAAACCCTGAATACAACCTGTAGGCTAAAAATTTTCAGTCCAGACTATAAGACAACCTCTAGATTGACTGGAATGGAAAATTAAAATGAATAACTAGGTACCTACCAAAAAGAATACATGACATTTCTGTAGGCTATTGTCATTTAGTGAGGAGTTTCCTCTCGCCAGACGAGTGACGACGTTTCTGTGCATTTCACTTTTAATATCGTATCTTAGATGTAAACTTGGAGATTCATTGATTTTAATATTAAATTAAACATAATGTTTAGTTTCCTATAGAAACTTACCGGTACCGTAACATTTAGATCTAGTGTAGACAGCCAGAGGCAGATATTTGTGGTTTTTTTCAAACCCTTCTGTTCATCATTTATTCCTTTTGCTCTTCTTCTCCAAGACCTAGCACGATAGTACATCGTCAATCGATCTCCTCAAATCAAATTTATTGAGGTTTTCAAAAAAAAAAAAACGTATTACAATAACGGTAAATTAAAACGTTTATATAAACGACTTAAATATAAAACAAATTCACCAGCAAGGAAAAATCCTGTGCGCAGGTAAGAGTTGCTATACTATTTTTATCAGTACCTATAACAAATCATGAAAAAAACCTAAAAAAATGATAATATGAAAAAAGATAATAGAGTATGTAATAATATTGCAAAAAATAAATTGGAAAGAATATGAAAAGAGTGAAAGAGAGAGAGAAGAGGAATACATACTGCTAATAAACGAAATTGAGACAAGAATCATTCAAAAACTTTTCCTCAATTTCACTTTACATTATCCAATCAGTAATTCTCCTCTTTGAACATGGATGACTATGAGATTTTAATCTAATCTGTTCAGTAAAACTATCTGGAATGTATTAGAATGTATGGAATGTATAGCAAAATGTATAAACAGTTATTTCCGCATATTTTTGTTTGAATCAAACAAAAAACATTTCCAGAGTGGCAACTTGACTACATGATCTATTTTTCAATAATCGGAATTCTGTGCAGTCTGATTTTGTTTTGATATTTTCATCCTTTCCACCAAGACTAAAATTACTCATCTACTATAAAATTTGATATTTGTAAAATAGCATCAATCTAGTTTGAACAATACAATGATATACAATAAGACGGGCTAGAAATACAATATTCAAGATATTTAAGATTACCGTATATTTACATTTACACTAATTCAATCTACAGAACTTCGAGTTTGGGAAAATTTAGTTCATTTTCCAACCAATGACTAGCCGATAGAAGTAACTGTTCTTGGAAGTTGGGTGCCATCAATTGCAAACTGATTGGTAGATTGCTTGGTGATAAACAAACAGGAATAGAAATAGCCGGGCAACCTGGAACAATTCAAGTTAATTTTCACACATCAAAGTTCAAAATATATTATTTAATTCAAGTAAGAATTATTCATTTAATTATTTGAGCCAATTTATACATTCATAGAATCATACAAAATGATTTCAATATACTAAAACCCCCAGTCGTTGACATCCAACCAATAGTTGACACTTTTTTCACAAATTCTAATTATAGTGACTAACTGGCGGGAAAAAATCAAATTAAACTAGCGCAGCTATATATGGACTTATATCCATAGTCAATGATTCTATGCAGTGACCTACAAGGCAATTTTAAGTACCGAATGAGTAATGAGACTGATGGAGATGATAGCTATACTCTTGTTAAGCAGTCGGATTGACGTATCATTCTCCTCCGAAAGACGGGGGTGGCCGTTTTATGATCGAAATCAGTTCCATTAACTGGATTCAAACTCGGAAACAATAGATTATTACGAGTAAAAAGACGCTTGATATCGCTGGATGGATTATCGACCACTCCACCGGCCACTCTAGAATCTTATAGACTAGCCGGCAAGCTCGCTTCGCTCGCCTTCTCCGCCTAGCCAGGAAGCTCCGCCCGAGGGAAATTCCGTTCAGAAGAGGTTCGAAATTTATTGAACACAGCATTTATTGACCTAATCTAGACCTGTTTACCAAATTTCAACATTTTCTGTCAATTTGTTCACGGAAAATCTAAGAATAATTCCGAAAAATAGTAAAACGCTAATATTGAGCGTAACCTTGGAAGTATATCGGACATTGTTTGAAACTTGATTCAATATCTTCTTAATTACTCCATCTATAATCTCGCTGAACCATTGATTTTACACTAAGGATTGGTCGTATCAAGGCGGAAGATATGCAACCCGCAATACATCTACAATTTTGAAAACCTGATTACTGGCGTAATCTTGAATGGATTTCAAAAATATTTCAACACAACATTTCTAGCCCTTATCTGAACCTGCCCACCAAAAATCAACATTTTCTACCGATTAGTTCTCGAAAAAATTGAGAAAACGCCGAAAAACTATAGAAAAGCTCAATTATTTAGCGTATCCCTGAAAAGCTTTTGAAATCCGTTCTTAGCGCGCGTTTAAACGTCCAACTGAACATGCCTGCCAAATTTGAACGTATTCGGTTCAGTGGATTTTTAGTTCTGGTGATGAATCAGTCAGTCAGTGCCATTTCGCTTATATAGATATAGATTAATTAGCATTGAATGATTCATTGGTGAATCTGGATAGTAACAGAATAATCTATAGAATAAAAAAGTTTTTAATTACTGCTACAAATTATTTGTTAAAATTCATGCTTGTATCATCAATTAGAGTTTTTGATTTTCTCGAATTCTTCTGATCTTAAACAATCTCTAAACAATAAGTTTTTGGCAAATAATGACTTTGAAAAATAAAAATAATGATAGATCGAATTTCCAGAAGTTACAAAAAGTGCTGTAGTGAATTTATGAAGCCAGTGAGTGATTTTACTCACCAGACATATTGGCCGGTTGAGTGCAATAGTCTTGAGTTGAGCACTGTTCTCTGTTGTCAAGTTTCATAAATTCTTTCAAGAGAGGAGGCTCGGAAAGTGTGACAGGCGTGAGCAGAACATCCACTTTCGACCAGACATTTTTGAAGTTATTGGCTATCAGCCTCCTCACTTTCATCGCTTTCATGAAATACTTTTCATAGTTACTGAAAAAAAGAACTTTTATCACAAATGAATTGAACTTGGATTGTTACTGAATGAATCTGGATAATGTGAGTCATATTTGCATGAGAAAAACAATAACTTATTCTGTTGCAAAGGAATCTAGGCTTGAAACTATTCCAATGTGGTCATGCGAGATCTCGGGAAATATTCAATGTAGTTGGTTGTGTTCAAGCAGTGAAAAAGAGGAATTTTCATTCACTGGTTTTAATGAATCCATCATGTTCACTGGTTAAAAAGTCAGATGCAAGTTATATCAACTTTGTATAATGATAAAACTGCGAACTTTCAATTATACCTGTTTCTAGAATACCTAGCCATTACAAGACAAATTAAATTATTTGGTCGGCTGATATTTCACGAATAAAGCCGTAAATGTGTATGCTGAATTCGTTTGTATGGTGTTGAATTGAAAAATAAAACATGGAATCTGGGCTTGAGTCTAGGCTATACTGGTTTTGGATGATTAAAAAATGGATGAATATAAATAACCGGAAGAATTCTGAAAATTTCAACCTGATTTCCAATTTGTTCTATTCTTCCAAACGAATGCTCATTATAACATATTAACGTAAACCCTATACGTATAAAAAACTCTGTAAATATTGGGAAAACTCAAACAATATTGGGCAACTAACAATATTTTCCATCCATTGATGTAATATTGAACAATGTATGTATATGCTTCAACAGCCCATTAAAGGCTTAGGCCTACCAGCTGGTTGCTAATTTCATATTCACTCCACTTTACAGCAGAGGTGAATAATCATCAACCAGGATAAAGGTAACGTGTGGTTAGTATGTTGATCCTCTCAACCATAAGCTAGGTTCCGTAACCATGTGACGGCGCAGAACACCTCTGAATAACATCCAGTTAATCCGTTAGAGTGTAGTGTAACAATTACTGGTGATCAAGAGACGGGAAACGACTGACTATCTTTACTAACAACAATCTAATCTCCCAAATAGAATAATACGCAAGGAGCTCGCATTCAATAGTCTTATTATTTTTACAGAATTAGACTTTTGTGAATGATATTCACAATGTATTCGAGTTTCATTTTCCTGCTCTCAGTGTATAGGGTCTCCAAGTACTTCAATGAATACTGAATTTGAATATGCAGAATTACATATTATAATCTGAAGATTAAATTTATCTATAACTTTTTCTAGAGAATCGTGTGACTTTACCTTTGGATGAGGAAATAGTTGCCAGCCAATATTCGTCCTCTGACAACATCATTGAATCCGTGCTTTCTAGAATCAGCGTACAACTGTTCAGTGGACTTGGTCTGCTCTGGTCGCAGTCCATACTCCAGACCATCATATCTCGCCATATTGCTAGCCACTTCGCATTGATTGAGAACAGAGTAGCATGCTATTGAATAGCTAGTATGTGGCAATGATACCTTTGAGAACACGAAAGACATTTTCATTATGACTGAATACCATACTTTATTATACTCGTATTATGGACTTATTATGTAATGTTTGTCCATGTATCACGTGCATCTTGTATGTTTCTAGCTCTCCCATTTCCACTCAACTCTATTTGTATGATTTACATAAACGAGTTCGAACGGATAAATTCATTGTGAATAACAAAATTAAATTATAACGAACAATGATGATTTATTCCCAGGATTAGTTGATTTAACTTTCAATCTATTGAAGGTTGTCGGCCGGTTGGCGCAGTGGGCTGGGGCGTCACAACCTTCAGTCCGCTAGCACTGCCGCTGGTCAGGGTTCGAATCCCAGTGGCATGGCTGTTTTTTCACCTCATCATCACTTTCGCCCTCAATATCCATTACTCACGCACAAGGTAAAATGCTTATGTGGGCATCATCCGCAATAAATAAAAATAAATAAATCTATACAGTCAATGGTACCAAGGTAGATTTGTTTCAGTATGTATTAATCGGATGAGGACAAAAAATATTAGAAGAGATATTCTTCAGGTATATATAAATCACATCAAATGTAGAACTGAAGCCGAATATGATATGAATATCAAATATGACTTTATATTATTCTAAAAGATCTTTCAATTCAATCAACAAATCTCTTTCTCATGCCTAATGTTCGCAAATAGATGAGAGGATCTGATTTAGAATATTTTTGCATGTTTTTTATTTACAATGAATAACGTAAAAGGTATTAGAATGCTTTCCTTTTCATTTCATCAATTTTAGTAGTCTATGAAAGCAATCTAGGTTGTCAATGTTTATGAAATGAGGAGACTTTAACGTAAATAGGATAAATTAGTTTAGTCTAGGTACTGGTGTGTGAAAGTGGAAATGCATATTAGATTTTTCAAAATGTTTTTTCCTGTGTGTAAAATATAACCCACGGATGGTTCTTACTCGAAGAATATGAGAGGCTCAACTATAATTAGTCATACTTTAGAATAATAGGCTACTTCATAAAAACAAGCTAATTTTAAAACGAAATAGCATTTTAGGCAGTAAAACAACGAAAAAAATAGTTCACAATCAATATTCTTACATGTTTAGTAGGTACCAGAAAAGTATCTACTATCAAGAAGATTTGGACTTTTCATTTGCATTTCCAATATTTAATAAAAGTGGTGAAAAATAACGGACTGAAAAAGCATTAATACCTGAGTAACACTTGCACCAGCTTCCTCTAAGATATTGGCTACTCGTTTCCAGGCATTTATGACCACTGGTGACATTCCAGGACAGTGATATTCCTTAGGGATTCCCACTTTCAAATTGCTTATCTTGAATCTATCATTCAAAACAACTGTCGATTTGTCTCTTTCAAGTGTTGTGGCATCATTCTCATCAAATCCAGATATAACATCTAGAAATATAGAAGTTCCATAATAATAATCATTAGGTACCATTATAATAATTGAGAAAAAAATCATTAATTTATCAAACTAAAAATCAAAGGTTTCAGAAAGAAGCTTGAAATCTCAATATATCATTAGTATTGTAAGTTTGAGTGAGATACGAATTAACGTAAGTCGGTAAAAATATATTTCTATAAAAATCGAAGTTGGAAAGTCGTTGAAACAATATGTCATGAAAATTATAATAAAAAAACTCAATTAAGTTCCAAAGAATTATATCGTAAATCGATTCAGACAAGCCTCACAAAATGAGCACTGGAAGTAGTGAATTGTGAATGTGCAGGATGAACTTGAGAAAGTTTATTGATCTAGATTCTAGATGAATTATAATCCAGTGGTTCAATTAAATTATTATATGGGCTCTGGAAAGCGTTTCTCCTCAGTTTCCAATTGTCAGTTCCAAGTGCAAACAATTCTAAATTTAAACTAAAAATGCTTTATGTAATGAACATTTTATTAGATGTGTAATTACTTGAATCTTGAGTAATAATGAAAATTATATTCCGTTTACTAGACAATAATTTCAATTTCTCATTAAATCATAAATTTAATATAAATATTTACTCACTGAAAATATCAGCTACATCACTAACTGATCTAGCCATTATTCCGGGTACATCCATTGAGTTAACTAATGGGATCAGCCCGAACCTGGATACACTACCGTAAGTTGGCTTCAAACCAACTATTCCGCAATAGGCTGCTGGATTCCTAGTTGATCCACCAGTGTCTGAACCAAGGGCACTGTCAATAAAACACAAAACGCATGTAACACAGATAGATTTGAATAAGCAAGCATAATCTTCAACATTATATTGTCAGTTGTGTACTAGTAGTTTTAGCTTATGCAAATTTGACGTTGCCTTTAATGTTCTGACCTTCAAAAGGCATCCATTTATCTAAAAGTATTTATTAGATTTTGGTATTAATCTACAAGGTAATTATTAGATCTGAATGTAACAAACAATATTTAAAGATATTAGTGATATTAGTACTAAAAGTTTTACATCGATAAAATTTTTATAAACAACAGTGAAATTTTTCGAGAGCAATCACCCTAGCCGAATGAACAATACGCTGCTGGGATAAATAATCAATATTGCAAGTTGGAATATACTACTGTACTTCACTCAAAGATGAGATCAACTCATAACTGATCGAGGACAGATATAGGAGAGTATCCAGAGAATGGTACCAAAAACATAAATGCTATTGTGCAAGTAACTTGATCTTCATTAATAATTGACAATAATTTTATCATGATCTGGGAGGAAAAGAACAGGCTAGGCCCTAACGATTTCTCACTTGAATTTTAAATGAGTAGGCTAATGTGATCTGAAATAAGGTTGACTGTTTGAGTTTTCATAACACAAATTTGTTTAAAAATAATGAAGCCGTCTAAAATTTTAGAATAAGGTAAGAAGGAAATTGGCTCAAAACTTCAAGTGTTATTTGATATTTTTAAAATCTTCTATAGAATATTTGATGTTATTTTGACTTTATATATAACTTCAAAATTAATAAATAACAGTTTTCAATCATTGTGTGTAAAAAATTGTTAGTAGAGAACGTGTGTTATAAACATAATCTCCAAGCAATTTTAAATTATTCTCAAAATTGGAAAAAATACGTTTTGGACTTGGGTATCTGTGTTTTATCCTATAAGGCTATAAGTATATTGTATACTTTCTTTCAAATGAATAAATAGACTTGGATGAATGAATGGAAAATAGGTAGGTCTAATACTGACGCAAAGCAGGAGCCTGTCGCAACCGCCACTGCGCTTCCACCAGAGCTTCCTCCAGCTACCCTCTCAACTGTTTCCCCTTTTGGAGAGTTTTCATCATAGACTGTTTTTCCACCTACCATGTAAGGGATATCAGAACCCCAAATATTCTTGGTAACTCCGTGAATCGAATCAACTGTTCCTGATCTGTAACAGAATCGAATGAAATTCTTCAACATCGAAAAAATATTGGGTATATATTAGATATATAATTTAAATATTGGTTCAGTTGAAAAACGAATTAGCTGAAAAAATTATAAATACTTCATAAAAATTTATCTTTTAAATGTCAATACTGTACTTTAGTAGCAATACTAGCAAATCGATAGTTCTAATAGGCCTACATGAAAAATAGATAGGCGCCTATGTTTGAAATATAAATAAAAACAAACATTTCAAAAATACTACATTGAAAAATAAGTGAACTTTCTAAATGAGAATAATAACAATAATTTAACAGTAGAGAAATGAGATGAATGTTTGCTATGAAGCATTCAAGCGATCTTTTTCTGCCATCGATACAGTAATATAACTTATATAAGCTATTTTTCCTTTACCCCATAGCAAATTCATCCATGTTAGTTTTTCCAATAAGAATGGAACCAGCATCTCTTAGTCTCTGAACCACTGTAGCATTATAAGTTGGAACAAAATCATTCAACATTTTTGATGAACATGTTGTGGGGATACCCTTTGTACAGAAGTTGTCCTTCACAGCGATTGCAACACCTTCAATTTTACTTCTTACTTTTCCTGAAACAATATTAGAATAGAAATATAAGGCTATCTTTTGACCATACCAAATCAATTGATCACTGTATTTTACAAATCAACTTTTACACGTTGTCATGAATTCATACGTTTATGAAAGGCCTACATATGAGCATAGGTAGTTTTACAACGACGCTATCTAAATTAAGGTGAATAATAACTATGCATGGTAGTTCAAGTTAAGTATGGACAGAGCAAAAACGTTTGGCCAAGTCATAACAAAGAATTAATTTCTCAAATTATAATTCAGATGATAATGCAAGTGCAATATAACAATATTATTAGCATTTAAAAGGAAGAGTGATGATGAAGAGAATAGAAATTAAAGTTGGAAATATAGAATTAGGTTTGGTCGAAGGATAAGTTCAATAGCTTACCATGCTGGAACTTGAGCTGACTTTCAGAAGCACTATTAAGTGCTTCACTTTTCATCACTCTAACAAAAGAATTCAATTTTTTCACCTTATCTGCCCTACTGAGACATTTCTCGCACAAATCTATGGGCGATATTTTACCGTCGCGAAGAGTGGAGGCCACCTGAAATAAAAATTTATTAAAAAGAACACGTAAAGCATACCAAAAAATTGGTGTAAGTGTCGTTTACTGGCCCACCTCGCTAGAGTCAAAATTCTTGTTGGAATCGATTCAGTATGTTATTCTGATGACAAATTTTTAAAAATTAGCCGTCGCTGTCATCAGAATAACTTACTGAATCAATTCCAACAAGAATTTTGACTCTAGCAAGGTGGGCCAGTAACCGACACTTTAGCCAAAAAATTATTAGTGGGGTCAAAAGAATAGATTTTAAAATTATACATAAGTTACCGGTAAGTTATTATTTTGTAAAAAAAGTAATAGACCATCATATAAAATAGTAGGAACATGAAATCTAAGTAATTAAGTATACCTCTGAAATACTCAATTTTAACATAATTGAAGATATTATAATCGAACAAAATTATACTAAATAACTGAAGGAATTCCACACATCTTATTTTTGTAAGCAGAATCCGACCTAATTTTGAGGTTAGAAATTGAGATGGAGGTGAAGGCCAGGCGTATGCTGAAACGCATTAATGCACACGCACGCAAATCAGCCAATCACAGCTCTTGTCTTGTCCTCAACAAGAGCTGTGATTGGCTGGCTTGCGTGCGTGTGTATGAATGCGTCCCAGCATACGCCTGGACCAAGCGTGGAATATCGATCTATCGATACTTCAAAACTTCGAGATTGATCTAGAGTCGATAGTTTACTGTCAATGATTGACCATAACCATCTATCAATTCTCAATTCCATCGAGAATTGATAGATGGTTATGGATTGACCTCTTATTGAGCATGAACCAGGATAATCTGAAATTTATCTCTTCCTCTACTATAGTCTATAATATATTAGGCTATATAGGCCAAATATAATTATAGTCTTTCCAAGCAAAGAAGACCCTCTCCCAAGATGAAAAAATGACTCCAGCTTGGTCAATATTGATTAAAAAATTATTGATTTGGTCTCAATCGTATAGTAGGAAACATTCTGATCTAGGCTACAATTTGAGAGCAAATCAATATTTTTGAACCAATATTGACTAAGCTGGAGTCATTTCCTCATCTTGCAGAGGGTGATCTTCTCTGCTTGGACAGACTATACCTTCTCTACGGAACTAGCGAAAATAACTCGGAAAAGAAAATATTAAAGCTTAATAGGAAAAATCTTTATGGAGTGCTGTAAGTTAGAATACCTACTCGTAACTTGGACATAATCAGTGGCGTAAATAGCACCCCCGCAGCCCCCGCAGTGCGGGGGGGGGGGCGCCACTTTAGAAGACAAGACAATTACAAGACAATGTAATGACTGCAAAGAAATGGATATTTTTTTAAATATTAAATTTTCAAAATTAATAATAATTGGATAATTATTGAATTTATATTTTCAAATCTTTTTATATTTTTATTCAGACTTGTTATACATAACTTGAAAATATAGTCCTAGAGTAGGCCTACAGTGTTTTTAAAAACTTTTCCCCTGACCCAACTTTTACGATTTGATAAACAAGACAGAATATACAGGGTGTTTCAGGAAGAATGTGAAATACTTCTCAGGCTGATTCCTTACACCAAGTAGACAAAAAATTCCATGGGAAAAACCCCCAAAAACGCTTTGTTACCAAGATAACAATGGCGGAAAATTGAGATTTTTCAAAATATATTAATTTTTCTAATTTTTTAGTGGCTTCTAAAAAAAGCAATTCCTATGTAAAAACAGCTGAGGAATTCAATGAAACCAGTTCCAAGTTTGTAACTTTAACGGTTATTGGGATAATTGGAAAAATATGCTAGAAAACGCCATTTTTTAACAATAAGGGTTATAACTGGATAGAGAATCATAAATTTGTATTTTTTATAAATGGAAGATGAAGAGAGCTGGATTCTGAAAAAAAGTTAAATGGTGGCGATTGTGTAAATCTTACCTAAATTTCGGAAATGACGATCAAAAATCGCAAAATCGCTACTAAACACAAATTTTTCACTTGTGGTATATTTTGTCTATTTTGCGATTTTTGATCGCTATTTCTGAGATTTGGGTAAGATTTACACAATCGCCGTCATTTAACTTTTTCTTCACAATCCGGCTCTCTTCAACTTCCATTAATAAAAAATACAAATATTTGATTCCTTATCCAGTTATAACCCTTATTGTTGAAAATGGGTGTTTTTTAGCATATTTTCCAATTATTTCAATAACCGTTAGAGTTACAAACTTCAAACTTGTTTCATTGAATTCCTCACCTAATTTTACACAGGAGTTGATTATTTGATTATTTTAGAACCTCAGTAAAGCCTCAAAAAAAAAGAAAAATTAATTTGTTTTGAAAAATCTCAATTTTCCATTCCATTGTTATCTCGGTAACAAAGCGTTTTTGGGGGTTTGTCCCATGGTGTTTTTGTCTACTTGGTGAAAGGAATTAGCCTGAGGAGTATTGCACATTCCTCCTGAAACACTCTGTATATAATTGTGCTAGAATGGACTCGTTAATCACCCATCACCTCTTTTCTCTCTTCAGTCCTGTAATGTTAATAGTACTATTAATCTAGACGAACTTGCTGAAGATTTTGTGAGAGCAGAGGAAAGAAAAGAAATGGATATGAAACTGGCAACCAGCTGGTAGGCCTAGGACCTTCGTGGGCTGGTGAGCCGCGGACAAACAAAGAAAAGAAGAGGATTGACCGATTGGTGATAGCTGCGAGAGAGAATCACTCAAAGAAGCAGGGGCGAACCCAGGGGGGTTGTATTGAGGGATATAACCCCCCCCGAAATTGGGACCTATATCTTACTCTAGATAGAATGCTCTTTGAAGGAGTTTCAAAAATTTCTAATAACAAGGCTTAAAACTTATAAAAATATAGTTTTAGGGTGCTCTTTTGAAAAAAATTTCCCCCGTACGGGGAAATCCCTTTGGAGAGGGAAATGGAATGAAACTGAAACCAAGCATGAAGCATCGCAAGCCCAAATATTTACTCCCTAATAGAATGTTTAAGATTGGTGCAACATGTTCAATTCAACAATTTTCTCAATATACAACATCTACATGAGACCAATAGCTCTACAATAATTGATGAATAAATTTTTCATTATTCAACTCAACAATTGTTCAATTTGTAACGACTAAAAGAGACCAATAGTTCTTGTTATAATCAATTCATCTACAATAATAATTGGTGAATAAAATTTTCATTATAACTATCCTTTCATAAAGAAAACTTATTTATTCAACTTATTTTACTCGGTAAAAGATATGATAATGTTTGTTGGGAGGAGGCGTACTAAATACGGTACTCAGGTCACTATTGATATTTTAAGGCAAGCCACAATTCCCCCCCGGTGAAGTGGTTTTCCTGGGTTTCCCTCTGTTTTTTCATTCCCCCCACCGAAATTAATTCCTGGGTTCGCCCCTGCAAAGAAGGATGAAGTACTAACTATAAATCTGGAACATGCAAACATCCATCCAACAGTTTGATGAACGCCTTTGTACGTTGCTCTATTGAATAATTGCAGACTTTTAGCCACATCTTTCTCGAATATCCATCAATTGCATGGATAAATGTTGGGTGTGAGCCCGTGAAGCCGTTCGTAAATAGCCTATTATAGCCAGGTAGAAGTGTACTGGTATAATATACTTAATATATTTATTTATATATATACTTATTATACATACGATTTATTATATCTTGTACAAAATACCTATCGTATACTAAATAAAAAGTACATCATAATTACGGTATCGCATACCTTCAACAAAACATTATTTAATTATTATTATTCAATTATATATAGGCTATTAATGATAATGGTCTTAATATTAATTTTATTAGCCTTTACTTACATTTTATTCACTTAGCCAGCACTCTCACAGCATGGAATGCTACTCCATAGCTCTCGTGTTCGTTCCTTGATCTACTACTACTTTGTATAACGTAAATAATGTACATTACTGTATTTTCATACACTCCAAAAGCGTTGGTTGATGAAAAATCACTTTTTAACAAACTGTTGCATTGAGAATAAGCCGCATAGCAGCTCTACTCTTCTCAAAGCTCTCATTAGCAAAAAATAAGAGGTGTAAATTAGATACGGTAGTCAATCTCGTATTTTTGGTAGTATACGAATTACCGGTGGGCTAAAGTTTAAGTGTTTTGAATATTCAATTTGCAGATGTAAATTTCTCAAACCTGTACCAAACTACCGAGTTTAAACAATGATAGGGCCAATACACGCTCTTTTTGGCCTCAAGAGTTGAACCATTCCCCCTATTTTCTTCTCTAGACAGGTCAAGACTGTGCGTGATAAGTAATTAGCTTTCGAGTTACACAATGCTGTAGTTAGTTTCTTGGCCTCAATAGGCTAGGTTGAAGTAACTTACCTACAGTCTAAATTACAGTGTTTACAATATTAATACTCTATCAGTTATTCAGGCCGTACGAGATCTGTGAGCAGTGAGAAAAAGTTCAAGCAAATTATTCTTGTGTTTATCTCCAGAGAAACCCCAATATTATGTAGCTCTCAAGTAGAAAAATATTACCAAAATTAATATTGAATAAAAATTGACAGAGTGTATTTCTGGTAATATAGAGAAGTAAGAGACATGGTATATGATTGAGTGCGGCTGTATAGAAAAATGGAAGTCTAGGCTAATAATTATTGTAGTTCGATAAAGAAGAAGAATACAAGTTATAATTTATTATTTTAATAACAGTACTACATAATGCTAGTATAGAAATCAGGATCCTTTATTTTGAATAGGCTACCTGTTCTCAAACTTAAGGTCTTCCGCTATCTTCGCAAAAGAGAATCCACAAAATGATGCTAGTTTTAGAGAATGTTATTATTACTCGTTCTTTTCTCATACTGCTCTTGATAATTTCAATAGTAGTCCTATATTCTGGTGTTCACTTATCCAGCTTTTCACTAAGGCTTTTGCGTAGGTAATAAAAGGGTGATGATGAGAGGTGGCGACTATCGTAGGGGCTGGGACCCTAACATCTCCTCTGAAATAACGAATAATGTTTATCAAAGTTAAACAAGGTTTCGCTCCAATTACAAAATATGATTCTTCATCCATCAACTTTCATATCAGTAATCGCGTAGGTATATAAAAAGTATCCATTATTTTCAAATTCATTCATTAGAATCCAATGCTAAAAGATTAGTAACTGATTAAGATAATATAAAATAAATTAATATAAGATCTGGATGGACTTTTAGGATTGAAAATTTTATAATAATTATTATAATTTTAGAAATTTCTACTGAAGGATTAAGTGATGAGGTGCATAGTTCTTGTATGAAAGTGTCAAGAAATCAACGAAGTTCCATGAAATGTTATTTCTGAAACCTTCAGTCCGCTAGCACTGCCTGGTCTGGTTTCGAGTCTCAGTAGGCATGGCTAGTTTTCACCTCATCAATCACCTTCGCACTCAATATCTATTACCCACACACAAGCTAAAATGCTTATGTGGGCATCATCCGCAATAAATAATAATTATAGATTATCTTCTGAGTACCCAATCGATTTAATCATATCATAATCGTGTACGGTACTTTAGTACACGATTAAGTTTATTAAGTTTAGTACACGATTATACTTTAAGTTTAGTCGATAGCTTTCATAATTCTCACGATATGAAACGCCGAGCTGTGTGTTGTCAATCAATGAGCGGAACAATTTGAGTCCAACAAAAGCGTAATAGGAGAAGAATAGTGGATTCAGCGTAGGCGCTGGAGGAGCAGGAGTGGAGGCAATTCGGTCTGGTAGCATGAATAAGTTAGCGAGTGAGCTTGGCAATGATAAGAGGTGTGCGCTGTAGCTCAGACACTCTTCACTTGGGCAATTTCCTCAATGAAACGGCACTGACGCGAAAAGAAGAGAATGGCAGCACCTAGTAGGCCAGTTTTTCCTCTCCTTGAAATTCAGTACATTGCGACCGGTGGATACTTGCAAGTGTCAATCAGTGCTGCAGTCAGGCTTCATTTGTGGAAACATTGTAGAAAATTTGATCTGCGCATGCGCATCGAAGAAATACGATGAAGGGTATTCCTCCCTCCAACGTTAGTGCTAAGGGGCTGTGCGCAAGGCCCAGCTTTCCCCTTGAGCTGAGATCTCATCTCGTCTCATCGCATCTCACGCCGAGCTGTCTGTCTCTAAAACGTGCGTTTCCACTACGTGCGGCTCTCATGCTATAAGGTAAGCTAAGTGCACAATATTATCTATGATACCTAATCACAAAAAATGTTGATGTAACTAACAATCAGGCAACGACACTAGAATTAAAAGAGAATTTCCAAGCTTGAACGCTAGGAGTTTACTGCTGAAGCATGCACTACAATCATGTTAGGTTTCCAACTTTGATGACATATCATGTGTCTTTCCCGAGTTGTAATAACTATTCAAGTGACCATTGATATCAAGGTAATGTTTCCATTGTTTCGTGACGGTTCCTCATTGCATTGATCCACATTCCTCTAGTCGATTGAATCATCATCACACGAGGCATTCAATAAAAAAAAACATTGTTGCTTATCAAAACATCAGTTTAATACTTTTTCAATTACCATAGGTTAATAAAGTTATGTGGAGGCCAAATTTAATTGATTGATCAATTTTTATTAAGACTGCAATATTTTAATCAAGATCCACCGGAGAACTATAAAATTTTCGCGTATTTTTTTGTAAGAATCTATAATTACTCAGCCGAATATCAATATCATTTCCAATAGATACACTGTACTAGAATATACATTGAGGAAGTACTCGTAGGCCTAATTGCTTCAAGTAAGTTTATTATCATATCTCAAGCGCAGGCTTTACTAGAATTCCCATACTTGAAACTAAAGCTGAAAAGTGTACTTGAGACTTAACCTCAGTATTTAAAGTCCAAACCAGATTTTAAATTGACAAATTTTTGAAGAAAGACAGAACTCCATCATTCCAAAGCTTACAAAAGGTGGATTAATTTGAAGTAGACTAAACGTGAGTGCAATCTATCTTCTAAAATTTATTTCTAAGATTTTAAAATATGCATTTCAACTCCTGCCATTGATTCTGGTTTTCTACCTACATCTTGTCGGAATTTTATTGACCAAAAACCTCGTTGAGGGGGTTTGGGCGGGTCACGGTTTCACACGTGTAGCATCAGTGCCGTGAATCGCCAGCAGAGTACACTGGTGTCGTGGGGGGCGAACCGGCGCTCATGAATGAAATTGTTGGCATGCTATTCTACTACGTTACACTAAAATACTCCATACTCATCTCAGCGTATGAATGAGATCGAGTGTTCACATATTTGCGAAACATATTGTAGATAATTTTCACTCATTTCTCTATTAAGAAAACTTGAGAATAGTCTAGATAATCCCTCCTATTTTATTAATTGATTAAATATTGTTCCTAGAATACTGTCTCATGCACTCTTAGAGATTTACTGTTGGACCCAAGAGATGATTCCATTCTCTATTGTGGAAAATTGGAGTTGAGAACAGTATGAAATTATTATTTAATGAATAAATTGTTTTGTCGCTATTCACTGTCTCTCTGAGTCTCTCTCTCTCTCTCTTTCTCTCTCTCTCTCTCTCTCTGTTAGGGTTGTGTGGTAGAGAGGACCAGGAGCCAGGAGTCCTAACTACGCCCTTAATAGATACAATCGATCGATCAATCTCATATGAGATAAAGGAAGAGCGAGATCAAAGAGAATACACTTTATTAGAATTATAAGTGCTCCCATGGTAGTCGATAATACGGAATTATTTCATAAAATAATAAAATTATTGAACATTAAAAAATGTCCGTTTCTTTCACTTACAGCCATGACCAACATAAACGTTGTAATAATACGCTCAATCCTACCACGGATGGATAATCATGATGACGGTGACCATTCCATCTGAATAAATGAGATATGTCAAGCACTTTTCTTTGTGGTATAAAATCGGAACCTCCCATTCTACTGTTTCTCATGAAACTTTTCAAATATCGAAAACTTCATATTACCTAGACTGGATGAGTATCCTTGATGTCCTAACCTTTCCAATCTAATCTATGGGAGCTCCCATTTCCTAATCGAAAAGACTATTTCAATGACGGTGTTACACAAAAGACTCTTTCAATGATGGCGGTTACACAATCAACACAACAAATCGTTGATCACTTCGAACGTGGATTCAAAGCTTGCGAGAAGCTTATAATCTGATCCCCCTTTATTATATGATTATATTCTATGACTGATCATAATCATGATTAACCTTTCATTATATGTTTTGCCGGTAGAGCTGAATAATAATAGGGTAATTATTTATTAACTTGTAAGTAGTAATAATTTTTTTAAATGTACTCTTTCGATCCGTTACCAAACTTATCAATACCGTTGTAAATTAATAAATTCGCGAATGCCATCATGGAAAATAATATTTTGAACGATAATTGGACGAACGTGAATGAAGTGATTGTTGATTTTATTTGTAAAATTTACATTACTATTCGGTAATTGGTATTTTGCACAAGCTTTAGGCCGAATAGTATTGATAGACTTCGATGGATTCATAAAGAAAACTTAATTTTGTTCTCCTGAACAATAATATTATTTATGAACGGAAATTTTGATATTAAAAATTCAAGTGTAAATCAGAATTGAATTTTCTCTTGAAAAAATACTGTAAATTGAATGATAACGGATTGACTATTAAAAAATCTGTTCAATGATAATTGTAGAATCATAAAAACGCAATTTCAATGTGGAGTAATAAAACAATAAAATCTAGCATCTTTTCATTGAGAGTTAAGTTGATATTAACTATGTCATTTTGCCACATTCCGTGGACTTTCTCAAAAAAATCTTTTCTATCTTCTAACGTCACGTTAACGCTTCCTGGCAATTCCGTCATATATTATTCATTATTCCTTGAGTCTCTGCTCAATAATTCATAAACATCTCGCATAATATTGGACTGGTTTGAACGAATTGATCATAATCAACTAAGATTATTGAGAAACTACATTTTTCCGTAAAATATGATCAACATTTTTATCCAATAAATAATAGCATTGGATCGAGTATTTTAAATCTTGAAAAAGTGAAGCTAATATTTTTTACTGAGGATGAGTTAATCGTAATTCAAGTTATAAATACCTATTTCAAGTAGTTGGAACAACTATTTGTAGAATCAAATCTTGCTTTTCATAGTTACCTTGTTGCCTCACGACAAGATAGTTTAAAAGACCACTCAATTCTCCTATTCTAAAATAACCTTTACTTGCAGTGGCGATTACGTGTTACGATTGATCACGGTCTTGGTCTTGATCACGTAGATCTGATGCTGGCAGAAACATGAAAATCTATGGCTAATATCGAACAAACGTGGGAGCTATTAATATTATTATTATTTGCTTAACTTACCCAATAAAGGATCTGCAACTAAATTATTACAAAAAGCTATAATTGAAAAGTAGAATAAACTATACTATGAATTCCAAATACATGATGTTAATCATTAAGAGAAGTCAACTCTTACTATAACTCCTACTACTACTATTCAGTAGAAATACAAAAGGATTAACGACATTCTAAACAGATCGAAACCAACGAAGTTTTCATTTAATAAGAATAGCCTAAATTAGTGCGGTTGTGAATGCATAAATGAGTTACAGCAATTATTGTATGTTCTGTAAAAAACTATTAATTTGAAATTGATAACTTTTGGCCTTGTATGTTTTGTGAATATTCATTGATTGAATCTTAGTATGAATGAATAATTGTTGAAATATTCAAGAATATACCACAGAAAGTGGGAAGGATTTTTTATGGGCTCGTTCTCACGAAACAGGTGAAATGCTGTACAGTGAAAAATATGGGCACTTCACCTGTTTCGTAGCCACGAGCCACCAGTGGAAAAGATGCGTTAATTGAATGAAAAGAATAGAAAAAGAATGAATACTACTGATTTTGATATTTCATTAGTTTTTCAAAATGTAATCATTAATTTAAAAAAATATCACATTTTTCTTGTTCATTGTTAATTGAATTGAGAACGAATGTTACAGAATGTGAGTTATTTTGAATTATTTTATGGTGTCTTCTGAACAGTCTATCAACGATAACATTCACATTCAAAATCACTTCTGAAGAGGACAAATCATGTTCTACTTACACATTTTACGATACAAGAACTATAAACTCTGATTATTTGTTGATCCCATCATGCTTGAGATTTGAGGAATGAATGAGTTGACTGTCTACCTGTTTTAGTAGTGAGCATTGGAGCGTATTATAAGATTGTGGTAATCAAGAAGTAACATTTCATAATTATCATAAAAGAGTGAAGTTATCCGTGCAAGCTCATTCTCCAATTGGCTTATTTTTGTGGGAGTGTTAATATTTTTCTCATGCTGAAGGTAGGATTAAACTTTCTATCAAATTCACTTAATTGCCATTGATTTCCACAAATAATTAATAAAAATAACGAATTAATGGATAATAATTATTCATAGTAATCTATCGATTAGCATAAATGGAATTAATTCTCAATAGAATCTCTATTGGTCATGAACTAATCACAAAACAAAAATAATTATTGACATCTTATGCTTTAAAATAAGTTTTGTTTTACGCACCAAAGAAAAATCTATTGTCTACTTCTTCTGTATTGCTGATTCACCTACAAATTGTAATGATCATTTAAAAATTTAAAAGGATTATTTTATGCTTTCAATTTCAAATCAAAGAAAGTCATGGGTTAAGGTCTCATAGAAAGACTCCCAGATTTCAGATTTCTCAAAATGTCTTTTGTTGATGAATTTCAATTCTTGAAGATAAACAAAACATATTCGAATCACCAAAAATCCAAAAATAATGAGTCCTTAATCTCAAGAATCGAGTGTTGTTTCTTAAAAAAAAGTCTACTTAACTAAATCAAAAGTAGGTCAAGGCATTGTGCTTGTGCTGACGGTCTGTTTGTTACTCAAGACTATGCCCCAGCACAGGCGCACTCACTCAAGTCTCCACATTTTCTCGTCTCGCACAAACTACCTTTCTTATACGAACTCTTGTTCTTCTTGAAAGAAAAATCTCGAAGAAAGAGAATGATAGGGGATGAAAAATGATTTTAGAGACTGACACACTGTAAGAGATTGAAGACAGAAAGAGAGTTTTAGGGAGGGGCGGGGAAGAGAGAGTAGAAGTACTACACAGTGTCAGGCAGGTAGTATCCAGCGCCGGGAATCGGAGTGTTTCTGTTTATAATGTCTGTGATGAACGATGTGGCCTACTCTATTGATGAGGGTGCAGTTGGAATTCACGATCCATTTTCATCTTGATACTCATATGAAACTCCATGTAAAAAGTTTATCTAATATCATTTTAATACATTCTAATACAATTTCCTTCCCACGTATAATGGAACTTCTAATTATAATCGACTACACATTATACAATACGAGTATTAATCTACTGTTAGTGCCATAATTTATTATAGTAATCACAAACCATTTTTTTGCTGCAATGATTGAAGATATAGGAATACTTTACAACAATTTTCTTCTTTTAGGAAGTTTTGTTTCATTGAAATGAATTATGCGAAGTAGAAATTTGACCTTGGGTTCTCTATTCACGATTACCGGAGAAAATTGGTAATTTGAATACTCGAAAAACTTATTGACAACGAAAGTGAGGTCTAGATTCAAGACGACGATTTTGCATTTCTCTTTATGTTTGTTTGTTTGTTCGTTCTGCATTTACGACAAAACGCGGCAATAGATTCGGATGAAATTTGACAGGAATGTTCCTCTTGAAATTGCGCGTCGTTGTATATGTAAGGTTTCTTGAAATATTGCATTTCAAGGATAATATGAAAGGAAAAGGAATTACCTCCATACTAAAATATTACTATACACATTTATAGTACTGAACATAGAAGAACTCACACTATAGAATTATTCATGCTTAACCAGCTGTCGAGTTTATTATTAATTGCATGCAATTAATGAAACTCAACAGTATTCCTTCACGAATAAAGCCACATCCATGGGTGACTTTGTTAGGTCTACTGTTCACAGAACTACTATAATACTAGTAATACTTGGCTAATACGCCTAATTAGCCTCTATAAATACTTTAACATTTTAAAGTAGAATATTATAGGCTATTGATTTGAACAGACAATTCTATTATAAATCAATAAATTATAGTACAGAAAGACGTAATAAATTGAAGAGTCATTATTGTAGATAAATAATAGGCTAAATAATTTTTTAGCTTTGTAGTGAGCTCTAATATTCTTAATTTGGTCTCGATTTACTTTATTGTTATCAAAGCATACTCTTTTGCTATTAGTCATGAATCCTGTCCTGTGTACCTTGATCAGTAGGTTCTACAATGAATGCCACTCAATAACTAATAGCCTACTCGATACAATTCAGATTGAAATGAAATATTTTTGAGGCTGTGCAGAGAATAACATTGTTGTAATAACTATGAAAGTGAAGTTAGTGATTGTGAGTGGAGTATAGCTGGTGCCAAAAATTAAGGCGGTTGGCGAATGACTGTTATTTATTCTCAGCTCTGTCAGGACATTCGGCGAGCTGTGTGTGAGAGTGCATCTAAACGAGAGTGACCTCATCTATGCTGATTCGCTTTTGAAGAAAGCTTCAGACTGTCCTAACAGAGCTGAGCATCTACCACATTCATTCACCAGCCGCCTTAATATTTGGTAACAGCTATAACAAAAACTTACCCAACATGCTTCAGTAGCTTGAAGTGACAGGCCTCTCACCTTAATTTTCCTCATAGAATACAGTACTTGGCTTTATATCCACACTTTTCTTCTGAGCGACGCAATAGATATCTAATAGGACTAGTTTTTGTTTGGGATTCACGTCAACTCACAAGTAGTGGGCTGAAGGACAGACAGGCTGGCTTAATGACACTCCACGTTACTTCAATAAACCCTCAGGTTGCAGTCTATGTAAAACGCTGCTATTAAGTTGTTTATACAAAAAAGAGTTTTCTCTTTGCACCTGGCAGATTGCTGTGTGAATTACTTACACATGCAACATTCTTCTCACGGTTTTTTAGCTAGAGTTTTCAAGAAGGGATAGTTCAAGAACTATTTGAATTGCTAATAGGCTAGTTCAGTTTAAGTATTCAGCACATTGTAAATCTACTCTTTATTAGACTGGAATTGAGGAATGAATTTTTAATTAATATTTGAATGGAGTCAATTATACAATTGTCTTCTTATTTTATTCTAAATTGGAAAATCATCAATACTCTAAAAGGAATATCAGCTTTTTTAAACTTTTCTACTCCAATATTATCATAATCTCTCAATAAGTTTCCAACAACGACAAAAGTGACTATGAAAATGTCATAGATTCTTCATCTAGACTATAGTTTTTAATCAAATGTGACTGAGAAGGAACGTGCTTTTTTACTTCTAAGTAAGTATGGAGAATAATAAACTAAGGAACTATGTTCATATTGTTGTCTTTGATGTTTAGGGTTCTATTCAATCCCATAATATTTGACCCTAGTTCGCTTTCAACCATGCTAGATTGCAATCCTTGAACGGCGCAATATTATTATTACCTATTACCGTAGTTTCTACTCAGTAATTATAATTATTCATAAACAAATATAAGGTAGGTAGCCTACAATATAAATCTCATTAAAAGCTGACCATTTATTGTAGACATCAACTCCCGTACTACTGTGATTACTTAACCAACAAGATACCAGAAGACTTTGTTGAAACAAGAATAAGTGAAAACTACACCAATCTATACAAGTATGGATAGATAGAAATATTTTCTTCAAACTCATCTAATAATCTATCATTATTTATAGAAGTATAGAATAATAGAAGTTTATTATTTTTAATTGAATCTTTAGATTCAAATTGAATTGTTACGAGGATTCAATTCAAGAAGTTACAATGCTCTGTTTGAAATTTACATGTTTGTAATTTATTTCCTTTCAGAGTAAAAGTAGATTAATAGTAATAATGATCACGATCTTCAGTTCGGTGTTTCAATTGCTCGATATTGCCAAGTTTATTTCTCAAATGATTCAACTCTACAGCTATACTGGAATATTTACTTGCTCATTATATCTTCAAAATGTATCCATTAATTCAGACTAATTTTTATTGTATGATTAGTGACAACCTTTGTTACTTTATTTGATCTTGAACTGTGCTAACTGCCAACTCTCAAGTTTTCTCTCGTTGGCAGTGCCAAAAGAATTATATAAAAATTTATTCCAATTCTCATATCCAATGAGTATAATTTAAGACTTCGACCTATAGTATTTTGCATTTGTACGAGTATTTGAATGTTATGCTTTTTTCAATTGTTTATAGGCTACAACATATTACTGTATTAGAATTTGTAAATTGTATTTTATTGGCAATAAATTTCAATTACAATTTCCAAGAATATTGATTAAAATTTGAAGTTTTGTTCACTCTCTCAGCCGACAGTGTGAATGAATGAGAAATAAGTACCGCGGTAAGTGGATATCCACAACCACCATAGAGCTGTTTCTGTTTAAGGATAGAGAAAGGATAATTAGAGTATATAAGACTAATATCCTTCCTACATAGTATAGGCCTAACTGAGTTTCGATCAATGTTTTGCAGTGAGTGAGATCAAGTGAGAGAGAGAGAGAGAGAGAGAGGAGCAGCGAGTAGCGGACGAGATGACAATAACGTCACGAAGTGTGTCGGCCGAGAAGCTGCGCTCGCCGGAGGAGGTTCCGCTGCAGCCGTCGGCTGCGCAGTCGAGCGCTGCTGGCAATGGAGGCGACGACGGCGTCTGCCTCAAGGCCAAGATGAGCCTGTTGAACGGCATCACCGTCATAGTGGGCAGCATCATCGGATCCGGCATTTTTGTCTCTCCCACTGGAGTGCTCGTCTCCACCGGATCGGTCAACATGGCACTTGTCGTCTGGACGGCCTCCGGCATTTTCTCAATGGTAGGACATCGTTAAGAAAATATATCCACCTCTATAATACATTATCTAAAATACACCTACCTCTTCGAAAATACACATTTTTTGTGTATCAAATCAAAACTTTATTAAGGTTTACAAAAATTGTCGAAGAAAGAAGAAAGAGAGATTCTTTGGAAAATCAAACTTTATTGAAGTTTTCAAGAATTGTCGAAGAAAGAAGAAAGATTAATTGTCTCATTAGGAAACAAACTGTTACAAATATGAAAAGAAGAGATCGTAAATATAGATACACCTTCGTTAAGACTTCATATCAATACCAATTAAATTTTTAATTCGTGCCTAAAACAAATGAAGATGAGTTTTAAAATATTTATTCATCATCATCATCTTTTACAAAAAATGAGGCTCAGTATTTGCGTAGGGTAGCCTATTGTAATCGAACTGGAAATTGTGACTACATTAATGTGAAGCAATTGAAGAAATTCATTAGCTATGAATCACTGGAAAAATGAGGCGCAATACTCGAGAACTAATAAATATAAATTGTTTGGAAAGCTTCCAGAATGTTTTAAATTGTAGGTAGCCTAATTAGGAATTAATATTTTTTCTATGAATCCATTATTATAATCAGCGACTTCAACATAAACCTGAATCTATCTTTCATCTATTTAGCTATTATCAACTTCGAAAGGAAGAGTTTGATCAATCAGTGAGCTAATCTATAAATGCGCATAAATAAATAAGAGCTCATAATCATCAATAATTATGAACTTTTAAAATAAATTGAACATATTATTTTTTATGTAATGGAAGAGAATTCACACGAAATTGGCATTGGGAGGAAACACAATGATATTTACAGGTCAACAGTTCAGTATATGTTAAGATATTGAAAATGTACGAGTATATTGAGTAACAAATACTGATTTATTAATATGGAAAACTATCAATAGACACCTAGGAATTTCTCCCGATCAGTTTATTACAAAAATGATTGATGGATCAAGATTGAACACTGTCAACCTTCAATGCTGTCGAGACTATTTTTATGACGATTCGCAAGTAGTAAATTTAATGTTTAAACTTTTATTACATGCTAGAGGCTTTTTCTCAAACTATATATAATAGACGTCGCTCAGTATCTTGCCAATTGAGACCCCCTTAACCCCCTAGACTCCTTCAAGCTTTAAACCCCTATTCAATTGGCCAAGCTTGTGGTATGAGCATGACTGTACTCGTAGTAAATTATACTTTGGAATTTACAAGTTTTTGTCTTGATTCATCGTTGCTTTTGAAGTGTCTCAAAAGTTTTTTCTGTTGGTCAATGATAGGAAAAGTTGGATAAAAATTTCGAGAGCATTTCATGTAATTCCGTTCAACCTGTTAATTGAACCCGTCGATCACGGATGAAATATATTCATAGGTTACATGGCAATTTCCATGCATACTAATCAATCTTTGTAATTCTTGACTCTCCCTTGTCCTTCCTTGCCAATAAATAAGTGAATATTGAACAAGTTTTCTCTGTGTGTAGCTTGTTAATAAAGAAAAATAGTCATACCGTGAATACGGTAATAATTTCTTTCAGTACCGTATCTATGTAATATTCAAAAGTTTTTGAACAAAAAATATAATCAATAGATTTCCAGCAAGCTCTCTGGTAATTTTGTTCAATAACCTGTTAATTAACTCATTTGTCTATCCTATCACTAAGCACCCTGAGATTCTTACCCTTTTGCAATATGTCTTATTATGATCTTACTGATTTTTTGTTTTCTGTGTACATTTCTTCTTCACTACTTCATTTTCCTCTTCATGGCGAACCATTATTTCACTAACAATTTCCATCATCGAGCGCTTTCTTTTGAAACTCTATCACTAGAATTAATCAATATTGTAGATTTGGAGATAATAGTCAATCAATAAGAAATAAATAATTAATAAGAAGCAATCAATTACCTTTTTTTCTATTCGATTATTGAAAAATTATTCTTCAGCCTCAATGATGGTAGAAATAGTTTGCTTTTCAATAACTTACGATTCAATTTGCAGGTTGGAGCCTATTGTTACGCTGAGTTGGGATGCATGATATCGAAATCAGGGGCTGACTACGCTTATATTATGGAAACATTCGGACCATTCCTGGCCTTCATGCGACTGTGGGTGGAGTGCATGATAGTGCGCCCCTGCTCTCAGGCCATAGTTGCCCTCACGTTCAGCATCTACGTTCTCAAGCCTTTCTTCCCCGATTGCGATCCGCCTGAGGAATCTTTGAGGCTGCTTGCCGTCTGCTGTATATGTGAGTTAACATGCAAATATATTTTTCAAATTAACAAGCATCTTCACTATTTAAATAATTATTATTCAGTGTATGTATCTCAATAATTGGGAGACCCGAGGGTTGTTCCACTTCGCCATTACCTACAATTTTCCCTAAATGGGGACATGGAGAATCATGTTACAGTTCTTCCACACTTCAAAACAATAATCTAATTTCTGAACTACTAATTTCTTCAAGAATATTAAGAACAATAATTATGTAATAATGACACAAGAATAACGTCTTCCGAGATTGTGAATTATGATTGGTCGAGTAACTAAAATCTTGATCACTTCTGTACGATATCAAGTCTTTGAGGATATTTCCCGTTATCATGTAAACTAGTATACGATATTTTTTTCAAATAAACAAGCATAATAGCTGTTGAATAATAATTATGACATAATAATAATAATAATAATAATAATAATAATAATAATAATAATAATAATAATAATAATAATAATAATAATAATAATAATAATAATAATAATAATAATAATAATAATAATAATAATAATAATAATAATAATAATAATAATAATAATAATAATAATAATAGTTGGCCTCCACATCACCCCTTACAGCCAACCCGTTCCACCACATGGCGCCAAGGTACTGTAGTAAGTTATGCTTAGGCTTTTTTGTGCAATAGGACGGCTCTTAGCCTGTGTATTGCATCTGTCAATAGTGTATATAGAGAATGTCATCTCATGTTTCTTGATTAAATCTGTTGAAGCGATTTTATCTTTCTCATAAAAATACTGGAGGCTTCAAAGAAGTCTATTTGAATTGACAATTTATTCCCAACTGATATACATCTCTCAACAGGAGAGGCAAAGCTTCTAAGAAAGGAATGAAATTGGTGATGATGTCTCAAATTTCGCGCAGGTACAACAATTCCAACTCCGCGGTCACCTATTCTCTGTTGCCCATGAATACATTTATACAAGAAAACGGCATCAAATTTTGTTCTTCGCCATTCTAAGGACTCGAACTTTGCAGATTCACAAAATTGCCCATAAGGTAAATGTTCCATGTCTGGCAGAAGTCTCTTCAGAGCAAGACGCACAAACCTCCTTTGAATAGATTCTATTTTTTTGTAGTGCATAGTCTATCTCTGTTCCAAATGACTGATGCATATTCTAAGTGACAACGTACTAGAGAGCAATAAAGAGTTTTCATAGTAAGGGGAGTTTTGAAATCTCTTCCAATCCATCTCATCACACCAAGTTGTCTTCTTGCTCTAGCTATGATGTTATCAATGTGTGCTGTGAACAGGAGCTTACTATCAAATGTGACACCTAGATCCATCGTGTTGGTAACTCGCTTTATTCTTGCATTCTCAATCATATATTGAAATCCCAGAGTGTTTGTCTTCCTGGAGAAACTCATCACAAAGGTCTTGTTGACATTGATGGGCATCGAATTCTTCTTTGACCAATCCAAAGCTCTGTCAATATTGATCTGCAATGCAAACAAATCTTCTCTCAAATCAATCTTTTTAAATATTTTGAGGTCATCTGCATACATTAGAACTCCACAGTCAAGATTTCTTACAATATCGTTCATGAACAGGCTGAATAGTAGAGGGCCTAGGTTTGAGCCTTGTGGAACTCCTGAAGATTTTGTGAAGCTTTTGGAAGTAGCTCCCCTGAAGCGCACATGGAATGTTCTACCCTCAAGATAAGAAGAAATCCAGCTGATCAGCATTTGATTAAACCCAATATTAGAAAGCTTCTGCAATAAAATTGAGTGCGGTATTTTGTCAAAGGCCTTCTCCAGGTCTAAATAAACCACATCTACTTGTTCTTGGCTTTCAATAATAATAATAATAATAATAATAATAATAATAATAATAATAATAATAATAATAATAATAATAATAATAATAATAATAATAATAATAATAATAATAATAATAATAATAATAATAATAATAATAATAATAATAATAATAATAATAATAATAATAATAATAATAATAATAATAATAATAATGTCTTCCGAATTTATGAGTTATTAGAGTACCGTAATTAAAAATATTGATCATATCTGAACAATATGGATCTATAGACTTTTGACAAGATAAATAATGTCATACATGTATGAGATCATAAAGTAAAGCTCCTTGTTGGTTCTTTCAAGAGCTGTTTCCAAGAAAAGGAGATGTAGTTTAGGACTCAAAAGCCTGTTGTTCTCTTTGATGTAAAATGTATGAATAAGTATGATTAATAAGATGATCAACGAAGAAAATGTAATTAGTTAGAAGGATGTGGACATCTTGAATATGTTCATTGTTGATATGTTGTGATTGAAACAAACTTACTATTATCATCTTGTTATATCTTTCCAAATTCGATCTAGTTCAATATATGATGAAATCCTTCGTCAATCTGTTAGTTTGTAATACTGACTTGGGAATTATTCGATTTTTTATTAAGTTTCTGTGATTAATTGAAATGATAAGTGGGAAAATTTTCAATTCCAAATAGACTTCAGTTTTTGTACCTCCTATTCTGCCAAAATCAACTATAACTTTTTTATCAAGTGGTTAAAATATAGATTGATATGATTCCCTCTTCTTTCCTGTAATGTTCAAGTGGATGAGTGGAAACATCTCAATGTTTGTTTCAAATGGCATATTTTTGAATCCATGATTCATTTTTAGGAGCCATTGTTTAAATAAATTTTTTTTTTGTTTGGCCCCACACAAGGTGATAATCCTTTTCATTGTTATCTATAGGCTTATTCACTCGAAGGATGGATCAAATGATCTTAGAAAGAGGAAATCGGTCAAGGCCGTGCCTAGATTTCTTTTCCTTTCGACATGAATCAAGATGATAATGTTTTTACCTTATAAAACACTTTGTCATTCACTGTGTATGTTCGAGTGAATTGATAGTCTCATGAATCAGTCAAATTGCATTGGAAAGTTCAATATTATCTCGGAACCTTTTGACGCGAAATATAAATCACTTTCATTAATGGTTATGAAATATGAATTTATGACCGAGACTTATTCTACTGTCCCATATAATTATAAGATTATAGGTATCATGGAGGCTGCGTAATGCCTGGATTTGTTGCTGGTTTTCTGCGTTTAGATGAAAAATATAGTCATTAGTAGACAAATTCAGCCTTGCGTTGACTTTTATATTCTTCTCCTTTAAATGTTCCAATCCTCCAAGTATGATAGTATGTTCAATGGCTTAGTAATAATAACGATCATTGTCATATCTCATTTTTGCATGCATGAAATAAGATGAATGACCTGAATTTTAAAGATTTTATAAGCATGAAATTATTCATGACGTCCGATAATATCGATGTAGTGGTGAATTACTGAATCATGATAGGAAAGATCTATGAATGTGAATTGGAGAAAATGGTTGCTCCAAATTCCATATTTTTTACTCCAACCACTGAATGACTGCCTACTTTTCTTAGTTTGCATCTCTTCAATTGTATCTCTTTGAGGTCTATTTAAATAAGCTATGTCTCTAAATATGTAGGACTACCTTCTGTCCTTCACTAAGCGGTCCAGTCAAAAGTCTTTCAAGCTCACAACTTTGCAAAAAATATTAAACAATAGTTTCCTGGTAATATGATGTGCAGTACTGAAGGATAGGGTGAAAGCATATTAATTTCAAAAGCTGCAAGAGAACTTATTTTCTAGAATTGGATAAGAAAAGTGGAAGAGTGGATATGATGGGAAGAAAAGTGAATATTTGAATAGAGCCAGCTTTGTTATTTTTCTTGGCTCCCACTATCTAAAGCTCAAATTTCCTTCAGCGGACAGAGCATTGAACTCTAATCGAATAAAAGAGCCACCCTGGAAAAGTCGCTCACTAAAATAGTGTTCTGTTTGCCCCATGCACAATGTGATTTTAACGTTGAAGTTCGAAAAGTTCAATTAAAACTTGATTAACGGTCATGACCGAGCTTTCCACGATCATTCAAGAAGTCCGGCGCTAACTAACAAATTTATTGCAAAGCTGCAATTACAAACACTCTGTTTAATTGAATCCTCTCACACTATTCCAGTTCTTGTTTCTCGTGGTTCTTTTGGGGTTCTACTCGCAAATACCAATACATCAACTAATGCGAAGAGATTTATGGTTTTATCGCTGATGCACTATAGTATGCTTAAGCTCTTAAGAGTTCAAATTGAACCATCTGAATTCAAGAGACAAATGTAATAAATTCATTCATATACCACAAGTAGGAGAACATGAAATATCTGAAACTGCACTACAAGTGTTATTTAAAACTTCAAAAAATCACTTAAAAATGGAAATAAACTTACTTAATAGTAGTAAGTTACTACTATTAGTAATTACTACTAATAGTAATTACTACTATTAAGTAAGTTTATTTCCATTTTTAAGTGATTTTTTGAAGTTTTAAATTTTAAAGTGGAAAAAAGAATGGATACACAACACCACAAGTGTTATATTTACTCTTCCACTAATATAAGTTATAATGTACAACATAATACACTAAAGTGATAATAATAAAAGTGATAATGATTACAACGATTAAAATCCCATTAAAAAGCTTCCGGTACGCCAATTTCAAATATCTTTCACAAAGTATATTGTTCATTCACATTGTTGATCTCGGAATGTTTTTCAAATAACGTTTATCAATTCAAGCATTGAATGCAATAACTTCAATGATATATTATCTATAAACTTTTGAAATATTCGGCTACAAATACAAGTATTGAGTGATACGACGTCTATAATACTAGAAATGGCTAAACACGTTGAGATAAATATTACAATCATTTATTCATACATAGTATTATTTGGGAGAGTAAAAACAGGTTCAGTTCTCACTATATTCTTCTTCTTCTTCTTCTTCTTCTTCTTCTTCTTCTTCTTTTTGAACTAAGTTATTTCCTCTTTCAAATAGGGTCAGCATTTTTTCCGTCTGTTCTCTCTATTTTCCGTCTGTTGCTTCACGTCCTCTCACACTGTCTAAAGCTAAAGCTTGATCCTTCCTCTGCCTTTTTTTCTACAGCCAGCTCTATATGACGGCTATAAAACAATATTCAAATTCTCATAACTCATGTTATATTTCTACCACTAAATATTGATATAGATGATTAATATTAGTTCATCAAATGTAGTGTATGTAATGTACTGTATTGTGATTGAATTTTGGAGTTCTTCTTCTTGTAAGTACTCGTTTCTGAAAGCACACATTTCCTCTACTAGCCGTCCTTGAACGACTGTTCAATAAATAAAATATTGATACAATTTACTGAATGTACTGTATAAATTAGTACTGGGTTTGAATTTTGGAGTGTTTGTAAGTACTAGTTTTTGAAAGCATACGTTTCCCCCACTGGCCGTCCTTGAACTGGGGCGATGAATGAGAGGAAGCCAGCCGGCCTACTTATAACGAAGGGTTGCCGGTCGGGGTGTAGTGGCCAGTAGTCGGGTTCGCACACATAACGCATTTTTCGTGTCGGGAGCGACAGAGATGGTCGTGCGTCGCATATTATTACAGCATCCCAAATTGTGACGTCACAGGCTCTCGATCGATAGCTTGGGTGACGTCTACATCGTTCCTTCTCACTCTCTCACTTTGCGGCTACTTATTCCCTTCCTTCTTCACCGATTTCCTCAATTTCAGAAGAGCCCACGCAGTCTGGGGTGCTTTCGGAAAATGTCTTTAATCTTGGTTGTGTCTTGAAATTTCAGCTCAACTAATAATGTTATGACCGAACTCTCATACCAGCTTCACTACGGTATCACCCAGTAACACTCTTCTAGAAAAGATCTGCTGAAGATCAAATCAACCACAAATACGTATACAATAGCCTACTTATACAATAGCGTATATGATATAGCCTACTTTAATTCAATAGAATTGTAGCTCCGCGTTATCGCTTGAAATCTTTTAATAGAATTTCTCTGATAATTATTGATTATAGATTAACAATTTTGTCGCCTAAGAGGCATTTCTAATGCATTTTTCCAATGAATAGTGAATATTCCAGATGTTCACCGGTAATAATTACTAATTTTTTCACGTAAAACTACAAACATTTAAAAAACACGTAAAACTAATGAAATTGTTGAACCTTGAAAGACGTAAACGCCAAGCGGATGGAAACTAACCTTAAATAATATTATCCTTGTGATAGTTTAGACTGACAGTTCGACTGTGACAGTCCAAGACTTACAGTTGGGATTTCAGTCCGGGATTGTAAGTTTGTAACAGTCCAAAAATAGCTGTAAACCGGCAGGATAGTCCGAACTGTCAATGGTTGGGAGCTCTCAGGAGAGAGGAGCTGATACTAACTTCTTTAGCATTCCCTAGCACTTAATGGCAAAGTTTGTTCACGATTCTACTCTAGTTGATTGGTTTCACCTTTGATAGTTGAAAGAAGTTGTTTTCCAGTTGCAACCCAGGTGCAAAGAAGAAACTAATCAGGAACCAATGGCCAGCTCTGATAGAATCATTCTTTCCACATACATTATTCTTTTCTTAATGAGGGTTTCCAATGTTATTACAGTTTTCCAGTAAACTTATTAGGCTTTCCAGTAAATAACAGAAGATCCATTGGTGGAGAATTTCTGCTCCAGAAATATCTTCTATACCTCATTCTTAGAATAAAAATAGTATTTTCAATTATTTCAACGATCTTTATCAGAAGTTTATACTTACTTTATCATCATCATTAATACGTCTCAATAAATTTGAAAACTGAATGGGAAACGAAAGATAATTAGAGAATAATTTAAACATTCTTCCTCTATGAAATGGTTCTTCCTTTTTTCAATGGTTTGAACAAGGCTTCTAATAATACAAGGATTCTTTATCAATAGTTATATTATTCTCATTCTGATGGGCATCCCAGATTTGATCTGTCTACCAATAATCCTTACTTTCTTCAATGAGCCAATTATTTTGTACGCTGAAAACAATAAAGCTGATTCAAGCAGCTTACAGTGGTCGCTGGAGAACGAATCATTAATCCGAACAGTCCTCTTCTGTTTGCTATCAATTTATCATTTCTCCACCAATTTCAAATGAAAAATAAATTTCTTCTATACCTTTACTTTTCTATTGAAGAGCAAATTATTCTTCCAGAAACAATATTGGACTTCGTCACTTTATAAAGGAATAATATATATCAATCTCAGATTTCTTTCATTGTTTTCCATACAGTTTTTTTATTTATTGAGGGGAACTCAACCCCTTAGTGGTTGTAAACATTTTCCGATCTGTCTTGTTAAAGTTGATAATAATCAAAAGCGGAAATCTAAAATGATATTTCGCGAAAATTATTATACTCATTGATCAAGCAGAAAATAGTATAAGTTTCGTTGTTCTGGAAAGCAACTAGTTGGTATCGTTCACAGGTGTCTGATAAATGCTTCCAGTTGGCCAGATTCAACTTTTGTTGTGTAGGCCTGAATGCTCAAAAAGTGTAGGCCTCAGTTCGAATCTTCTAACAATTCAGAGGTTGAGTAAAAGTGAAACTACTGAAATAGCGAATGAAGGTTATAGTTCACTGAGAACCAACCAATACTAGAGAAACTATGAAATTTATCCTTGAGTAATAATTCTTCCAATATATGCCTTGATGCTTTGATGTCTACAACATCTGTTTCAACCATAATCATGTTGCCCAATAGAATTCAGAATATAGTTCATTGTCATAGCATGTTAGCTTATAGTATTGGTGTGGGTTTTGGGTGGGATAAGGTACGGCTTCTTTATGAGTTCAGAAATTTAAAGTGATCATCAAAGTTAACGCGAAGAGAAAAATGCAAAAAGAAATAGAAAAAATCCGAAAAATAGAAAATATCTAACGGATTGATCAAGTTGACTACATGTTGACTACAAGCATAGCTTTCTTTAATAGAAGGCCATTCCCTAATAATATGGCAACGTCGCACCGTAGTCACAGTCTTTTCATATGAAAGCATTAAGTACAGATGCAAATCATGCATGTTGACTTGGTTTTTCTCTCTTTTGAGCATAATTTCCATGGAATATTTTCATGGAACTCTTCGTAATTCCTTTTGTGTTTTTTGTAATAGGTTGTGATTAAGATTAGCAAGAAAGATTAAGAATAGACAGTTATTTATTAAAATAGCTTATGATTTGTAGCAAGTCAAATGAGAGAATGCACACAAGAAATGCATCCATTAGAACAGCTGATTGGAAAATGATTTCAATGCTTTTAAATGAACCCAATTTCCTACTCTACATAGTTGTCAATTTTTAGGCCATGGCCTTCTATTGAAGGAAGCTATGCTACAAGTGTCAAATGTTTGTTAAAACTCATGTGCTGTTAATGATAGTGAAGATGCTCAGTTTCAGTCAAACGTGACATTTTTGTCTCATTTTTTGAACTCAAAGATAACTAATATTATATTGAGATCAAAGACCTTCCTGCCTGTTATAGATGCAGTATTTCATTAATTAAGGATTCAATATTAATTTATTGTAGATTATGAAGATCTCTAATAATTTAATTTTGATTCCTGTTTTCAGTGATCTTAACATTTGTAAATTGTTGGGATGTGAAATGGGCGACAAGAGTACAAGATACGTTCACCTATGCCAAACTTTTGGCGCTTTGCATCATTATTGGCGCTGGTGTTCTCAAATTATTCGAAGGTAAGGAAAAATTCAATTCATTCCTATACCTTGTGTATCAACTGGAAAAATCGCATTGAAAATGAACAGTGAAGATGGAGTAGAAAACCATTACATCCCCGATTCTCTGACTCAGATTTCAGTACCTACTTGAGAATAATTTGGGATCTATTGTATAATCATAATGAAAAAAAAACCCCGAGTATAAGAATAATAAGTTCTTGATATATTCAGCCGTTCCAAGAAAACAATTCTAGTTGGTCTGTTCAGTTTGAAAACTTCATGTTCATTCATATAACACATTATTTAGAATAAAAAAAAATCATGACCTTCGTTGAGTTAATGCAAAATAAAGTACCTACGTTGATAAGTTCGGTTAATCTGATAATAATTATTCAAATTAACTTTTGCATGCAGTTTTTAGCGTGTGACTCATGGGAGAACAATATTCCTATTGACTGATTAATATTTATACCTTACTTCACTATAAGCCTACATTTTCTCGTGGGATTTAGACTTTATTACCATATTGCACCTTACTTGTCTGTTAACACCTTTTCAACTATTGTATTGACTACGGTATCGCTTAAACTCATCATTCTGCCTAAGTTTATTCCAAACAGTCCTCGTGTGTGATGCACTGGCGGCTCGTGCCCACGAAACAGGTGAAGTGCCCGTATCTTCTACTGTACAGCACTTCACCTGTTTCGTGGGCACGAGCCGCCAGTGGTGTGATGTGCAAGTTTTTTAATAAAACAAGATAAATTGTGAATAATATGAATAAATATCCTGAAACTGCAACACTATTATATCAGAATATTATTAGTTTTTATATGTAAGGTTGAATTCTCTAGTACGAGTGCTGATCGAGAGAGATACCGTATACGAGACCAGATCGTATGTTAGATTTGCAGTTAGCCTAATGCGGTAACTACTGTACAGCTCGTGCAAGAGTAAGATCAATAGATCATTGAGGAAGGACAAATACATGTTATATTCAATAGTTTTTTTTCCTACTGTGATATCCTTGATGTTCCAGACCATAAATTGACTGTAAGTTTTCAGAGAAATGAGCTCCTAGCTATAAAAATAGAATTATTTTAATACTTTAATAAATTCATTCCTTTTCAAAACTAGTTTCTTTGCCTAGTTCATATTCAAGCACACGTGATCATCAATTTATTCATTGCATGTGGAACTATATTTCGTCTTCAATCGAATAGTGGAATGTACTATGATAAGGAAATTTTATTTTGTTGTCATTTTATGCATCTGGATAGTACCAGGAACTAGAAAGGTGGTCATGACTATATTGGAATTCTTGTGTGAAATTGTTGAATTTTCACAAAAAAGTGTGGGGCAGGGGTAAAAATGAATAATTGATTGAAATAATATCCAATAAGGCATAACAGAGATGGTATGATATAGTATTTGGGGAATTATGAAGTATATCGAAGTATCGAAGGAAAAACTGAAAGTTCATTGGGTGCTGAAATCACAAGAAATTTAATAATGATACAAACGCTATCAGTTAAGAAGAAAAAAAAACAAGTAGACTGGTAGCATCCGTTCATACTGGACTCCCATTGGCTAGCTCCTCAAAGTGTTGAAAGTGGGAGTGACAACCAATCGCAAAGCTTCATCGTAGGTGTAGAGAACAAGTTCAGTTCAACCATTTTGTTTTGAGAACTGCCATTAAAAGACTTCGATAAAAATTTAAAATTTAGCCATTACTTTGAATTGTTACTTTTCAAATTAAATGCTATCCTACCTATTCGAAGAATATCACTCTGTATAAGGTCCTTGAAAAAGCATTTTTATCCAATTATTGAGTTAAAAATACAAAAATGACTTTAATTATTTAACTTTTATTTGTTAATATAATAACAAATTTAGTACTTTATAATAATAACGAATAACAAATTTTGACTTTAGATTCCACCTTACAATTTTCTTTGACCATTTTCACTTTGACGCTCCTTTGTTAAAGTTTATTTCGACCAGCTTTGGTTGCAATGATAGGCTGGCTGTGATAATTAGTTCTTTCTCTTCAGTTGATAGATAATAGCTGAATACCTAGTTCTATTCTGAAATCCTCCTCTTACGAAATGTAAACACTACGAATAGTAAGTTATTTTCTATTCAAGCTCCAGTTAACTTATCAATTAATAGTTTCAACTAGTTAGGTAAGAGCTTCAACATTAGCTACCGGAACTGACCACTAGTTTCTGTTTACACACTTCTATAAATCATTGTGATGCTCGAACATTGCGGCCCTCTGGCCAATCTAGGCTAGGCCGTACTTATGTAATAAAATTATGCCTCTTAAAAATTGGGTCTGAGTGCTTCCGCAAGGTGGGAGTTGGTGGTTTGTCATTATAATCAATAATTTATCTAGATTTTTCTTGGAAACTTATTGAAATTTAATGTATTTAATATGCATTTGAGGAAATTTTCCAAAAATTTTTAAGTTTTTGATCTGCATAAGAAATAACGATTCTTGTAGCTCACCATCATAAAATACTATAATTCAGTTCCTTTCAAACCCATCAATGATTTCTACTCTAAATATAGACATTCAATAAATTATCATAACAGTCCTGCAGGTATCTGCCCACCAGTTAGAAAGTGAATGTCTGAATTAATCTATCGAAAAATAGGCGCTAGAAGTGGGCAATTAATTATCTAAGTAAAATCTATCCATCTCGTAAGGAAATGACCAGATCCTGTTTTATTTGTCTACGTGACATGCGGATATGAGAGATTCCAACATGTTAAGTTGCTAAAACTATCAGACTGTAGTGGCTCTAAATTATTAGTGGCACGAAATCTTCAGGGAATTAATTGATGTGATTAGTATCTCTTGTCTTGACGTTCGAATGGTGCTAACTACTCTTTGACTCTACCACATATCTGTTGGATAATCAGCTCTTCTGGAATTTTCTCAATTCAACGTATTTCTCCCACTTTCAGTTTTGCATGGTTGATTGTAGCTGAGAATATTCTAGTATATTCTTCTCGAAATAGGCATTATTGGCAGTATTTATTTTGTATTATATTAATTTCATTTAAAAGAAAGATACGTAATAAATTTATATGCTCAATCTGTTGTTTCACATCGATACATCGCAAACATATCATCTTTATAGAGAGGCAGTCATTTAATTCTTTATCATAATTGACTCTATCTGCATACAGTTGCAAATTTTCTATTTACGTAAATATTTTCTTAACTGCATGAAATTATCATGCCTCCGCTGTATAAGCTTCCTGAATAGTTATGTGGCACAGATATGTAGGGCAGTAGGGCTACAAAGATATCCAGAATCTCACTGGCCAAAATCATATTGACCAATCACTAGTGAACCCTATGATAGATCGATATAATTTAATTTTGAACGTGGCTCCTGCTTGGCTCGTGGAGTGGTTATTGAGCTGAGAAAAAGATGCTCGAGAAGGAATGTCTGCTGCAGTAGAAAGAAGACGCTTTGTCATGTCAATCGCGAGTTTAATAGCGAACGGGGTCTGAATGAGACTTGGCTAAATAGAATGGATTGAAGTGAGAGAGAGCATTTCCTTTGCGGCGTGTAGGCGGAACGTCTTGTTATGGCTCACGCAGTTTCAGGCTCAATAAGATGAGAACTGCTGCAGCGTCCTTTATAAGTGGCTGGTTCCTCTAATGCTCTGCTAATTGATTTCTTAGGGCTAACTTCTGCATTTGACTCGATTAATCAATTGGAAAAAGTTGCATGTACTTGAAGATATTTTGTCAAATTCAGTACCCTTGAATTAAAAACCAATATTCATGGTTCACCTCCAACAAAAGATAATGTACATTGAAGTTAATCTAATTGTGTACTACTCATTCATGATTTGTCAAATTATTTATCAGTGACTATAAATTTCCCTCTTCGGCACAATTTCGGCACAATTTCATAATTATTGTACTTTATTTCCGATGAGTAGATTATAATTTGAGTATTATCTTATTTGAATCTTATCTTAAAGCTTGATGCGTATCCTGACCACAATCGAGACATTATTAGTCTCGGGTGACCAAAAAGTTTTATACAACACTAATTTTTTAGTGAAAAAATTCACGTAATCTATTTGAATAAAGAATAGCACTGTACGGAAATTATTTTCCATGAGTAGATTGCAGTAGATATTACTATAAAATTTTCACAGTTCAAGTTCTTTCATGAGAATCCAACTTCCAACCCACAATTCCATTAGATGTGTTACAGACGTATCTTGTAGGGGAGCGATCCATCATCTCAAATGTCTACAAGTTTCCAAAAAACTGTACATTTTGGCCATTTTATTTTTCTGGAGTAGTCGTGAGCGTTGGATAGGAAGAGCGTTTATTTGATTCATCCGGCCATTATCATTGCTCTATCAAGGCATTGGAGCGTGACTGACTGGCATTTATTACAAAATTCAAATCACCGAATCGGATCTGCGCTTCACTGTAATTTAATTACCATTCTTGTTGATACTGAATAAGCTAAGCTAATGAGTTGCTCATTGGATGAAGTTGTTTAAAATTGAAATTTTTACAACTTAGATTAGTTTATGAATGGATTTCACAAGAATCCTATTACATGAACATCATCTTCGCAAAATATTCAAGCTACCTAGGACGATAATTTGAATAAGACATGAATAATGAACTAACCATGAAAATGTTAGTGAGGTAGAGAGAGTGAAGGTGATAGAGAAGGCAGAAAAAAGTTGATACAATTTACATAACTATTCAGAGTAGGCCATCCGTAACTAAAAACTAGTATAATGATGGTACTCCTACTACTTTTCAAAACTAGCTTAACATTTGAAGTTGCTTTTCTGAGTGGGAGAACGAATAATCAGTCAAATCCAATACAGACATGTTCATTTAATTAGTATAAAGAGAACTATTGTCAGAGAATTTCATTATAGAGTTGTCAATTTGTCATTTAAAAACTAAAAATAGATAGTAAAATTTCACCATCATTCACCCGGAGGCATTGAATATTGAATATCAATAATTTCACTTCAATTTTGTGATTTTCTGTAACTCCAGGTTCCAGAATTATTCCACTATCCTGGTGAAGACTCAGCCCATGTTTTAAAACATTGATTTTTGCAACCGTCAATAATTTTGAACTACGCTGTATACTTTGGAGCTGTTCTCCTGAGATTTCAAAAATATGTGTTTGATAACCGGTTTCATTGTTCAACGGACAAAATGCCCTCATTTCATGATTCAAAAAGGGCGAATTACAAAGGGGGAAATTTTGCGCAATATGCCCGCTTCATTGAATGGACGAGTGTTTACAAAATTAGCATTCTCCCCTTTGCCGCCTATGATTGTCTTTTAAACTTGGGCTGCGGGTTGTCAATGTCTCTCCAATATCTAGCCCGAAAAGTGAATTTATTGCACCATTCAATTGATACTGTTAGCTATTTTACAGGTTCTTCCCGCAAAATAATAGAACCTTGATTGGTCGGTATCAACTCAGCTCAATAGGCTTTAAAAATAAGTTTTTTATTCGAGGAATAATTATCTCATCCCGTTTGAAGCCTGATGAACACTTTGTATTCCAATAGCATGAAAATCTTCTTGATTGGGTCTATTGATCTATCACGATTCACCTTGATCTATTCAAGTCATCTATATCATCTATTCAAGTTTTTTAATTGGCAGACAGGGATATTCAATTACTTTGACACTGCTAAAAACCAAAAATACATATCTGTTGACTCTCTGGATATCTCATTTAATAGTGAAGCAAATAATAACCTGTTATTCAGATAATCAAATCGTGAGATTTATAACCAAATTGAAGATATCGCCTATGTACGAATACAATTCGAACATGATGTGATAGAGAAACGACACTAGGCTACTTATAATTTTGCAGCTATTCGTTCGATCATCTAAGCGAGTCATTTCAAGGAATCAGTTGATTGAAATGGTTCAGCACGGAATATGTCAATCTCTGTAATTGAATATTAGATCAGCCTGATTTTTTTTAACAAAACAACATTTATTTATTATGTATGTTTTCTATGTCATAATTATTGAACACACAATTTATGGAAGTTTGAAACAAAACCAATCATAGTATTGGAGCAAGAGCAAAACCAATAATGCTATTCAAATAAAATGAATTATGGTACTCGAACAAACCAATCACGATTGTTTGATTTGAAAGCTACTGATATGCACTACTCGTAGCTTTGAATTAGGTGAGGCCGGATTTAACGATCAGTCTGGAAAAGTGTCCAGCGCTGTTGCGATCGAATTTCACAACGCTTTCCGCCGCCGCATGCCTCCTAGTCAGTCACTGGGGGTCACTTGCATCGCACCACTTCCTCCTCGTCTATAAGAGACCGTTCTGCGGACTTGGGAACTCCATTCCCGACAAGTAGCGGAATCCGGCAGCGAGTTATGCAAGAACGGGCCGCGGGCCACAGGTTGATTCGTGTTTTATGTGCTCTGATAGTCATTTGACAAGTGCCAGTCGATATTGGACCGTCGTGTTGAGTGCGCCCGAAATATCCTGCAATAAGTCGGAGAGTTTATAAGTGCAGTGCGCGATTTTTCTCACCTTCTTATCAATATGATCGTGACGATGTTGTGTGGATTAGGATTTGATGTTTTCTTATCAAAGTGACGATTTCCAATCGTTTCCTACAGTATGGTTTGATCTGATCAAGTGTACTATTACTTTTTATAGATTTCATAGTTTTCATTGGTTCTCTATAATCTTTGAGTTCCTCACACAATTTTCTCATAATTTGGAAAAAAGCAGCATCAAAGTTTTAATTAGCTCTGCACCCACTATTAATTCCCCATAGAATTTTTCATAACGGGTTTACATGTGAGAAAACCTCATCATTGTTCTCTATACATGGAAAATATAATAAAATAAATTTAAAACAGAATAGGGCGACAGTATGTTTTCTTGAAGGGTGAGAGAAAGTGGTGAAATATCACTTGTCGTATGTTTGTCAAGAAATATTAAATATACTTTGAATGTAGGAGCATCTTCAAAATTTGTATTATTTTGATGATCATCAATGGCAAGAGAAGTATGATAATAACAAGGTTTGAAGATCGAAGTAGGAGTTCTTCTAGACTCAATAAATCTCAAAAGTCCTATTTGTGAAGAGTTTATAAAAATAATTGAAGATGCACAAGCATCTACTCTTACACTCTTCAACTTGACAGCTGAAATGCAATCCTTGTTGATCGATTTGGAGCTTATAATAATTTCAAAATTTTAAAATTATGAATCAAGTGGGATATCTATAACATTTCATGAGGTATGATGATTGGATTTCTTATTGCATATCAGACCTTCATGAAAATAACCACTATCTGCGAGTTTTGATTACTTCTCTATGAAATTCTAATCAAAATCTCAATCAGACCATCAGAAACAGTAATTTAATTAACACAAATCAAAATAAATTATACCGAATCGGATTTCTGTAAAAGCTCTATTAGTAAAATAATTTATCGTCTTTCGATTAGAATGGAAATATACTTCCATCGTGTTAGTTTTCCATGGAAAATCTCATCAACCCAATGGTATTTTGAGAAAGATTTGGTCTGATATTTTAAGTTTGTGATCAATCTTAATTTTTTCCAAGCTAATTAATTTAAAGTCTACAATTAACAATAGTTTTTGAGTGGAAAAAATTACACCTCAATAATTTTTTTTAAACCAGTCGATTGTTTGCAACCAATCCAGTGGAAACTCATTGAAGTTTTTCCAACAGTGAACTTCAATTTCCTTGATCTTGCAGATTTCTCTATTCACGACTCTTTAAGACGTTGAAATTGGAATTGTTGTGAAGGGGACCATGAAAATGTTGTCACACTTCCATAAAAACACTGTCACGTTCTCCTCTATCTCATATACACCGACTGTAATTTCATTGGAAGTGTAGTTTGAGCAAAAATCTAGCAAACCAATTTGATCCGGCTGCTTTTCAAAGTGACCGTTCCATGTATAGAAGATTGATTCATATTCTTATCACAATAAAATTTCAAAAGAATAAAATTCCTTGACAGGCGTTACTTATGGCATGATATATCATAATTACATAGTTTTAGCGGGATTACACTGGAATGCTGTTTGTGTAGATAGAACAAAAATATTGTTTTCTTACACCCGTTATGGAGAATTCTTATCAATTCCATGAAGAACTCATCCAAAATCGATTGAATAAATTAGTATTTTCCATCATAATATCATGGATATCAAGTTATTAATACTTTGTTCAACTTGTACTCCAAGCAAATTGTTTATAAAAGTACGATCTCCCATTAGAAAAATAATAGTGATACTTCAATGTCACAAATTAGTTCTTCCCTCTTTAATTCCATTTTCAAAACAGTATTATTGAATGTAGAACATCTCATCTGAATAATAGAAGTTGGATTTCTGGCACTTCTCTACTAAAAATCTATTATGCTCTATTATGAAAAAATCAAATGGTGTTAACTAAATCAGTAAGATATTTGCAAAATTATCAGTTTTATATTATCGAAACATCTATTGTTAAATAATCTTGAAAATTTTTTAATTGATGGGCCAGAGTATTTGAAAAAAGCATTAATCTACCACAATTTCATATTATTTTCTAATTTCAGGTAGTCATTTATACCAGTACAAATATCTGGGATGAAATCAAGAACAGTTGAAAATGTACTCTAACAATCTTTTAAGAACATTCTGTTTATTTTGTGTGTTCACAACAGTGCTCAGTGATCGCACAGATAATGAAAAAAGCCGGTCGAAACGAACAGTAGGTTTGCTGTTATCAGGACTTTCCAATTTTTTAAATGTGCACGATGAACTGCAAGTAACAACACCTATATCTATCACAACATCTGCACCTAACTACAATAAACGGCCTCCGCCTCCTAAAGTGCAGAAGTGGCCTCCTTTAGACTTTGAATTAACTCCGTATGTTCTGTCTCTCATCAGTGCGAAAAAACCGACACCGACAGAAGCTCCAACTTATGTGCCACCTACAGAAGAACCCTACTACCAAGCTCAAGTATTTTTCGTGCCACTCAGAGACTTAGAAAATCACCTCAACAATCAGTATGAGCAGAAAATAAACCATAACGCCCATGCCTACAACAACATCGGCCAGCAGTATCAACAATCTCATCCAAATCTACTCTACCCCGATCCAGTCTCTCGAAACAGATTGGTACCAGAAAGATATGCACAAAAACATGTACAACAATCACCACCACTTCTTCAATCGAATCATCAAACAAATATCAAAGTACAGGCCGGTAGCCGACAATCAACCAATTCAACAACTAAGAAGAAACCCTCTCTCCAACAAAAAGATATAGACGAGATTTTAGAAAAGTTAACTTCAATCTTCGCTAATCCACACGATGGAGAACTAACAAGAATCGCTGGAAATGATGTGAATAATGACAAAACACAATTCATGTCATTCATCGATCAAGAGCCAAGATTAGCATCCACAAGACAACAGTCTCCTGAGAAGAATAAGGATTTGTTGAACCTCTATCTCTTAGAACGGATGCAAAGGCTTCAAAATAATGTCAAAAGTATCAGAATTCCAACGAGTGTGAATAATGTAGTCAAGAGACCAAAATCAAATCCACCTGAGGAAACTAAAGTGGAGATTATTAAGAGTGTAGAGCCAGATGTGAGCTTCTCAACTGATCCAGAGTCAGAATCCCAGAAAGACAACTTGAACCTCGACATCGGTGATAGAGGTATTAGTGATGGAATTGAGAACAGTAATCATGCCAAGGAAGCAGAAAGGAATGATGAAACTCCAGTATCATATAATATTGCACGGAGTTTGGAGTATCCAATTTTAAATAGTTCTTCAAGATCAAACTTTGACACCGGTCCAAATATAGAGGCAGCAGTCAATAGTTTCACTTCTAAAGCGAATGATAGGCCTACTCCTCAAATTGGAAGATCAAGAGAAGTGGAAAATCGCGAAAACTCACCAATCCAGATTCATTTCTCCCCCAGCATAGAAGCCGTTAAGAATTACGACAGTGAAGATGAAATTTATGCGACAAGTTTTCCAAAGGCTGCTTCTGAGAGCTATGATAGGACAGACACTAGATTTATAGGATATCAAGGACATCAAGCAGTTAATATACCGCCAAGGAGCAACGGGCGAGGTGAATTTAGATACCCTGTGCCACTAAACAGTGCATACAACGTTTTTAGGCAGATCCCAAAGGCGACTCAAGATGTTGATGGTTCAGGAATTTTTAAAGGAAGAAATAGACAATTCACAAGAGTACAAAGACCTCAAAGTAAGATAAAATCCTCGTTTGATTCAAACCATCCATTTCCATCATCAGTGAATGGGCCAGAAAACCAATATGATAAATATCACTCACAACGTCCCAAACAAGAAACTCAGTTACACTTTTTCCTGCCAGACGAAGACAGTTTACGTAAGCCAGAGCAGTTTTCAAAACCGAACAATCATTACGAGAACCCCAGCACAGAGGACGATTATTATCAATATCAGCGAGATGATTTGTACCAAAGCAGTCCAGAAGACTACGGGAATTTTCCTTATCAGCTAGGTAGCGGAGAGGCGACTTCGAAGTATACAATTCCAAAAGCTATCCACTCTCCGAAGCTGCCTGATGACATTCATGATGAGCTTTATAATAGCATTTCAAGATCGCATCTCGGCCCGCCTCCAGCCTTTGATCAAGACATTGCTAAGACCGAGCTCCGTACCAGTTCAGTGCCGATACGTCGGGGAAGAGAGTTGTTCACGCCGCACTCAAATAATAACAATTCACAAAGAAGTCGATATCATTGAACTGAGTATTCACCTCATATATATTTTTCAAATAACTTACAATAAAAGTATTATCAAGCTATATATGTAACTCATTACTTCCTGTTCTCTCTCACCAGCGCGGCTACAGTGAACATCTTCTCGTGTGTAGATATATAAAAATTGATTCTTTTCAGATACGGTAACTGAAATATCTATAATATACCGGTTTATGAAACTGTGGAAAAATTCAAATAGAAGTTCTAAAAACGCATTTATTCTCCCCCTATTATTAGCTGATTATTGGAGTGATAATACTAGCCCACACGTATTATCATTCTAGGCCTCTTTGATACATCGTATCAATATAGACTTTCAAATCGGATAAATCAGATAGAATTTTTTATATGAAATAATCCATCCAGATCGCATTAATCCAATATTCTAGTAAATAAATTTCATATAATTGAGTTTTATTGCTGCAATCTCCCAATCAGAAGAAACAAGTAAAAAGTGTCATTTGTATTTTAAAAAAGTTACAAACGTGTAAATTTCATACTAATAAATAACATTTACTAAAGAACAATACTTTGAATAGCTGGCTCATTAATCAATCGACAGTGATACTTAGCTTAGCAATACTTGTCAATGATATTCACTCAACTATGGTCTGGAATATCCAGATATTTACAGTTTATATATTTAAAATAAGTATTTAAATGTGAATAGAATAGCCTACCAAGAAATTTTGAGTATAGGAAATTGGAAAGACAACTTGTAATTCATATTATAGTTGATGTCCCCTTATCTTGGCGTTGCTCATACTCCCTGAGATTTTGTATACTCTCTTTAAAATATGAAAGGCTAATATTTTTGAAGCAATAAAAATTATCCCTATGATCTTTGCTGTCACTTTCGCAGGAAAGACTCAATACTTTACTTTCGAGAATACTACTTACGAGCCAACATCGATAGCACTATCATTTTATTCTGGACTATTTGCTTACAACGGATGGTGAGTAACTTACCGTATTAAAATTCCAAACTATTGTTTTTTTAACAAAAAATATTTTATCAAGTTTATATGGATTAAAAAATTAATAGCAAAAATATAATATACGGTACTCGTATATAGAAATGGATTTGAATATCCCCTAATTACTTAATTCTGATATTTTGAAGTCAGCAACTTCGCAAGTGAGACTTTTTCAAACACAGCTTTCTGAAAAAATCATGAACACAAGATAATATACATCAAACAATTTGAATATAACACTCTGATTAATAATTTATAATTATTGAGAATGCTATTCAAAATTAATTGGAATAATATTATGGTGACTGAAAATTATGATAATATCAAAGTATATTATGTTTCAGCATATTATGTTTCTGTTTCAGGAACTACTTAAATTTTATAATAGAAGAGCTCAAGGATCCAATCAAGTGAGTAGGTATATGTAGGCTATCAATTTCATGAGAGAATATTATATTCTTCGATGATTTAAGAATGATTGTAACTGATTACCAAAATTTAAGTATAGAGTGGAGCGCGGTAAGTTGCTGATTTGAGTTGCAGGTTGTGGCAGCGCTGTTGGTCAAAGAGAGGCGTAAGTGGGCGTTAATTATATATTTATAGTGACTGACGGGAAGTTTTACTTCAGTTGCTTTTCAGTTGCCATCATGAGTGTACATGTGAGGAGCGTTTAATTTGTGTAGAAGCGTATTATTCAAATAATTACTCGATCATTGCAGTGCTTTTCGTTTGCGTTTCGCTGTTTCCCCATGCGGACGTGTTCCTGGACGGCTTCTTCATAGTGAGCTGGATTTCACAGTGTACTGAATTTGACTATGAAGAATTCGGTGGAGAGAACGTCTTGAAATGCCAAGAGCAAGTGCTTACTTCCGAGTTTTGGAGATTGCAATACTGCTGCATCAACTCGTTCGATGTTTTGTGGTGTTGAAACACTTCTCGAAGGTCCTATTCGTAAAGATGACAGATTCCTTGCTGTTCGGAATACATTCACCCAATTTACAATTTATTACCGCCCAGGAACACGACGGCGTGGGAAAGCAGCGAAATGCAAACGAAAAGCACTGCAATGATCAAGTAATTATTTGAAAAATACGCTTCAACACAAAATGAGCGCTTCTCACGTGTCCACTCCATGATGGCAACTGAAAATCAGCTGAAGTAAAACTTCCCGGCAGTCACTTCAATAAACGCCCATTCACGCCTCTCTTTGACCAACAGCGCTGCCACAACCTGCAACTCAAATTAGCAACTTACCGCGCTCCACCCTATATATGGTCATTAATGTCTCAACTATTGATAAGCCATTGAAATGCTACTTTTTGAATCATTGCTTGTGACTTTATTGTTCATCATTATTCATACTTCCATGGAATCTACAATTTTTATTACAATAAAATATAAAATATAAGTTTTGAGATAGAATAGAATTTTTAACAAACCGGAAATTGAAAAAACAAAAAACAAATTGAGCTGAAAGGAAAAAATATTCAATTAAAGGTTGGACTACATCTCAAGATTATGAAAATTCAGTTTTTCTATTATAAAGTGGTTTGCAAATTGCAAGTACTAGTTGTCTCATTAACTATTCTTTATCTGATTTACTTTGAAAATATACTGTATAAACAAACAATAACTTCTAAAATCATTGTTTTTCCTCAACAGGAATTTGCCAAGAGCCATTGCCATATCTTGTACTTTGGTTACAATAGTTTATGTGATGACAAACGTTGCATTCTACACAACGTTATCACCAGAAGAAGTATTGAAGTCAGAAGCTGTGGCTGTGGTGAGTATATTCTCAACATATTATCAATAAATTTCTTAATAAGTATAAAAACATTTAAGCAGAAGATACTAATACTGTCTATACCGTACTGACTATAATACGAGTCGTAATACCGTAAGACTATAATACTCGTAATACACTATAACACTGTTCAGTTAATTATTATAATGTGAGTATGAATTTATTGTCAAATAAATCAACGAAGTTTAAATACACTATTCATAATTTTCAAATAAAAATTCATTTCTACAAAAATAAATTCTATTCAAAGTTTATCTTCAACAGCAAAGCAGCCCCAACATAAAAATTTGAATCATGCTGAAGATTAGGCCTTAACTTATTGGGTTAACATTATATTAACATTATTATTAATGGGGTTTCTTCTGCCACAAGAATAAAAAAATATATTATAAATATTATGATTGAGACTTAATTATTGATTGAATTCTATTTTTGACTTTCTTATAAATTATTATTCTTCCATCAATAGGCCTATTATTGTGACTAGTATCTGATATACAGGGTGTTTCAGGAGGAATGTGCAATACTTCTCAGGCTGATTCCTTACACCAAGTAGACAAAAAAGTTCCATGGGACCAACCCCCAAAAACGCTTTGTTACCGAGATAACAATGGCGGAAAATTGAGATTTTTCAAGAAATATTTATTTTTCTAATTTTTTTAGAGGTTTTACTGAGGTTCTAAAATAATCAATTCCTATGTAAAATTAGCTGAGGAATTCAATGAAACCAGTCTGAAGTCTGTAACTTCAACGGTTATTGCGATAATTGAAAAAATATACTTAAAAACCGCCATTCTTCAACAATAAGGGTTATAACTGGATAAGGAATCATAAATTTGTATTTTTTATTAATGGAAGTTGAAGAGAGTCGGATTTTGAAGAAAAAGTTGAATGACAGCGATTGTGTAAAACTTACCCAAATCTCAGAAATAGCGATCAAAAATCGCAAAATTCGTCAAAACATAGCTCAAGTGATAAATTTGTATTTAGTAGCGATTTTGCGATTTTTGATCGCTATTTCTGAGATTCGGGTAAGATTTACACAATCGCTGTCATTCAACTTTTTCTTCAAAATCCGACTCTCTTCAACTTCCATTGATAAAAAATACAAATTTATGATTCCTTATCCAGTTATAACCCTTATTGTTGAAAAATGGCGGTTTTTAAGCATATTTTTTCAATTATCTCAATAACCGTTAAAGTTACAGACTTCAGACTGGTGAATTGAATTCCTCAGCTAATTTTACATAGGAATTGATTATTTTAGAACCTCAGTAAAGCCTCTAAAAAATTAGAAAATAAATATTTTTTGAAAAATCTAAATTTTCCGCCATTGATATCTCGGTAACAAAGCGTTTTTGGGGGTTGGTCTCATGGAACATTTTTGTCTACTTGGTGTAAGGAATCAGCCTGAGAAGTATTGCACATTCCTCCTGAAACACTCTGTATAGTGACTATAGTAGGTACGGTACCTGAAGAGAATAATTTTTATCATAACTTTGTTTAGGATGGAGACTGATTTAGTGAGATAATGTAAATGTATAAATCATGTGAATAAATTATAAATTGCTCAGTTTATTTTTTTATAATGTTCACAGACCTTTGCCAATGAGATATTTGGTTATCTTGCCTGGACTATACCAGTTTTTGTCGCAATGTCAACGTTTGGAGCCGTGAATGGAATTCTCCTTACATCATCAAGGTACCTACTTCATTACATTATAAAAATAGAGACAACGTTAAAATTTAAAACCCTTTTCTTAGTACCCTACTCTTGCTCAGATAAATAGTAGCACCCTACTTTAGTAGAATTGAAAAAAAATCAAATTTTTCAAATATTGGCTCCAATTACCGGTATAAATTAATTAAATAAATCCTTTTACCTCACAAGAACTTAATTGATGTGTAAGTTATATATGGGGTTTTGAAGTTAATATTCTTGAATCTGTTGAATACGGTACCAAGTTTGAATGATAATTTATTAACTAATCGTAGGCTATGTCATGGTTCTGATGTCCCAATAGGTTTTTTTAATGAGCTAGATTGGAATAGATTAGTATTTTAATGGAGAGGAAAATAATTTGAACTTAAATTTTGATTCTTGTACAGTATTATCATTCATAGAAATATTTCTCCTTATGTTTAAAAACTAGATTGAAATCAATTACAGCAAGAAGATTTTTCCTTGAGAAAAAATGAAACTTTTTCCATCCAGAAAAACATGCCATGTAATCAGGTTCCAGTTTAATGCAAGAATAGACTATATAACTACTTTCTTGGAACCATGTAATCCATGCTTTGAACCCGTAGCCTTTGATACCGTTAATACCACGTTTTACATAAGAATCTAGAATTTCCTCCTTTTTCAATCTTTTACTAAAAATAATATTGTAATATTATCAATTATTATTCTAAAACATAGGTAACTCTGTGAGTTAATAATTTCCTGTTAGACCAAAAATATTTTATATTTTTATTTATTTTGCATTAATTTCTTGCGAAAAAACTTGTAACATGAAATTATTATGGCCTATTTAATAAAATGAATTTTTCTCTTGCAGGTTATTCTATGCCGGTGCATGTGAGGGCCAAATGCCTGAGATCTTGACCATGATCCAAATCAAGCGTTTGACACCCACTCCAGCAGTTTTGTGCATTGTAAGTTATTTTTGTTCATTGTAAGTTATTTATTATCAAGTGCAATTCTTCTCTTGTTAAAAATTGTTTATCTCCCTCAAATTCCCTATTTATTCAATTATGATGAGGAATAGAGCTCAGAAACAATAAAACAGACCCAAAAAGCAATCACAAATAGTTTTATTTAAATTTATGTAAGTTAAGTAAGATGACATATCATATAATGCGGCCTCATATTTTTTATGTAATCAAGAAAAATATCACACAAAATATATGTTCTGATTTTCACAATTGAACATATTATGCAGAATAGAATATAGCAGTGCAAACTCATATAGGCTAGGTGATAATTATTCTACATATATTTTTCTAGAGATTCAATTATTCTGTGGAGAAATTTGACTTTGGCTTTCGCCAACTATGAAGGCTGAACTACATAATATTATTGTATTCATTTGTAATCAAGGATAGGCATAATGCAGGCCTAGGTTTGTGTATAATATTAATTTTCTGAAGCCGTGCCCAAAGCTGCTGTACCGTACATTGCCGTAATTGAATATAGCCCAATAGAATTGAATAAACTCATACCGTATTCGTCTGTCATACAACTTTTAAGTAGGCCTACACTTCATTGATTAATTCTGTTTGTTTTCAGGCGCTGCTTTCCCTACTATACTTAACTGTTTCTGATATTCAGGCTCTCATAAACTATGTTGGTTTTGCAACTTGGGTAAGTAAATTAATGGATTAATATCCACGAATACTTTGTTCCTGTAGGAAAACTATTCTATTAAACATGAAATCATCGCTATATTGAAGATATGTGATGACTGATGATGATGTAAACTACAATGAGAGAATTATAATAATCGATTACAGTGGCCCACCGTGTAGAAAACAATGCAGTATAAGGTACCCTGAATAGAATAAATAAATAGATATTTGATTGCAGCAACAAATAAGCACATCAAATGTATTACAACTTAAAATGAATGAAAAACGAAAAGTGTAGAACAAGTACCGTACACTTTGTAAGGAAATATCCTGGACTTCACTATGAAAGCTACTGCATTATCTGCTTGGAAAAAAAATCATCATTATGTGATTGGTTAATATTGCTTTTATTAACGCAATAAAGGGTCAATTTAATGAACTTTCCTTTATAAAGGGATTAGGTACCTACTATCCTATAGTCTCAAGAGTATGATAAAAGTAAGAAGTTACATTTTTAAAGGACTGTGTCTATATTATAGTATAGGATATCTGACAATTTTTCACAGGTGTAAAGATTCTTATTTTTATATTACGTTTCTACTCTGTATTAGATATATGAAAAAAGGATTTTGTGTAACTAATATTCTGTTGTCTTCCAGTTTAATTTGAACTACAGAAACTCTATAATCAGTCTCTGTCATCTGTACTAAGCACTTAAATGCCACATTCTCCTTCATTGTTTAATATATAATGTTTTTTTTCGTTTCAGTTGAGTATTGGGGTCTCCGTTTTATGTCTTCCAGTTCTACGGTACACTCAGCCAACTCTAAAACGGCCTATCAAAGTGAATTTAATATTCCCAATAGTCTACATTGTAGCTACTATTTTGGTCACTGTTGTGCCTATGATTGCCGAACCAAAACAAACAGGTACCTGTATTATAAAACAGTTTATTTTAATAATTTTCAATATCATTAGTTGCAACTCTTCTACCTTGGCTATTATAATTATAAACTTACTCATATATCTTAGACTTTTAGATACTTATTCCACATTATTTGATTTCAATGGAAGATTCGGAATAATAATTTCGTGGTTCACTAATAAATTAAGAAAGAACTGTGAAATTTTAGTGTGACATCATGAGAAATCTATTTTTTAATGGAATAGAAACATTTATTGAAAACTCTGGAAATTCCTGCATTCACTGTGGAAGTCGTTGTGGAATGGAGATAGTTTGTTTGTTTGTTTATGAGGGTGAAGCCTACATGAGCTCATAGGCTTGTGCGTGGGTAATGAAATGGATGATATATGACGACTACTTTTTAGGTAGTCGAGACCGACGGCTTATCGTCTCCTCCGAAAGACGGGGTGGCCGTATCTATGTGATTGTGCTGTGGTCAAAAATTGTTCTCCGCAATTATATTTAGGGGAATTTATTTTAGGGGAATTCCTAGTTTACCATAGGGTTTACCGTATACTCCATTTCATAAGGGACATTTGAGATCAGCCAAGGGTAACAAAGTTATTACAATTCTACAAGTTTTGTGGAGTAAATATAACTCAGGAGTCCTAAGGAGTTGGGGGTATTACTGATTCACTAGTTAAGTGTCTTCTGAAGCCTATAAAATTCTGACATTTGATGAGTAGGCCTATGCTTTTCTTGCAAAACCGATTTTTATGAGTGAAACTCATGAATTGATACAGCATACAGATACAGTATCTACATAAATATGAATGTCTTATTAATCTAATGGGTTTTTCAACTTCTTCATAAATAATACCCTTATTTGCCTTTTCAGGAATTGGATGCCTGATGATTTTCACAAGTGTACCTGTTTACTTCGTATTCATTGCTTGGAAGAGTAAACCCATATTTTTCCAGAAGGCAGTTGGTAAGTGGAAGCTTCACAGGTTTTCAACATGCTTCTGTTTTACTTTTAAATTCAGTCCTTCAAGTTGAGTTGAGTTGATAATTTATTATTACTATTTATGACAGACTTATTTCGAAGTCGTTAAGTCATGTCAGAGGCCCTGAAATTGATCAGGAGCGACCTGAAAACTCTGACACCAGACCTGAGCCAGCCAGGTTATACGAATATTATTATTATTATTATTTCGAATTATAATATATAATTATATAGGTAACATATATTTTCTATCAATACACACTTTGAGAAAAATGTTATTACATAATACCTCATCCGATTGGAAATGAAGGGGGAGTCCTCTGAATTCTCTAATGACTGTTTTAAATCATCCTAAATTCGTAAATTGATTTTCAAATACTCCTCTATTTCAATAATTCTATGAATTCCTTACACAATTTATCCAATGTGAAAAGACAGAGAATTGATGTGAAATTTGATTAATATATTTATTAATACAGCAGAGTTGATTAACAATTTATTACAAATATGAAAAAAAAATCTTTTATATAGCAATTTTAATAAAAATATAGGTTTCTTCTGAGAACTTCATTCCAATTTTCCATTCGTCTTTGAAACCATAATTTTTATAAGTTTATGATTTTTCCTGATTTACTTTCTCTCAAAAACTTTTCTTTGTTTTTTTTCTTGATCATTTTTTTATTTTACTATCGTTTTTTTTATTTCTAGCAACAGTCACTCACACTTTACAAAAGGCTGCTCTATGTGTTCCACCAAAAAAATCAAGAAAAGTGAGTTGAGTTTTGTGATCTTCAAAATCTGAAGAACCGTAAAATTCATATTATTATTTAATATTATATTATTCATATATTTGATAATTATCAATGATATTCACATTAAACTCATTCGTAGTGATCTTCTCACGACTAACTATTGCTCAAACTCATCAAACTGTGAAACTGTCATCAGCTTTTTCAGCAGAGAAACGTTTTTGCTTTTCTTATAATCATTTAACTGATAAATACTATTCCCAATAATATCCTATTTATTTATCAATTTGCTTCCAAGGTTTATCTTCAAATAATATTATATCAGAGTACCTACAAATTGATTCTAAAGAATAATTTGCCACTGTCCGAATCATTCTGGATCATTTTCTCTTAAATGCCGCTGTACCGTTGAATATTCTTTGATTTGTAATCAGCTTAACTAAACTCAAATATTCACAAAAGAATATTTACTTGATACCAATTATACGAATATTTGAAATTTTATTATAAAGGCCTACATTGATTTATATTCTGGGTCTGTAGTAATTAAACTATTATTATTATTATTAGCGTAAGTCCTAAAAGGATGTTTCACCGGCAAAATAACCTCAATATATTATTATTCTCGATAGGAAATTGTGGTATTTCTTGGAATGATCCACGGAGATTCAAATGTTTAAAAGTTTTTCCAATTTGAGAGTTCAAAACACACAAAACACAAAAATATAAGTAAACTAGGATGAGAGTATGTTTGAAGTGTGAGTGAGTTAAAATCTATTGTTTTTTTTGTAATTTCAGTAAGTGCAACCCGGTTTCTACAGAAAACTATGCTAGTTGTCGGAAAGCAGAATCCAGCTAAGGTGTAAACGAGAGTATTATTCTCATCAATATTGGTGTTCGCTGTCCATCATCAAAGATTCATCTCTCCATAATTTCAACTCTCATTGTTATGGAAAAAAAGATTTTGATTTGTTAGATGAATAGTCCAGCTACAAACTCTGATATCTACAGTTTATACTAAAACTAGGCCTACTCTTGGTTTTTATGATGCAGAAACTCTATTGTAAAAATAAAATTGATAATAATACCGTTCTACAGTATTATGTTTTAATGAAGGAGAATAGTTGGTTCAGAACTATCAGTATTGACAGTATTTTAGACTGAAATACAAACTGTTAATACTTCAAAATATATTTTTGTATCCGTTTGCAATTTTGTAAAAATTTAGAGCAATTGAGAAATGAAGAAGCAATTTGAAGAACTTACAGTGTATACTGAGCCAGTAGATGCTTGAATTAGTGTACTAGGGTAGGCCTATTCGAAGATGAAATTTTTCAAGTGGTAGAAAACCATAAATATTTTCAGAATGAGGCTACTACCAGTGGACAATATATAAGTAATAGAGAGATATTTTGAAACTGAAAAGCCAGCCAATATCCAAATTTTCCAAGTAATAATAATAAAAAACGATTCAGATAATTAATTTGGTTATGTTTAAAATAAATTATGATGATGATTATTAATATCGTATGGCTTTTTGTGGTGGAGAGATCCAAAGTGTTCCTCCTCGCCGACGTAACCATGATGGAGAAAAAGTGACTTTTTGAAAGTTCTTGATTATTGAACTCATTACCTGATGTATTGAAATGGAAAAACAAATAATCATTCATTGTGATTTTAAAGAGATGCTATGTGAACACATAGCTATGTCTCAGCTTTGGTGATTGTAACAATTACCGTACAGTTATTATTTTGATGGAATTCCTTCTATTGAAACTAATATTTTAAAATAATATAATGAGTAATGTCAAAAGTAGGTTTCTTTTTGGGATCGTTGAAAAAGTAATTTGATGAGTTCTGATGCTAGCGAATAGTAAAGAGTAGGCTATTGGCGTCTCTCCATCTGAAATAGAAATGAATAATGATAGCATCGAGAAGATATTGAACGAATAATGATAATAATAGTAATAATAATTGTTTAATTTGAACAGATGACCGATCATTGATATAATAAAAACAATGAAATACAGGAAATTATCCCATTATTATTTTAAAAATAATTCCGAGAGTAGCCCAATCTCTCATAGTGATGCTCTCATGTTGACATTGATATAATATACGTATATTTTAGAGAAATGTACTGTATCTCCAGAACAGCATACAGTATCTTATAATTGAAACTTGAAATTGATTATTATATATTCTTAATAATAATAACGTGCCGGTTCAAGGTACTAAAATTCCAAATGATATTCTCTCCAATTCCAGGCCATTGAATTGCTGAAATATGAAAGCCTATTCCAAATACAAGCATATTAAGTGAATTAAATTGTTGTAATTTCTTAAACCGATGATTTGACAACTTCTGATTAATTAAAATCATGTGCTGGGCTATAAAAAACTTCGGACATTATTTTTCAACAAAGACAATACAAAATGACAATAAGTGTATTGCTTGAGGATTGATAAGATAGCTTTTCTGGTAGAGTTCGATTGAAGATTAATATTAGAAATGATTGAAATCTAGTTTGGAATCTGTGGGTGATAGGATAGTTTTTCTATATAAAATGTCTAAAAAGGAATCAAGATCATTATATATTATTTATTTCTGATTGTTCCATCGAAATGCAAATTAAAACAACAACAGCGCAATTGATCAACCAATCAGTATTAATTCATTCATCTATAGCAATTTCATCACATTTCATGTAGTAGCAGAAAAATCACTTAACTTATCATCATAACTGTTAGTCAAATTGGACAAATTGAGTAGGTATCTATGTAACGATAAATTGTCCATAATTTATAATAATTATAAGTTACTCAATGAAATTTTCAAAGCAGCGTTCAAGACATAAATTTCATTTTTCCAATATTACACCAATAGCCTAAATTATTTTCATGTTCAAGCTTATTGATGTTTAAAATTTCGATTCGAACTTATGGAAAAATAATATTATCGCAATACGTGTGTTCTTTTTGGATCAAATTTTTCTGATAATTATAATGATAATAATATTGATCACTTTCTATGAATCAAAGGAAAATTATACGATTGGTGTCTAATCTTGATAAAACGATCATCTACTGTTCACTAACTTGAAACGTTAGTAATGTAAGTTCACATAAACTATTAGATTGTAATGATTATTCAGTCACACGAAGTGTGATAAATAAGTTTAATTTTTTACTTTGTTTTAAATAACAATACATTCTTTGGAACATTCCATTATATTAGGAAACGTGATACAGTTATTGTTGAATAAGTTTGAGATGCAACTGTGATATATTCATTAATGCATATCTCTCTATACCGCATGTGCTTCAAGCAAAGTTACTTGGTGTTGTCAACTTTAATTGTTCATGCTTTAGTGATGTTATTAGTAGCCTATGGCTAAACTGAGAATCCACTGGTTTCAGCTCCTTATTGATAAAAAATTAAGGGAATTTGAAACATTTCATTTGTAACAAATGGTAAGCTTACCTACTGCATAAGAATTGCAAAGTGTACTGAATAAGCGAAACACAGTTGACTATAAATTTGTTGTTTATGAAAAAATGTCAATATGAAAATAAATAAATGATTACCAAAGTATTGCCTCTCACAGTCATTACTGAGTTACCTAATCTACACTTCACGCTTTATTATTCGAATGAATGTTTCAACTATATAAGTGTTTTTATGTTCTACAGCACTAAAATATAAAAGAAACAGAAATTATTCTCTGTCAAGACTGTCTATCATTCAGTGTGATATTATTTTATTGATTACTCACATAATTTTTCCAGCCTACTCATGGCCGAGTAAGGATACAAATAAATGGACATGACTTTTCAGTCACTCTCATCAGATCCAAAGAATCTTCTGTAGTTAGTGGACTTGATTGTGTCTTCATTTGTCTTGTAGTTGACTTTTGCTTCACTTCCAGAGATCAAAGTTGGTTCCTAAGGAAGTATACATATGAATTATGATTAGATAAAAAGAAACTGAACTCAAGACTCAATATATTCAATTCATTGGAAAAAAACGTTCTGTGTTCCAGTATTTTTAGTGATTAAATAGGGAAATGACTAGGTAATTTATTTATTTATTGTTACAATTTTGACTTGATAGCAAGCATTTTAAGAAAAGGTGATGATGAGTGAGTGAATGATGAAGTTAACATGGTGAATTAAGAGATGATGAAACTTACAATTACAATTAAATTACAATTTTCCCTTTTGAAAACACTTCTCACTTTAAAAAATTTCGAATTTTGATAAAAGATGATGTAATTATCCATCCAACCATTCGATATTTGAACTATCAATTTAGTGATGATGATTCACCAATGAAATTCAAAGAAGTTAAAAAAATGAATAGATTAGTTCATGCGATTATTAAGATAGTTATAGCCTAATAATTACACTATAATTACTATTAGTGTTACTATTACTATTACTGTGTATTATAGTGTTTGACCTGATGCAGTGAAGTATAAAAGTTCAAGAATATATATTTTTTCCAATATTCATGAATTGAAAAAGAAATCGAACAATATTTTGAATCTTGAAATATTTATAGGTACTGGTCGACACTTACAACTTCAACAAGATACCGTAAAAACAAGACATAATTGGATATCATAAATAATTTATTCATATATATTTTGATATCTTCCAATCTAATAAAGTTTAAATGATTCAATCAAAATATGAGATAATCTTTTAAAGGATTTGACTCGATATCGCCTCATCTTCTATAAAATAAATATAAAATCGATGAAAAAATCCTCTATAAAGGAAGTATTCTTTAAATTGTAAGAGCTTGGAAAATTCTAGGTAGGTATAGATGTAGGTGGTATCTTGATGCAAAATAATTGAATTGTTTCACAGGACATATTGACTTATTCTGTTCACAAAGTTTGAGGTCTGTAAATTGTACGTTATAAAACTCGACTAACCTTCTCAGGAGGCAGAAATCCTTGTTTCAAGAGAGCCAAGAAAGGACTATAGATGATATTCACCAGACCAACCACTCTCATTACCCAAGGAAATCCAACAACATCAACAAGCTCACCCCCAGCCATTGGTCCTGAAAATTGAAACCCTTTTAATTATTCGAAACTATAGTAGAAGTGGCTCTGATGATATAAGTCCAGGAGTCCATCATTCTAAATCCTCAATGTGAATATTTCATTTCTTTATCAATGTGAATAAATTATAGGCTCAGGTTACCGTATAATTAGAGTACCGAACCGTAATAATTTTATTTGCCAATTTCAATTAATATGAAATATAAGATTGAGTATAAACAATTAATATAACTGAGATAAAAGATCTCATTTTTATGAAATTTTATTATTATTATTTCAATATTTTAGTTTCTACGTTCAAATATGACTCTTTATTATTAGCTTATTCTTTTTTATTATATGTACGGTATAAAGTACGAACTATTATAAGTAACTTACAGTGCTTTTGATTTAAATTTGATTGTTTGTTTAAAAGTCGGTAATAATTGGTTCAGGAAATCGAATACCGTAAGATGGTCATTGAGCAATGAATTTCCATCAGAATATACAGAGTGTTTCAGGAGGAATGTGCAATATATACTTCTCAGGCTGATTCCTCACACAAAGTAGACAAAAAAGTTCCATGGGGCCATCCCCAAGAACGCTTTGTTACTGAGATAACAATGGCGCAAAATTGAGATTTTTCAAAAAATAATATTAATTCTCCTAATTTTTTAGAGGCTTTAGTAAGGTACTAAGATAAGCAATTCCTATGTAAAATTAGCTGAGGAATTTTATGAAACCAGTCTGAAGTTTGTAACTTTAACAGTTATTGAGATAATTGAAAAATAGGCTAAAAACGCCATTTTTTCAACAATAAGGATTATAACTGGATAAGGAATAATAAACTTGCACTTTTCATTAATTGAAGTTGGAGAGAGTCGGATTCTAAAAAAAAAATCAAATGGTGGCGATTGTGTAAATCCTACCCAAATCTCAGAAATAGCGATGAAAAATTGCAAAATTGACAAAACATAGCTCCAAGTGATAAATTCGATCGTGTTTAGTAGCGATCTTGCAAATTTCGATTACTATTTCTGAGATTGGGTAAGATTTACACAATCGCCGCCATTTAACTTCTTCTTTAGAATCAGACTCTCTTCAACTTCCATTAATTAAAAGTACAATTTTATTATTCCTTATCCAGTTATAACCCTTATTGTTAAAAAATGGCGTTTTTAGCATATCTTTTCAATTATCTCAATAACCGTCAAAGTTACAAACTGGTTTCATTGAATTCCTCAGCTTATTTTACATGGGAATTGATTATTTTAGAACCTCACTAAAGCCTCCAAAAAATAAGAAAAATTAATATTTTTTGAAAAATCTCAATTTTTGGCCATTGGGCATTGTTATCTCGGTAACAAAGCGTTTTTGGGGATTGGCCCCATGGAACTTTTTTGTCTACTTGCTGTAAGGAATCAGCCTGAGAAGTATTGCACATTCCTCCTGAAACACTCTGTATAACCACCAATTTTTTAAAAACAAAATAATTAAAGAATAAGAAGGCTCCGTAATATTAATAATGATATACTTTATATAATTCAGCTATCACGACTAGTAAAAAGATTATTAACAACTGAATACTAATTATTGCATTCATTATTATATTTTATTTTCAAATAGCCTTATAATATATATCCCATTCAAACATAAAAATATCCCGTCATTCAAAGTTTTGAATTATTAGAATGCTTTAGGTTTTTTTATTTTCCATACAAATATTTTTGAATTCAAATTCTGTATTCCTCTCTGCTTGGTTATAGGTTCTGAGCAATAACTCCTACAAATGCCAAAACAGTTATTTAGGTAGCCTACTTATTACTGGTGAAGTACAAGTATAAAGTGATCAATATCTTGAAATAACTGATTTGATCCATTATCAACTTGATTTTTCAATTCAATCAGAAAAATTGAAGTCTAATCAAAGTAACAATTGAAAAACTCATTTGTCCCTGACTGGGTGCTATAACAATAATAAGAAAAAGCAGATCGATTGTATGCACTTTTTAATGAATTTAAAACAAATTTATTTATAACTTACCGAGTGCATAGGCAACACTGACTGATGTCTGCTGCAGAGCGTAAATTGAGCCATAATGCGCCGAGTGTCTGGTGTCCACAATATTGGCCAACAGTGGCACAAGAGCCGCATCCACTATTCCAATACCAAGGCCCAGTCCGAAATGGGGAGCAATCAGGCCAGACATGGTTTTTGCACTTGGAACCTGGAAAGCAACACTTCGTCACTGACTTAGTGTCAATGCCTCAGTGTACTGTCAATGCCATGCGGTGGATGGATGAATGGAAAATGAAAGTAGTAAAATCAACTGTAATTAAAAGGATTTACTAATATAAAATTATACAGACATAGTGTGAGTCTAGCTTATTCAATTTATCTGTCATTATCTGTCTCGGAATAGTTCAAAATTGTCTCTACTCTGCAGATATCACATTTGTACCACTGTACCTCAATTGTTGAAAAAATTAATCGTGAATTTTTTCAAAGTGAGAGCTAGAATTGATTTATCAATTGGAAAAAATGGTAGCAAAGTTATATTGTTTACTAAAGTAAGTTATATTGGTTACAAATTTTTTCCAAAAAATTTTTCATGAATAAATTATAACATTAGAGGCTAATAAATCTCTTCACATTTTTTTCTTACCAATACAGCCGATATGCCAACGAGGAGCATGGCTGTTGTAGCCACCTTCCAACGTCCAAGTCTGTAGGCTATCAGGCCAAAGAAGTTGGTGCCTATCAAGTAGCCAAGACTGTCAGGAATAAACACGGTTCCAAGCTGCCATTTCTGAAATTCAAAAGAAAACTATGAATTTAGCTTGCCAATTCAATAACGTTTCCATTTTTTGAATGACTCTCCAAATCTTAAGCCTGATTGAATCACTTGATCACTGATACGGGTCAGTCCTCATCCAGCTTCACCTTTACATTTCATCAGCTAATAAAGTATATTTTCAGTACAATGAAGATAATGATAAGAATCAAAAGGGTTAATATACAGTAGTATCTTACGTGAACACGAAAAAAATGACCAGATATGACAATGAAAATGACAAGATAAAAACATTCTACTGAAAACTAAACTTACTAAACATTTAAACGAATTTAATAAGTTTGAGAGAATATAATAGGTAACTCTTAAAATCTCGCTATATCACCATGCTTTGAAAATTCAGGCCCTGGAATGTGTTCAGATGAAGATATATTATGCTGAATAAATCTCAGAGACATCATACATTCAATTACAAATACTTCCTCTATCTAAGAGCGACTTATAACTGTTTTTTACTTTAAATAAAAATCGCAGTACCCTTTTCAATGAGCATATTTCTATTTATAAACAACATGTTTCGACTACTCATGGTAGTTTATGCAATTATTTTTATTTATGCATAACATGTTTCGACTACTTTTCAAATGCAAATCAGTCAAATTCGGCAATAGTCAAAACATTCTGTTATGCATAAATAAAAATAATTGAAAAGGGTACTACGATTTTTATTTGAAGTAAAAACATCAATTGAAATTTTTTTCTTTGAATACCTTCAATATCCTTACTTTACCAATATAATATAAGTTGATTTTTATGAATTCATTCATAGAACAAAGTCAAACCTTGGGTCTAATTGAGTTCATCAACCACACGGGTAGACATGGTTCTAATATTGCCATAGCTGACGAAGATATAAGGATGGATCCAGCAGTAAGTGCTACATATCCATCTGCAAGAAGATGACTCCAAGTTGTTTCAACAATCGGTTGCTAGAAAATAAAATAAATCAAGAATATAGCTAGAAAGAAGGTATGGGAATAAAAATATTTTTGATGAAATTTGTATCAAAATGTTTCTAATCAGAATTCTTTGATACCTAAAAAATATAAAAATACATTAGGCCTATAATAATTTATATTTCATAATAAAATTTATTGCAGAAGATATGTTGTTCTAGGATAAGTTACTCCAATTTTCACAGTAAGTTTACTGTACTTGCTTAATGAATCAGAAAGTTTCCATTGTACAGTGTGGCACAGAGGAACGGGAAATTTTGAAATAACCATAATAAACCAATGAAAATTTTACAAAATATTTTTAATGCTAAAAATATGTTCGTCAAGAGTGGAATTTTTAGAAAATCACTTGAAAAAAAACTAATCTGTTAAGTGTTGTCCATTGCGCCTAACACATTCTTTCAATCGATTTTGAAGACTAAAAAGTAACATTCCCAAGCGGCTCGAGCTGCTCGGCTCTAAACCCGCTGCTCGAGCTCCCTGGCTGTAGCTGCGCTGATCTAGCCATCACAACACTATTCACATAACTATATCATGTTCACTCTATCAAGTGTTCATTATGTTATGAGGGCTACAAATGTGTAATTAACCAATAAATAGTGAAAATCACTTAAAAATGGCGAATTTCACTATTTTATTGAATTATTACACATTTGTAGCCCTAATAACATAGTGAACATTCATAATATAGGTGGTAATGTGGATAGAGTTACGATGGCTAGAGCAGAGCAGCTATTGGGCTGAGGTGGCACTGCCGGTGGGTAGATCCTGGAGGGTGGAAGGTAGTTGGTAAATCTATAGAACATACACACCATCCACAGTAATACATTGTATGAATGGTATATGTGTTCAGCCACCATCTTGAAATTCTAAAATAGGGACAACATAACCTCAAAAAACAGAATGATGTCATACCATTCATAAGATGTATTACTGTGGTTGGTGTGTATGTTCTATACCCTCCACCCACCAGGCTCTACCCACCGGCAGTGCGGCGTCAGCCTTTGGGAATGTTACTTTTTAGTCTTCAAAATCGATTGAATGAATGTGTTAGGCGCAATGGACAACTTTTAAAAGATGAGTTTTTCAAGTGATTTTCTAAAAATTCCACTCTTGACAAACATATTTTTAGAATCAAAAATGTTTTGTAAAATTTTCGTTGGTTTATTATGATTACCATATTTCAAAATATCCCGTTTCTCTGCGCCACTCTGTGTTTATATTAATTTAAATATTCTCAATGCACTTGAATCTGTGTAACTTATACCCACAACAATAATAGCAATCAACATAATATAGTTTATAAAGTTTATAATATAATTATAAATAAATCCAAATGATTATTCGATCTAGTAACTAACGATAAGATATAGAGATAAAGATACATAAATATTACTGTAGCCTATATGAAAATTATCTGTTCATTCATAACTTAGCTTCACCTACTCTCTCCTGATTGGCTGACAGCTTGAAATGTAATTCTTCAATTTAAAAGCAGCTGTTGGATGAGTTACTGTATTTCCTTACTGCCACTGCTTCCTCTCTATAATAGGCTACGTCGAGCCGTATATTTAGTTCTGAGTTTTGGCAACAGGTGACAGCAGCTACTAGATTCAATCACAGAGAACGAAAAATATCACAGAGAATGGTTTTCCTTCCTCTGTGATTTGTATTGTTTCACACTTTTTACTCTTTTTTTTTGCCTTGAATGGATGCATGGTAGGTATGCAATTGATAATACTGTATTCTTGACAGATGATAATAGTAATATTATATTTTATACTTGATAATAGTAATGTATAAAATTTTACTCACGTCAATTACGACTTTCAAATCCAAGAAGCACAATTGGAAACCTGAGAGAAAAATGTAAATTATTCAATTGGATGGAACAATATTTCAACATTTTGAAATACATCTTGAGTAGGAATTAGTAGACAAACAACTGGAATAATAGAAAACAAGGATATTATCAAATTTCATTTATTTATTGAAGAAATTTGACAATATCCTTGTTTTCTTATTATGGAGGGATTTCATATAATATCTCCATCAATTCTATCAATTTTAACAAACAACTGGAATTATTTTATTATTCATTGGAGTAGGATATAATTATTAATTCTTACACCAGTATGTAAGCCGGCTTAAAGTTTTTGAATACATTTTATGTTATTTTTCAAGTAAAAGAGTTAGCTACACACAATACTATTTTTGACCTACGGTTTTTTGTTTTCTTTATAAATTTTCACTAGATTGCACAGAACTTGTTAAACACATGATATGTTTGATAAGCTTTATTAAATCTTCCAAAATCTATAAAGAAAACAAATAACTGAATGTCCAAAAATTTATGAATCAGGGGTTCGATGACACTTATTGAAATACAATCTATACTCATTTCAATAAAATCATTTTGTTTACTCACCAATATTGACCAAAATAAGAGTAGCAATCACTAGGAAAGGAGCCATTTTGCCCAGGAGCTCATAGCAGACACCTCCAAATGGATAGCCCAACAAAACACCGAGTGCTACACTTCCAAGGACGATTCCCATCACTTTACTTCTGGCCGCTTCTGAAGGATAGTGCTCGGCTATCAAACACATGCCTGCAAACAAATTTATTTATTCCTATTAAACAAGACACAATAGTAGTAACAGTATATTGTACACATTTTTATTGGTCATTATTCATTATTAACAAATTTGTATAATTTTGAGCTGTATGGAATGTTATAAGGTTGCGGAGCGAATCTAAACAGAATTTACAAAGAATTGATATTCGAAACTAATAATAGACAGTTCTACTTCATGAAACAGAATTCATTATCAATAATCATTGATAGAGTTTAAAGAGTACGCTACAATACAGGCTATAATAATATTTTTCCAAATTACGAGATATTGTTCAATACAATACAATATAAGAGATCCTTATTATGTTTACGGGAATAATAAAGGCCTACTCGTATTGAAAATCTCTAACAAACAATATGAGTTCTATGTTTCATCTAATTTAGTGGTGCAATCATTGCAGATTAATCTATCAAGTGCTTCGATATCGATGAGTTATTCCGAAAATGATTTGATATGGAAGCTCACCAGAGACCCCAATGCAGGATGAAGCAATCCCTTGCAGACTTCTTGCTATGAACAGAGATGCATAGCTTTCTCCTAGTGCGTACACTGGAAAAAATGAACGTTTTTGTCAGAGTGTTTGAAAAAGTGCTGAGACTTTATGAGGTAAGAAATGGATATACTATGTTATATTCACTATCACCATGTTATATAAGGGATCTTGACTGAACTCTTTTCTAGATTCAGGGTAGCCGCACTCTAAGCTGTTTTTGACCGTCTCAGCTGCAGAGTCGTCAAGCTCCTTTGAATTCAGTCTACCCATTTCAGAATAAAATGTGTATAAGTAATATTTTATCTGATGACCGCACACGTTTTTAAATTTGATAGCCTATTTGAAAAGAGAGATTGATCGCTCAAAATGTATAGTTTCAGAAATGAATGGAATTTAATCAAATTATTTTTACATTATATTCCTTCACCAACCAATATTTTTCGGCTAAAAATTTGTCAAATCACTCATCTCTCCAGTACAATTATTCACACTTCCCCACTTCTTTTTAAACGAAAATGAGGAACTACTTCTTCGCTTATTACTATATATCTGACACAGGTAAAGAGGTTAAAACTGTGTTCTGCCACAGACTGGACATTAAGATGTCAAAAGAGATCCATTATTCATCTCTAAAAGAAAGTAATATTCTATTGCTCTATTACATGTCCTTCTCCTATGATATTCAAATTGCATTTTGAGCAGAGAAGGCTCTATGTATATTGTACAATATTGTTTTAAATACCGGTATATAAAGCCCTTCTATTCCAAGAAAATCAATTAAACAAAAACAAATAACTTAGAGACTCACGTAATGTTGCTGCTAACAAATTCACAGTGCCAACAAACATTGGAAGATAGTAGCCACAGTATTTCGTCAGAAACCCAACTACTGGATTCATCACTATTTGAACAAAAGCTTTTGATGATAACAACACTCCGACGGGACCAGCCTCTTCACGAATGAACTCATCTGCCCTAAAACATATGAATTAATACAATTCCAGAAAAATAGTTTCAGAAATTTTTGTTTGTAGAGGATGACAATGAATTCATTCTTCAATGATATTTTTTTGATAAATTTTCCATCAAAGACCGATGAATTGATAATGTGTATTGTTTCGAATTATTCTATCCCTATGAATATTGTTAGGCTGTAAGAGTTGAAAAAATTCAATTAAAATGCCTCATGGCAGTTCAATTTGAAGCAATATTCAATTATGGATTATTGCGAAAAAGTATTATTTTACTGGCCCACTTACTTTTCAACTTGGGAGTTCGAGATAATCACAGTGGAGTTATCAGTTTTCTGCCCAATTAGAAGATCGACACTGTAAAGATAGTCTGGTAGAATAGGAACTGTAAAAAAATTTCAGAGTATTTATAATTATATAGTCGCCATGGACAGGTACAATTATTGTGGAATAGATTGGTTTTCTCTTAAAGAAAACTCATATCAGTGATTTATAATTGGAAAATCTATCCAAGCGATTTCAAAGCCTGAATCTCTCATTATTATGATTCTGGTATCAAGCTTTGGGTTTCATCAAAGCAGAAGCTTTTTTATCACGAATTTCCCTCCGTTGTGGAATTTTCCACGTTGAACGTTTTGATCATTGTGCTAGCGGGAAAATAATGATTTCTTATTAATATTATCTCAACAACAAAACGATTTACATGATTTTCAACAGCTCTTCACGATTAAATTTGCTTTGTCAACTTATTCTAACAGAGTAATTGAACATTGTAAACCAGTTTGATTACATGTCAAAGGACCAGGTATTTCAATATTATTCGTTTCAATAACAAAATACGTAGTTTAGGTGTTTCAATGAACTCTTCAGATATTCACTTATTTTTTTATATTCCAGCTATCGGAAACTAAATTAATAATATCATAGATGAATGATCTATCTTATATTATTCCTCTATGATAATATAAATATGTCATAATTCGATCGTTTTTCTTGGCCCCCATTCATCAGAAATGTTTTTGTGTTCTTTTTTCTGGAGAAAATAAAGTTTGCGTTGTTATTATAACACTTGCTCTTTGTATGCATGATTGTTTGTGAACTTACATTACAACGTCAGTCATTGAGAAGCTATTATGAGTAAAATGAATTTCTTGAAATTGCAAAACTGTATGAAATTTATATTGTAGAAGCTGTGAGGTACATGATTGCAATATGAACCTCAATAGACCTACTGTCTTAAATACATAAATTGCTTGGAGCGAGATGATAAACCTTAAAAATAAGCTTTTCAGTCTGAAGAAAGTTGAATAAGAAGTATGATAAAAAAGTGCACATGAGGCTATCAATATTACATTAAAGTCTAAAAATTCACACCGATTATCCAGATAAGCATTTAAATTATTTTCCTGGCCCACTCACCAACAACTGTCAATAAGATGTTATCCAGAAGTAGTGAGAAGTAAACTATGACAACGATCTTTTCCATGATTTTGATTGATTCCAAAGTAACTGAAACAAGTTTTACGGCAAAAAGTTGATCTTCTGACAATTTTCACATCAAATAAGTCTGTATCACTTTTAATAAGTAGGATAATTAGAATAATTAGGATTATGTAATGATCACGATCGTTTGTCGTTTGAAAAATCAATAGCTTAAGCTCTTTGATTCCAACTTATTCATATATTTGATTACAATAATATAATAAAAGGAATGGAAAAACAGGCAATCAGCCAATAGTTATTCCATTCCAATTACAATTAATTATAATTTGACTCTCAGAATCGGATTTAAAGCTTTTGAATATGATTCAAACAAAATTATGTCAATAGTTGAACAATAATCATTATTGAAACTAACCTTTTGAATTCGATTACTCTCCTTCTGAACCATACCAATCCAAATTTAGAAAAGCTATTATTTTATTTTCTCTTAAATAAGAGGTCATTTTCGAAATTTGACAGATGGTTTGATCATTACAAAAATTTATAATCTATTAAAATAGCAAAAATATCATTGCGATTTCGCTTAGACTATTGCAAATTGTTTTATTCTCTTCATTTTTGCGGTTCATGTCTATGAAATCTACAAATGAATTTAATTGAATTCAAAAAAATATGACGAGAAAAACTGTTTGATTCCTCGACCACAATATTGAAATATATTCGAAATGTACACGTTTCATTTTGAGTTTTCAAGTAGTTACAAATTCTGATCTCATCGAGATTTATTTACATGAGACAAAAAGGAGAAGAAAGTGAAGAGTGTTGATGAGACACTTACCGTAGAGCTCTCAGTAACGGCTGCTACTTGTTGAGAAGCTGAGAAAGCTCTGTGAAGTTGACCCTCCCACCACTCGCCGAGAGAAGAAAACGCTTTTCGGGGGCGCCGATCGCTTCAAGAGGGGGTGTCAACTGGATACAATTTCACCCTTACCTACCCTCTCACTCCTCTCACACATGCTAGGCCCTGTTTGGAGAGTATCGCTCACCTTCTGTTCACCTTCGGGGAGGTTTTATCGGTCGATTATCGTTTTCTAATACGGATCCAACACTTAATGCTTGTGTCCAGTTACTTTGATAGCTCATTATTAGAAGAGATTCGATACCTTCGTCCGGTTTATTTCTACATTTTCACACTTCTTGAATTCTTCTTTTGATTCAATTATAACAGAGAGATCTTTTATTAGTTAGCCTAGCTTCCACATGACTCTTCATTCGATTAAAATGCTAGATAATGATGAAGTACTTTTTAAAGACTTGTTTGTATCGATCTTCCTTGTTTCGCTATCGAATTTTTCTGCCGGTTGATCACTTTATACATGATTTCGCGAATATTATAAAGGAACTGACATTTTATAATTATATTTTGGATGATAATATTTGAATTTGTATTTATTCAAGAACTGTTTTATCGATCAAAAACTATCATCATGTCGATTAAATCTTTTGACTGTTCTCTCTCAGGGGCAAAGTAGCGTTTTAAGATGAATGAATAAGTTGTAAATCTTCCAATTCTCTGATTAGCGAAAAGCAGAGTTGATTTTCAGGAAGCATTCAATGAAAAGTATAGAATTATAGACTTGAACCCCGTCTTTATTTAGATAGAAGAAGGAAGATTGTTTCTTGATAATCTTGATCTTGCATGCTATGAAGAATTATTGTTGTATCGAGAGGAACTTGTGTAACATTATGTCATTGAATTGAATTGATATACAGCTATTTGATGTAGCAATAAATTCACTTTTGATGGTCACCAAACGAATCAAATGATGAATGAGGGGATTAACTATGAGATCAATGATTCTTATTTAAGAAACTTCCAATTATTTATCAAACACTTGACGCTTGATTTAAGCTATTGATAAATATAAATTATCAACTATTCATAGCAATTATTCTATGAGCTCTCGAAATTCCCTTTTGAAAAAGTTTCCCATCGGTATTATGTACCTCAAATATTGATTGAATAGGGAGACCGAACTATCTCTTGTACTATATAGATTTTCCATCCTTCTTTGGTGTGTCACTATGCTTGTATCGATTCAGTATCGCTGCTCGGGGGAGGTGATCAGTACACTACAAAAGAGCGCTTTATCTTGGTTGATGGGAGGTGGTTCGTGTGACACGGTGGAGTAGAAGAGAAATGACAGAGGAGAGAAAAATAAGAGTGGAAGAGAAATAAGCTGAATCGGTGGGAAGGGGGGACGTAATACGTTGGCTGAGCACAGCTGGTAGGTGAAGATTAGAGGCTGTGAAGGCAACCAACCGAGGAATTGATACACCCTGAGGTACTCCATTCAGTTTCACACCGGCGCCGGACCCAACCACCATCCTCCCATCAATTATATGGCAATGAGCAGCGCTAAACTCGTTGTTCAGCCACCAAAAGCAATTATTCTCATTCCATCGGAAAATCATCGTACCGTTGTAAATAACGACATTGCTCGTTGCAAAAAGATAACTTGTAATTATTTGTTTGGAGCCATATTTATGGATTTCAATTAATCGAGGTTTGAAGTTCTACAATACTCAAAAGCTGTGTGTTTGAGGTTTAATTTGATACATTAAAAATATACAAAAGCCTTATGATACGATCATCTCATACATGTTATACACGATAAATACGATTCAATAATTTTTAATTCCATTTTCTCCTTTGTATCATCCATTCTAATTAAATAGTTTTGTGTATCCTAGTGAATGTGTAGAACTGAAAGGTAATTGAACGGTGGACATACAGCTAACGGGTTGATTGTGGCACATAACGGATTTATAGGCACATAAAAACGAATACCGGTACCAAATTAAATTATAGAAAACAAAAATAACTTTTTTCAAAAATCAATTTTCTTCTACTATCTCATGATTTATATAGATGAATATGTCTGCTTCAAATTCAAGGAGAAAATCCTTTCCACGTAGTTTACTCCATTTCCAATTTAGTATTTCAACTACAGACTTCATTTCTGAGTTCAACTAAAATAGTGTAGAGCTATTCAACATTTTCCTCGTGCATGAACTTGTTAGGTTTTGGTTGAAGATTCAGTTTCCTTATACTTCCAAAGTAACTTGGAAAGTTTACCTTCATGACTTGAGTATTTAGTCTGTTCACCGAGAAGCAGAGATGATTAAACGGAAAACGCAGAAACTCTTTGAAGCGCTCCCCAGATTAGAACCTCTGGAGGAGAACCGCTACTCTATCCGTGAAGTAAAACCAACTTATCGATTTACAAGCTTGAATAAAACATGTGACCTAGCCAATTTCGCAATGATGAACAACAAAGAAAAGTCAAGTTTGTGAATTTTATACTAGTGGGTCTGATTACTTTTCTATTATTTCAACAAGCCGAATCAAATAACCATGAGCATGTTTCACCCTTAGACTTTCAGAGTAAGCTGAAATAAAACTTTGTTCAAGATCACTGAGTTCATATAGCTACTTATATTATTTGACAAAGAAGACCTATTCTAAAAATCTATAGAATTAATAGAATATAATAGAATTTCTATGTGTGGGTACTTCTACTGTTGGACCGTCCCCAACTAAAAGACGCTATTGCTATTGAACTCGTTTTTGTGCTCGGAGATGAAATTTCGAGCATACTTGTACTAAAATCTTCTATGAGAACTGTTTCACTGAACTGCCAGACTGATAAGAACAAAACAGAGAAATTGAAAATGAGTAAATTTGCAACATTCCACTATTTGGATTATACATTGAATAATTTCAATTTCGCACAATACAAATCGTGAGGGTATTATAAAATAATGTATGAAATCACCACTCCAACTGACTCTGAGGATAAAAATATTGTGACTGTTACTCCAAAAAACCGTGAGGATATTGTAAAATATAAGAGCTCTTCACTCCAGTTGACTGTGCTATATTAGTCAAAGGGAACCGTTCCAAATCATGGAATTCACGAAAATCATGATAATACTTCAAGAAAATGATGATGTATCATTCAAATGTTCAGCTTGATAGCTGGATCACCTATTTTGTGTATTGACAGCATTGGAGAAAGTAGTAATATGAATATGTTTCTTCTTGACGAATAGATTTTTTGAGAATGCAACTGAGCCAGCTTGGAAATATGACAAAACATGGTTTCGTTCCTGTTACAAAATATTCGTTAGAATTGACAATATCAGTGTGTTATATTTCAAAATTAAAAATTTTTGGTGAGAAGCCAAGACTGACTAATGCCCAATCGATAATAAAAAAGTTGAAATTTTAAGCCTCTAGCATTTTATGGGTGAAAATTCACTCCAAAATAGAATAATTTCAAACTCAATAGTAATTGGGATGAGTGACATTCCCAGCCTCCAGCATGCCTTCGCCAGTTTCAGGCATGTAAATTCCGTTCCATTTTCACCACTTGTTTATCAACAGAAGCGTCGAGCGAAGAGAGTTGGAGGGAGAGGGGTGAAGACGCAAAAGTTAGCCGACTCGAATGTTTTGCAAACACAAGTCGAGTGCCATTAGATAGCGATCAGCAGCGAGCCTTGCAGCTCTGGCTGGAGATTTGACGACTTCGACTGCGATTCTTTTTTATCGACTGCACTGCATTTGAGTGTGGCGCGCGTTTTGTGACGCCTGCGCCGTCGTCGCCTAGCAACGGCCCCTTGCTATCAGTTGAGCTCAGTAGTCGACCAACAGTCGCCCTCGATGTTGGCCGCTCTAGGCGTCTAGGGCCAGCTAACGCAACGCACCTCTCGCTCCCGTAAGCAAATCTGCTGCTTTCTCATTCTTTTACATTTCATCCTATCAGATTTTATCGCTTCGCCTCTTCTACCAGCATCCAACAAAAATTTTTCGACTCCTGGATTAGCCTGTTAAATTCGTAGTACTGTACCAGGTCCTCGCCGGAAATCTACCCTGCGTACCATTCATTCCAATTACATTACTTTTATAAATTTTGATTTGTTAGGATTGCTCTACTATTACTCAGAATGGTAATGGGAAGATTTTACACAATAAACAAATTTGCTCTCGATTGGCTCATACAATGCAAGTGAGTTACTTCATCAATTTTCATTTATAAGGATTGTTTTTCATGAATTGATTGATTATATTACTTCAAAGGGTAATGGGAACATTTTATTCAAGAGTCAAATTTGTACTTGTAAGTCTACACAAAAAAACAACCCTCGAATAACATTCAATGGAAATAGGCTACAATAATTACTGAAAATAATTGATTGATATACATCTTATAGGCTACTATCTCATTGGAAATGTTCCTTGGATGAGAATGAGATTACTATGAAAACTCGATCCTTCTATTGCGGAATTATTTCTTTTATAGTGGAGTAAAAAGTAATGGCGAGCTAATTAGTAACAAAGCAAAATACTGTTTCTCAAAAATAAAAATAATATCTTATTATATTCATCATTCCCATTTAAGACACGTATTATTCAATTAAAACTGGGATTGCTCTTTGAATGTTTAATCATAATACAATCACAATTTGAATATTTTGGACCTTCAATTGTAAGAAATATAGTCATTGCAGTGAAAATTCATTCACGAACTGATAAAAATCCAAAATAACCAAATATATTTCTTCGCTAACCATTCATTGTTATGCAACCCACAGGTTGTGATGGGCCTGAAATGAATTTCTTCTTCTATGTAAGTGAAATTACCTTTGAAATTAGGATTTCATTTGAGTGGATGAAACTGAAGACTCATTCATCATGTAGAAAGTAGACGTCTTGCAATTTAGATAGAGATATAGCTTCACTGCTTTGTAAGTGAGAATTTGAATGATGTAGTATTGTGGTAGAAATAATCCATTTCCTTTATTATTTTTTCTTTCTTACCATGATTTTGTATTTCAACATTTGTTTGTTTGCACAATAGAGATAGCAAAATACTTATTGTGTTTGGTGTTAAGTTGAATATCCCTTGTGATGATCCAGCTCTCTCATTCTTGAATGTAGGAGAATTTATATGATAATACGTATTGGAGTTTTCATCTAAAGGTACGATTCCCAAGCGACTACTAAAGCCACGCTGCACGAGCTGCGTGGCTCTAAATTCGCTGCTAGAGCTGCCCTGCTCTAGCTGCGCTGCTCTAACCAATACAAATCTATTCATATAATTATATTATAGATGTTTACTCTGTAATCAGGGCCGATTATGTATAATAAATCAATAAATAGTGAAATTCACTTGAAAATGGCTCAAAAAGGTGAATTCCACTATTTATAGATTTAGTATAGGCTACATCAGTAGCCCTAATAACAGAGTAAATATCCGTAATATAGTTATGTGAAAAGAGTTACATTGGTTTTAGCAGCGTAGCTAGAGCTGAGCAGCTCTAGCATCGATCGAGCTTAGAGCTAAATTGATGCCGCGCGGCTCTATAAGCAGTCGCTTGTAAATCGTACCTTAAGAAAGCAGTAAAAAAATGAGCTAATTTGATCTTTGAAAGACTCACAAAACAAAATAAAACAAAACACAACAACACACAACAAAATCATAGAATGACATGACAAAAATTTTCATAAACCAATCAAGAATAAAAAATTTATGTTTGATAAAGAGAAATGAAATTCCCAAACAGATAATGTAGGCTGCAGTGAGGTAAAGGGATGATATTCTTGCGCCCTAATTAACTAGTCAATAATATTGGACTCTCATTTGGTTAATAATGTGAGCGATTGACATCAGTAATTATTGACTCACGAGTTTTCAGGTCAATATTGGCTCAAGCTTCACTAAAAATAATAAGGATGATTGTCAAACAAACATTAACTGAGTTTCTATAATATGCTGGTTTTGTTGGAATGCTTGTTTTCCATTAAAACTTAAGTCAATGATTGTAGAGCAAGCCTTTTTGTTGTATGAATGACATATTTATTTATTTTTCTTAATCGGACTATTGTAACTTTTTATCGCAAACCCTAGACTGAGGGTGTACTTAAGAAAATTCAAGCTCATTAATGCTGTCAAATTCTATGAGTTGTTGGAATCCTTCAATTTTCTATGAGTATTTCCCTTTCAAAAGGGTAAGGAATGCCATTTTTGAGCTACTCCCCTACCAAGACTTATAAATCTCAGCTTTTTTCAAAGCTAGCGAATTTGATCAGTAAGCAATCTTCTAGATGAGTTATAACATATCAATAGTGGAATATTCCACCTTATTTACTATGAAAACTCAATACTTCTATTGCGGGATTATTTCTATTATAGTGGAGTAAAAAGTAATGGCGAGCTAATTAGTAACAAAGCAAGAAATTGCTTGATGTGTAGAAATTAATTTAATTAGAATAATATCACCCTCTATTTTCAAATATTATAAAATTATTTCACAAGTTTTGATCCCATGATCTCCAAGTTTTGCATAACTGTATTGAGGACAGCACACTAATAAAGATGCCTCTAGAATACCTCACTATTAAAATGCATAATATTAGATGCCTTCATGGCCAACAATGGCTGTTGACCTGACTTTAAGAATTGGCACAAATGCTTAGTGGAGCTTGTATATATGTATATAAAACACTGGATAAATTCTCCCTTCATACTTGATCAACCTATTAGAATTACTTCTTAGACTTTAACCAGAATCAACGTTGTCAAGAGATTCGATCGATAAAGATGTCCAAAATGAGACAAATGATTACTTTATTTGTGAGATCCAAAAAAGAAGATATCAGATTATTTTATTGCGTGGCTGTAAGTGTAATTCTCGAATTGTTGAAATATAAAGTACTTTTCAATTTCATGTGACTAATTTGACAATACATTGTAGGAATTGCAAAAGAAAATGCAAGGGTCCACATCCACTGTCAGTTTGATCGTTCACAGATGATCAACCTGCTGGTTTATCCATTCACTCACACTTTTTAACTGTCATAGTCCGAACTGACCGTGGATGTGAACCCTTATGATATTGCGAGTCCTCAATCAATAATATTAATGGTATCAAATGAATTACGATTCCTATCATAACAATATTGTAGGTCTCACTTGTAATACTATAACGAAATGAGAATATTATGGTCCTAAAGTTGTCAAAATTGCTATCATCTATCAAATGTATTGTAATATTTATACTACACTGTCATCTGTCATCTTTGAATTGTAACCAAGCAATATTCACTTCATGAGAAATGCTGTGTGCGGTTGTGGAATGGTTTGAAGAGTTTTTTATTATTTCTGAAGCCTTTTCTGAAGGGGAAAGCTGGAGAAAAAAGTTGTAAAGGAGTGGTGATGGATTCTCTGTCAGTGACATGATACAACAAGAGTGGTCATGAGAGACCTCGATGCCAAGTGGAGATGGCAAAGGCGGTGGGTCTCTCAGTCCCAAAAGAGATGTTCGTGATTTTGGCAGTGTAGCTTTGTTTAGCTTGGCAAGCTCCGCCAACTTGAACCCCATTGGTGATGGTGTTGGAAAAGACGAGAAGGTCGTTTGGGAACACAGTATCCTAGAATTCCGAGCTTTGAAAGTTGATAGAATTTGTATCAAGCTACACAAATTAGAAAAGTTTCGACGAATTTAATTGAATATTATTATTTAAAAATAGGTACTTGATGAATGAAATTCAAAATTCAAATAAAGTGATTTTCTTCGATTTTTTTCAACTTTTCGATGAGAGCTCTGCAACGATTTATCTTGTAAAACATTATCTATCAGTTTCAGAAACTTGCACAATTACAGTATTTCAAATACATATAGAAAAGTTTTGATGGATGCGAGTTTGTGATATTTATTTCCAAGTGAATAATTTCGAAATGAATATGATGAACTTAGAAATTTGGTACAGGATGAATGAAGAAATTCAAGATTGTAGTGGTCAATATGAGCTATAGTGATAGATAAGAACTTGACTGTTATTGATATGTCTTCGCAATGCTCATCCCTTTATGTGTCGGCCTATGAGCTATCCCTCTCGTACTTTGTATGCTTTGGGCCCTTCTTATGTAACAATTAAAGCAAGCTTGATTTATTTTGCAAATTTAATTGTCTATCCTTTTACAGACTTGTATTCATAAAAAAATACTCTTCATATTCAAAATTGGAGATTATCATAATTGAAGAATAAGTTTGCTCTACAATACTACTATATGCAATCTTGAAGTTGAGTGCAACATGCATGTTCCAAAACTGTATTGGATAGGTCACTTTATTAAATTTCTGATGATTCCGATAAGGACTCTTCATTTTTGGTTTCGTCTATGTTTATTGCTCTTGCACAGTTCAAATATGTGTGTTGTGTTCAGTAACAATAAAGAGTTTCCACGTCGATCAGAATGTTTTTGTGTTCGTCCAGTCGTGCTTTGTCAATATTGATTCGGTGTTTCATATTTTGTCACTCAATTTAGCTTCAGACACAAACTGTCCTCTGGCATTCGATCGCTACACTTTTTCGAATCCACAGAGCGCGCTACATTCAAAAAGTGTTCCTGATAACATCTATTGAAGTCATGGTCGCCATTAGTTTGCCTGAACGCTTGGTTTTGCTGGCTCATACAGTTTTTCCTCGGCCAGGGTGCACTGAAAGGCTCCACTGTTATGTCGAGAACAAAGCTCTCTTGTAACACGTCAGCAATTTTGTTCTGGCTGGATCGATTTTTTGAACAATTCAATAAATAATAGCATTCAACCAATGTTTTCTTCCGAAAAGTTTTTCCAAGTTTTTCCTATCGAATCCCAGATTCCTCAACATTTTCCATTGCACAATAAAATGCGATAGTTTTTTAATTCATTGAATTGACATTTCTTCTTCTTTTTCGCGGTACTAAAAACTCAAGGACAAACTATCATGTCGAACGAACAGTCTATAATGTTCCCAGATGATGAAGGCTGTATTCTAGAGAAAACCCTTTTATTTGGATGAGATAAATTACAGTGACTTTGATTTATTTTTCATTCATTTATTTATTGTAAGGGTGAAGCTCACATGGGTAATGAGATGATAGATGATGACTACTTTTCAGGTAGTAGGGACTGACTGCTTATCTCCTCCGAAAGATGGTCACTGTAAGATAAATAGGCTACATTTTTTCTCACATAGCCTTTAGCTAGCGCCAAAAAGCTAGGCGGTATGCGAATGACTGTAGGCTAATTGATTCTCAGCTCTGTCAGGACAGTCAGCGAGCTGTCTGCGAGAGTACATTGAAAAGAGAGTGACCCCAGCTATAAGATTGTTCTGACAGAGCTGAGCATTGATAACAGTCGTTCGCCAACCGCCCCTGATAGTAAGGTGTCAATAGAAAAGTTGGAGTTCGTTTCTGAACAAATCAAAGCAATATTCTGTGAGTGCTTGTGCTGAGAATACAAATAGACCCACTCAACAAACAACAGAAAAGGGACCTGGGAGAGAGACTTCCGTCCTGAATTCAAATTAGTTGGACTCGATATTGGTGAAATACGATATAATACGATATTCATCAGTTGTCACATACTGCGTCATCTTGATGTTATTGGATAACTGGACAAATTGTAATTTTCTTGTTAACTAACCCAACAGGAGCATATTGTCACTTGGAATGCAGATTAATTAAATTGCTAAAAAATAAAGAATTCGAGAATAATAATACCTGTCTAGGTGCACAATGGCCTAGGTGCTAATTAGAGCTGAACCTGGTTCTAGAACTGTTTCTGCTAAATGAGTAAATCCTTGAACTTTTGCCTCAGTGAATCCATTAGAACTACGATAACATAGGAAAATCCTGACATTATTGGTAGACTAATAGGATAAAAACACAATAAAAAAAGTGCAAAACGTCTTCTCTTCCTAATTTCCATGTCTATTATATTCCTATTAATTGATAGTGATAAATTAGCATCAATTGTCTATTTGAACTCTGAAGCATTTTTTGTTCCACCTGGATTCATATTAGCTTTCATATTCACATTAAGCTTTCGGTTTTTCCAAGCACACTCGAATTTGAGGGACACTCAAGTTTACATTTAACAGTTCACATTTCCTAAACTTATCATAGAAAATGTCAGCTATTCATCAAAATTTGAGGGTCCCTCAACTTCGAGTGTGCTTGGAAAAACCCGACATTCCAGCCACATTATTATCACATTATGATGAGTTTTCCTGTGGACCTGAGTTGACTAGTGCGTAGACTTAATGGTCAGGGGCAAACCCAGGGGGGGGGGATTGAGGCGATATATCCCCCTCGAAATTGGGGCTCGTCTTACACTAGATATAATGCAATTTGTAGGATACTAGAAATTACCAAATTTTTACCAATTATAATGCTCAAAACTTCTAAAAATATAGTTTCAGGGTATTTTTTTGAAAAATTTCTCCCCTCAAGGGGTAAATTCCAGTAAAGTATGAAATGATTTGAATTTGAGAGCAAGCATCCAAGTCTAAATACAGTATTATTTCATTAATTCTTGTTTAAATGATTGCAATAAGAATATTTTGTCTTATAAAATGTTCCGTAGAATGTTGAAGATTGGTGCAACGATTTCTTTTAAAACAGCATCTTGTGAGCGCTCCTAAACACTTTACTTCGGAGAGTAAAATCTTACATGAGAAGTGCTTCAGGACAGAATGTCCAGCCCTACTATTTATACGCAGTGTCATTTCCGTTAACTTTTGGCATGAATTAAATAAACTGTCCCAAAATAAATCTCGGCGTCAAGTAGGTTTAATTTTTTATGTTATTCGATATAATTTCAACAATTTCATTTATTCAAGAAAACCTAATATACTTATGGAATTAAAACACAGATCTAAGGAATCTAAGAATCTTTTTCCTAACAGAATTATCTATCAACATTTTTGGAATTGAGGTACGAGTATAATCATCAAATATACTAGCAAATCACTTGGCAATACTTAGTATCCAGAGCACAGCTATAGGCTATTTCGATTTAGATTCAATGACAGGAGAAACTTTCAAATCAAAAAACTTTCAGCACAGCCTGCATTTGAAGAATGCTCAATTCAGAAATTGCCCAATACAATGAACAACAACTACAAAAGACCAATTGTTCTTGTTCAAATCAAATAATGGATGAATGGATTTTTCATTAATACTTTACTCTATTAAAAAGAATCCATTTCTTATTCTACGAGAAGGTAGAAAAATAGGATAATGTTTGTTGGGTGAAGGTGAAGGCGAATTCAATACAAATATAAATACTAAATACAAGCAAAAATCATCACTTCCCCCTCCCCCTGGAAAAGGTTTTCCTGGGTTCGATCCTGATTCCATATCACTCCCCGAAATTAATTCCTGGGTTCGCCCCTGTTAATGGTGTCAAAAAAAGGAATATTATGAATCCAAAAACTTCATATTTTCTTCTACCATAAAATAGAATATTTAATTCATTTCTAAAATGGGCATTGGATCACTAGTAGTACCAATTTCAGTAGTTCCAAATTCAGTCAAACTTCAATAAAAGTTCCAGAATAATTGCTTTGTAGGCCACCAACTTAATAATCTGTTATTATTGTTGCTATTAATTTTGGACGGAATTTGCATGAAAAGAGTTATTGCCATAACACTATTAGCTTTAAAGCATGACTATGTTGCTCATCACTCATCCGTTTATGGCCGTATAGCTAGACTTGAAATCCCCAGAGTTATTAAATGTGTTTCAACTGTCATCTGTCTAGGCTGCCAGCTCCCCACTTTAATTTAGTGTAATGCTCCGTTCCCTTGAATCCAAAGTGCTCTCTACTTCCATTCCCGCTCTGATAATCTGCTATACAAATCAGAGATAAAATTACTCAGTGTGGTCTTGGGAATACGAACAAAAACCGTTGTCTGAGAAGGATTGGATTATTAAAGATAACAATAGAGACTTTTCTGCAACCTTCCCGAGAAAAATGTTCATAGTGATGTTTCCATAATAAGTGATGATTAAATCAACTAACTGGATGGATAGGACTTTATTGTGGTGAAAGAAAGACTGTTGAGTACGTTAGCGATGATAAGCTTGGCAGCACTGGCGGCTCGTGTCCACGAAACAGGTGAAGTGCTGTACAGTAAAAGATACGAGCAAATCACCTTTTTCGTGGGCACGAGCCGCCAGTGCTTGGCAGTGATATTCTATATACTTCAAGCGCAAGCTTGAACACACTTTATCTTTGTGCACATGCATACTGTACTTAACGAGAGTTGATGAGGATAATCGATTGATAGAGATGAATAGAAAATTCATACTTCATAACCAGTTACAATTCACAGTTTAAATTAGCGATATCAGCAATAATATTCCTTCCAATTTATCGTGATAATGCCTATACAGTATATGGTATACACGTTAATAATAATCAATTGATGCACGAAACTACTAGTTTTCATGGCAGAATATAAAATTTTGATGCGTGCGTTAATAATATTATTTTGATGTTTTGGCGATATTTTGGTTAAACTTGCTCGAATAATTTATTTGCAATTGAGGGCTGTACTCCTAGAAAGAACTCGATGGATGAATAAAATAGTTCTTCATAAAACATGGAATAGTTTCACTTACATACCTTAAAGATAAATCTAAAATGGACTAAAATGGATCGCAGGTAACTGATAATTTCATGAACTTGAATGTGATGATGAGACAGGAATTGAAATAACTAGTTTTCAGGTACAACCGGGACCGATGAGTGGATAATTATATTCACCAAAAAACGGAATATCAAGGTGAAAGACTCCTAATAGTCCAGTCAATGAAGCATTATAGAGTGCATGAAATATGCCCCAATTTTCGACCTCGTGGATTTGTTTTGAACTCGTGACTAGTTAGGGGGTTAACATACTAAAAATCCCCGGACCTGGGGGGTGAGCATAGGGCGGGAGGGGGGGTAGAAGGTACAATTTTTCAGTTTTTTGCATAAAACTCAAAAACGGTTGATCCTAGAGAGAAGTGCTCTGAATAGAAATTAGAGAGGACTAAAAACTGCGTCTATTAAAAAAAGAAAACAAAAATCGGCCGAATAGAAAATTTTTTACATTTGATCAAAACTCCAATTTTTACAAAAAAATTCTAAAAAATGGTCCTAACTGCTTTTAAATGTGATGTAACTCATGAAGTAACAATAAATCCACTACCCCCTCACCCTAGAAGTTGTCGAGCATGAGAAGTAGAGTCCAAATAACATATCAATATTGATATTTGACCTATTTTTGGAAGTTTAAAATCACTTTTCCAAGAATGGAATTCCTTCAAATTCAGCTATAAAGGTGGTTTTTGTCAATATTATGATGCTAAAAAATACATTCAAAGTAATAACTATATTCAAGGTGATGTCTGGTAGTCTAAAAATGGGAGTTTTGATCAAATGTAAAAATTTTTCTATTCGGCCGATTTTTGTTTTCTTTTTTTTAATCAACGCAGTTTTTAGTCCTCTTTTATTTCTATTCTCTAAGCACTTCTCTCTAGGACCAACCGTTTTTGAGTTTTATGCGAAAAACTGAAAAATTGTACCTTCTACCCTTCTCCCGCCCTATGCTCACCCCCCAGGTCCGGGGACTTTTAGTATGTTAACCTCCCAACTAGTCTAAACAGATCCCCGAGGTCGAAAATTGGGGCATATTTCATGCATTCTATACTCGTGTGGGCAGGCTTCATTGACTGGACTATAATACAATATTAATTCCCAATTTCATCCGATTACGAATGAAATGCCTAGAAGCAGAGTACGTGAATGGAAATGAGCAAGTTGCTGTATATGGTTGAATATTGAAGCAATGGGGGGAATATTGAAGATATGGTAATATTCCACAACGTAAGTGTCAAAATAACAATTGAGCTTACTGAATTCACTCATAATGGAACTGGTGATAGATGAAAACCACTAACCATCAAAGAGCCTAGAGATAACGTGTGCACTGCACCTGCACTAGGAGATAACGCGTCGGAGATTTGAAGCGCTCGAAGACATGATTAATTGTTCGAATCCTGCATGACATTTGTTCACAATCATATTAGCCATGTAAATTCGATTTCACGCCTGTTATCACACTGATATGGAGTCAATGCGATCGCTAAGTAAATAAACAGGTCGCACCGCAGTAATGCGATCTAGTTGTTATCACTCAATTTGATTCCAGCCATTCACTTAGTTGATTGCTTCTATACCCTACCATTCAACTAACCGACCAGAAATAAAAGCTCTATGATTGAGTACTTAACTCATTGCAATTTCCAAATATTTAATATTTCCAAAATATAGCATAATTTCTGAATAAGTATTCCATACTTGTACTCCAATCGAGGATATTAGGTCATTGATGATAGTTTGTTGGATTTGTTTCTGGAAGGCATAATATCCAATCGATATAAAAGCCGTCTCGAAAGCTTTTGAAATATTAGAAAAGGGAATGGTTGAAAAGTGGATGTTGATAGAATTTACTCTTCCAATATCTCTAATTGCATTCGAAGAGAGTAAATTCTCTTTCCTGAATATTATGACGATTATGAAAATTACTAAACATGCTCATGTTATTCGAGTTTGAGTTCCTTAACAGAAATACCTAAATTATAGACGTTCACTAAGAGATCAAGGCTCCGTTCACAATATTATGATGATAAATCTCATCCGAACCTAATTATGTTAAAACTAGCGAATTCAGCTGTTGAATAAATGAAATGGAAATTTCAACTAATAATAGTTACTACAATACATCCATACTGATAAATCACTTCGATTTGAAAAATCAAAGACGTTTTTGAATTGATTACATCTTCTTCATACATATAACTTCATACTTCCTTTCTTTTACTTTTTTAATTCTTCTACTCCCTTTCTTCTAATTTTTCCGAATAATTATTATATATTATCTACCAAGAATAATAAGCTATTCTAGATCCTGTCTCTCAGCTCAGCTTCAGAAAATAGTCAGTTAGATAGTTTCTTTCTTATTTTATTGAATTATTGTGGCTAAATATTGAGCCAAATATTCAATTCCATGAATTGATGTACTTCATACTGAAGTATCAATTCATTCAGTTGCTCACATACGACAGATACTTTTAGAAAGGATTAACACTTTAACATGCATTCAAATCTATCATAGCAGTCAAAATCTAGATATTTAATATTGTCACCAATTTTCAAAATGTTTACTCTATTTCAATAGTTCGGAGGCAGCAATCAATGCTGCTTTGCGCCCGTAAAGTTTGAGGAAATATGAAACTTGTTCTTCAATAATCAACCCCTCGTTTACGGGGCAAGATATGCAACACGTAACACAAGTAAGGAGTACAGATTAAAGATCAATTCTTCCCAACGAAGAATCTCCTAATGGATCCAGCCTCAATGTTTGTGAAGAGTAACATGAGCTTTGGCATTCTATTTCACCGGTACCGACGCTCAAAAATTCATGGAAAATGCTGTACCAAGAGAATAACAAATGTACGATATTTCCAATTCATAGGGCTGTCTACCTGGGAAGCACATTAATCACTCTCAGTCATTTAGAGAGTAATCTTCATTTTGCCACTCCTTTCCGCCCTCGAACCACGAATATTCCTCAGATGAATAATTCACTGGATCTCAACATGTAGTGCCAATGACGCTCTTGATCTTTAACCCGATATGAATAATTTTCTCACCTCGATATTCTATTATGTGCGAACACTCTTCCCTGCTTGAGAGGTGGAATGGAATTATACTTTCTGTTGAATTGCACAAGATTACCAGCTGCGGTTGAGGTAGCTTACATGAACTAGAAAGCAGATAGCATTATGTGGATCCAGCAACTCTTTCCATGAAAAGTATTACACTATGTGACAGGCGGCTGAAATGAAGTTGAACCTCACAATAAATTTACCTCAGATAAGCTTCAGCTTCGGATTCTGTGAAGCTTGACATCTATTGTACAATCCTTCACCCCAGCACAGTCACCAAAAGACTTGGAATACCAGCAAGAAGATGTAGAATATCAATCAGAGTTAGTCATATAACTCTCTCATATTAACACTATTGAGATTGGAGAAATCTTTGAAAAAAACAATGTTAATTGTTTCTTACAACTATTCAAATCCTAGTGAGCCTAGAAGAATAATAGTACAAAGAAAGGAAGTATTTTCCAGTGAATTAACTTTTCTCTCACTATCTACTAAGAACAGTCTTATAAAGTTTTAGAACAATTTTAGTCGTGTAATTATGAAAGTCCACCAGATAATATTTAAACTAATCAATTTTATCTTGGTTGGGAATTATTTTCCCATGTAGTACTGCAGCTTGAACCGCAATCTTGTAGTTGGAATTGGTTAGCGTAAAGGGATAAAGGAAGAATGAATGTTTCGTAGAGAATCGCGTGACCATACACAAACGATGTTCATTTATATTTGTCCAGAATATGTTTTTGTGAGAGCACAGATAATCTGGAGCGGTTTGTGGGTTTATGAAATTATTTAACCTCAGCAGGAACAGGTGCCTGGAAAATTGAAAAAATTGTGCGTTCATTTCATGAACGTACCAAAACTGAATTTTTCTCTCAATAAAAGTTTGAACCCCGAGAAAACAGCCCCTTTTTAGAGAATGAACTGTGTCAGTGAACTGAATGATTTGAAACGGAACTGCCCTGACAATTTTTCCACGTTTTCATCAACAAGAGTGGAGAACTCTCTCCGTTTACATAGTCACAAATTTGGCTCTATTCTGTTGATTGAACTGATGAACGAATGTTCAATGAATGATCAAGATTACTATTAATTCACTTCAAAAGACAAAGATGAAAAAGTAATATTCATATCATTCCGTGGAATAGTGTAGTACTTTCACTATTTCGCTCTGTTCGAAATTACAGCTAAATTAAATATAATAATTGATGTTGAAAAGTAGCAAATTTAGCATTCAAATGTCATGAAACTGGCTTTACAACATTTTTAATCTAGAATTGCAACTGGAATTTCATATCAAAATTATCCATGAACAACTCACTCCTTTAATGACAGCTCCACACTGGATACCCTTATTGGGAAAATGTGAATTTCATAATTATATGTTTTTTTTAATAGGTCACTAAACTCTGAAAAATATTTGTAATTTATCTTATAGCCTATTATTAATTTTCTAAACCTCATCTTCTTGTTGTAATTCTCACTCTTATGACATCATATTCATTCTACCACAACTTATTCCAGTCCATGATACGGATTTTCCGTTCGTCGTCCTTCACGATCAAAATTTCCAAGTATAATGTTATCTAGTATGAGCAAGTGCTGTGATCCCTTAATAATAATAATCTCAAATTATATCATCAAATCTCAAACACGGATCCATACTTCCCTTGAATTTGTTCGGATGTCATCACGATCAAAAACTTGAGGATTGATGTTATATGGTATTGGTGAGCGCTGTGATCTCTCAATAATCGCTCCTTCAGCCAATACTGATCCATGCTTTTGATGAAGTTTGTTTGTTTGTTTGTTTATGAGGGTGAAGCCCACATAAGCTCATAGGCTTGTGCGTGGGTAATGAAATGGATGATAGATGACGACTACTTTTTAGGTAGTCGGGACCGACGGCTTATCGTCTCCTCCGAAAGACGGGGAGTTGTCTGCAGGATTGGCCAGCTACAATAGCAGGTGAATCCGGCTCTAGCCAATAGATAAAGAGACCTTGACGAGGTCTCTGCTGGAGCCAATAACAATGCAGCCAGTGTTCGTTTCCCGGTTTTTGGGTGCAGCGTTCGCTAACGGACTCGGTCGGTCTCAGGGGAAGAAAATCGATGAGCGACTCAGTACAGAGCGGGTACCTACTCTCTCCTATCCCCGGCTTGTTGCGCTTCGCTTCCTTCTTGCTTTCCTCTTCTCAGCTTCTTCGCATCCGTCTCCCGCCTTCAAAATAACCGACTAATAAAGTGAAGCAGCCTCACGCGCTTCCGGAGTCTACAATCGTTCGTGTGGAACGGACGCCGTTTCCCTATGCTAATGCCCACTCACTCCTCACTCCTTCAAAACTTTTCAACCTGTGGATCGACAGAAAACTATATTTTAATCTAAAATATTTGATAGTCATGAAATTCAAATGAATAATTAGATAGAAATTAAATTGCTTACATGTAGTTGTCCCCCGAATTAAATCTATATCTATAAAAGCGAAATGGCACTGACTGACTGACTGATTCATCACCAGAACTTAAAATCCACTAAACCGAATGCGTTCAAATTTGGCAGGCATGTTCAGTTGGACGTTTAGACGCGCGCTAAGAACGGATTTTAGGAACTTTCCAAGGATACGCCAAATATTTAAGTTTTTCTATAGTTTTTCGGCGTTTTCTCAATTTTTTCGAGAACCAATCGGTAGAAAATGTTGATATTTGGTAGGTAGGTTCAGATAAGGTCTAGAAATTTTGTGTTAAGATATTTTTGAATTCCGTTCAAGATTACGCCAGTAATCAGGTTTTTCAAAATTGTAGATGTTTTGCGGGTTGCATATCTTCCGCCATGATACGACCAATACTTACTGTAAATTCAATGGTTCAGCGAGATTATAGATGAACTAATTGGGAAGATATTGAATCAAGTTTCAAACTATGTCCAATACACTTCCTAAGGTTGCGCTCAATATTAGCTTTTTACTATTTTTGGAGTTTTTCTTAGATTTTTCGAGAACCAATTGGTAGAAAATGTTGAAATTTGGTAAACAGGTCCAGATTAGGTCTAGAAATGCTGTGTTCAATGAATCTTTTCTGAACGGAATTTGCAGGCGAGCGAAGCGAGCCTGTTTGACTCACTGACACTGCTGATAGGCAGAGAAGGCGAGCGAAGCGAGCCTGCCGGCTAGTGGATTATAAAAACTATGAATATTTCTATTTACAACGAACACGACAAGTACATAATACATATCAGTATTATGAAAAGTATCAATATCAAGGAAATATCAACAAAAAGAAAAAAAGATGATTAATATCAAATTTAGGATAAGGATAATGGAGGCCATGATAAGATATAATGTACACGGTTTATTTGTATGTTGCTAGTACAGATTTTTTACGATAAGGATTAGTACAACGTTGAGAGAACCTGTTAATTATTCAACAATATGATCATCCAATAAGATTGCGATTTGCATTGAACGGTTATGTTTGAACATATAATTCGAGTATATCCTTCTGATTAGCAATATTGGTAAAGCTTGAACATTGTACGAACAATAATGCTACTAGGCTGCAACTAATTTTTTTCTGATCAACAAATTCATTTTTCATGATCACTTAACTTTTCTGGTTTGTTCAGTACTTTGAAATGTACAGTTATACCTATACGAGAAAAATTTTAAAACAGATCTGAACTGCCATCATGAATTTAATTTACTTGTTATAAGCCCCCTTGGTGGATGCTTGGCAGACTAAATAATACAATGCTATGAAAGTAAGAAAAGTTTCGCAAAACAAGACAAAAAGGCTATTTATTAGAGTCAACTGAGACGGATCATGTGAGTTATCTCAGCCCAAAGCTCATTTCTAATCCCAATAGAATTCTCACAACCTTGTATATCTTCCATTGACCTTAACTAATAGGCATAAATTATGCATTATTATGTTGAAAATATACTGTATTTCTTGAAATTTCTATAATCATGATATTACAACCAATGATATAACTATTATAACGATGATAATGCTATAAAGACGGTAATAACTGAATGGTTGAGGAAGAGATATGTCATGTATTGATCGATATTGAACCATAAGCTTGAAAACCAATTTCTGAAAAACACGTTTTCAGCACATAAAAATGTGGATGCCATAACTTGATACCATAATATTCATATAATAGAGAATCTCTTACTCGTATTTTCTGAAAAGATTGTCAGACCATTAATTTATTATTTCTGTTGGCGCAATCCAAGTGAACATGGTGGATGTGAGAGGAAAGCCTGTATGTTTCGAAGCAAGAACTCTTTTACTACCCCATATAATGCCCATAAATTCTCAACACGGACAACGATTTCAAAAGATTCACAGGTATTACACTTGGTCATGATGCCATATAACATACATGGAACCGTTCAGCCCCATTGAACACCATGAAAGTCAATGAGAGTTCCGTCTTGAGAAATCCCGATCCATTTCCAAAGATCTAATGCTCATTTTGAAAACTTCTCCGAACAAAATAGCCATTCATATTAATTTTGATGAATAGTCAAGTATCTTTATAGTTTGTGTCTTTATAGACACATTCAAGTTTCAAAGGCCTTGTCTCATAACATAATCATGTTTTCAACTTCATGATATGTAATTATATAATATATTTTATGCCTTACTAATTGGATTTCTTCTGAACTGTTTAATGTCATATCAAAGTTTTCTCCATGAATAACTTTAGAGATAATAAATCAAATTATAAAAATTCAATGCTTCCTCACTTGGAATTCCAGCCTCAAATTCTAAACTATATGAGGCAGCATGGATTAAACCATCAGTTTGATGGAATAGTGGAGTGGACGTCTCATGCTATTAATTGGCCGCGTTAATCGCTTGGATAGATTGCGAGGCTTGAACTGGTCCCTTCAGTCGGCAAATTGCATTCGAATTGAGTTAGCAGTTTCAGATTTGGGTCAAGTCGGCTAATTGTGTTCATCAAGTTGTGATAAGCAACTTACTCTTATTTACGAATCCTTGATTGAATAATGTTTGAAACTCGAGTGGAATACTCCGCTTAGAGGCATTACACAAACGCTTCTAACATTTTAATCATTAATCTACGATTTCAACAGAGTGATGCTAATTAAATGAAGTGCCAGTAACCCATTCCGAATGCAAATCATGATCCGTTCCTTTGAATCGATTACTCCATTTATCACATGAGGTGTGAAAGACCTGATATAGTTACAAAGACCTTGGAGTACTGAATAAAACAAAATTTCAAGGGATTCCAGCTAGCTAGACTGATTCTAAGAAGAGCAAAATAATAGCTAATTAGCAATAAGTAATCAATATTCATCAATTTATTTTTTGTGTCAACCTTCTAAATTCAAAATTCTCTGCGGTGGATTTTTCCTGAGTGGAAATTGTATAGAGTGAGTATTGAAAAGGGACATAACCTGAATTTGGACATGTTTTATCAAAATTGGAACAGAAGACGTTTTGGGCTAACGCCTGTTTTTTCATTCCTTCAATTGTATTTTGTCAATAAAACAATGAAAATTCTAAGAGGGGTGTCATCGCCCAGAATGTTTGAATAGGTCATCCTATAGAGACTGTATAATAATGATTATTATGAATAATTAATTTTTATTTCCATCAGAAAAAACAATAAACATATTTTCGATTTGAAAAAACTGGAAATTAACTGACCACTACATCCAGTAAATGTGGCCAGTGTTCAGTAAAAAATTATAAAGATATATAAACAAATTATGAGTCTGTTCTATATATTATTACAAAGCAGGAATACTGCCTGCAGCGCATCCTAGTAAAATTACCCTAAAATAAAAACAAAAAAATCAATCATTCAAGATAAATTCATTTAAATCATGACTCTAGTTCCTTTAGGCTACTTTAAACTATAAGATTTAGTACAGTACCAACAAAATATAAAAAGAATTATTATAGAAATAGCAATTAGGCTATGATATATTATGAAACATCAAATTCATTACTCTATTCTACCTTAATATACTTTTAAGAGGCCAAGTGCCGCTCAAAGTAAAAATCCATCTTTGAGCTCTTTTACAAAACATTGCATGAGAAGGACATCTCCTCAAGTCAATTAGCATTTTTAACAGTCTCTATAGGTCTAGGATCTATTTCTTATAAACTGATATATCAATGTGGAAAGTGAGGAAGGATATTATTTTATTTCAAAAACTCCCCCAAGAAATATTTCATGAGTAAACGTACAGGAAATTCAATTACTCTTTATTGTATAGTGTTTTATTTAGGGACGGAAATAAAACTTCCAATGAAACTCGAAAACCTGAGCGTTTTAACTAATTCGTTCTCAATAATTCAAACTTAAAACTCATAAAACACTCTAATTCGAAAGAGTTCTATTTAAAAAAAAAAATCTCAAAAAAGTTCCGGATCTAGAAGGTTGTGCTTTTATTTCATATCCAAGGTGAAGCGACTGACACATAAAATTTCATCTATCTCAGTCCATTTCAGACTTTCAACGTGCTAAATACCTGTAATTATGATTGAGAGAGGTTGAAGTGCTTGTAGCACTTACTGTTTCTTTGCTCGCTCAGTTGGAAGTCTGGCGTTCAGAAAAATGGTGAAAAAGAAACGATGACTGATGACGTAACAATTCCCTTGGCGCTTTGTCTGGTGAGTTCACTATTTGGAGATAAATTCCAATATCAAATTCCAATATTTAAGAGAAAATCTTTCGCAGAGCTAGCAAATTTTGAATCTCTTATAGCATCCATTATGCTAGATAAAAATTCACAACAGATTAACACTGAACTAAACTGTAGACACTGACTTATAAGTCAAGATAAAAATATATTATAACAGATACGTATTTTTGTTGTTAATTGATTCAGCAAGTAGTAGTTTCTTTCACAATATTGTACAATGGAGTAGGTACTAGATACCCTGATTGGATGCATTTGATTGCTGATTGAAAGTATTTGTACTTCTCAATATGATTTAAATAAATGTGAGTGGGTTCAATGAATCAATTCAGTGAGTATGCTATACTGTAATTTCAAGAAAATACTTTGGATTCAGAGACTAATCTATCATTAATGCATTATCGAGAGATTATCAGAGGCTTGAAAGATAAAATCGATACCTTGTAGGAAAAACCCGATCAAATTACTTCAGGATGAGGATGATTTTCTTGTAGACCTGAACAACAGAGTTGAGCGAGTTTTCGAGATACTTGTGGTATCGAAAATTATACGTGCCCTTTAATAGTTTGTCAGCCACTTTTATCGAGCCGAAATTGAAAAAGTTCTGAATGCTCCATGAAAATCAACTTCACAGCATGACAGATAAACGTTTAGAGGGCTGAAAGTGACAGTGAACGTCAAAAAAGAAAAAGACATCGAGACAGTGACAAGTCTGTTGCCATTGGGACGGTGACTGATCGTCCAGCCTGCCGCCTCCGCTGCCTGCCATCCATCGAACACTTTCCAACATCTTATCAACTCACTTCACTGTTATTCAATGTATCACCCGCTCGCTACAATATTCATTCTTCAAACTCATTCTACTTCGACAATAGCCCCAACTCCATCAGGTGATTCATTTGTGGATGTTGCGATACTTCAATCATCTAAGTATTTTTTAGTAAAATGAATTCAGATTATATAGTAGAGGAAGCATTTTGAGCAGTGCATATTATACTATTTTTCCATATAGCATAAGCGGAAAGTGACGGTATTTATGCCCAATTGAGACTCTTAATATACAAGGCAACAAGAAGTGTGGGATATTCAATACTGGTGAATATATTATAGACTCTAACCAATTCATATAAGCTAGCTCTGAGGCTGAGGCCGCACTGTGGAGGGTAGTTGGTAAATCTATAGAACATACACACCATCCACAGTAATACATCGTATGAATGGTATTTGTTCAGCCGCCATCTCGAAATTCTTAAATATGGACAACATAACCTCAAAAAACAGTATGACGTCATACCATTCATACAATGTATTACTGTGGATGGTGTGTATGTTCTATAGATTTACCAACTACCCACCGGCAGTGCGGCCTCAGCCTGATGGATGTATAGTAAGCTAATTTGGTAATCCAAAGAGACATTCATTTCTTTCAACTTGGAAATTCATGAGCGGGAAATTATATGCTGAGGTTAAACCCAAATTTTTACAGCTCAAGATGTTTTAGCCGAATGGAAGGAGTTTGAAGTTAAGGTAATAGCTATTGATGATCCCAAGTCTTGTCACTGAACATTGAGATGGATTTAAATTTAACAACTCTTCCTTGTTATTCTGGTTCATTTCTAGTAATGAAGATTGTCTATGAATTTATCTGTACTCTTCTTTCACCTAACCTGAAACAAATGAAAAGACAAGATACCCATAAATGTGAAAATATTGTATTTTTCCAATAACCAGTGAGTATCAGTCCAGTAGTATTCAGTAGTGCCCCAATTCAGTAGTCAGCATCGACTTCGGCAAATGTCCTATCATCCAGACCCCGTCTCTAGGGATGTATTGATTTTGGCCCAGACTCAAGTAATACATTTGATGGCATTATTCACAGGTGTAACTCTTGGAGCTCCAAAATCGTTTGTTTCATAAACTGGTGCTTAGTCGAATATAGAAGGCACAAGTAATTAATCTGAAGGCTTTGTTTGGGGAGCTTATCTTACAAGTAACGCTACAGTATTGGCTGGAATCAGCGATAACATTGTTGCAGTAAGTTTGAATCTCTCGGCTTACTTACAAATGATAAGACTTTTGATGACGCTTTCTCAAGTTTGCGGTGACTTGAGGAATGATTGTGAATCCAAACTTCACCCAGAGACTTGCAAATCGATGGGGAGATAAAATGGCGACGCCTAGATTAATGCCTGGGAGCGCCAATGTTGGTAGACATGAACTTCAATCATCAACTACCTAACAGAGTTCTCTTGTAACAAAGCAAACCCTGATAATAGGCTCTAGTCTGTCTCCCAAAACCAACTTTGTGCTGATAACAAGAAACTGTTCCTCATTTAACTTACTTGTTCTAAGGGAACCCAAAATGTGCACTACAAAGGCACTAGAGTATCAATTGAGATAACTCTGAGATAATTATCAACCGATCATCAATGTTACATAGATGATGCACATTTTTGATCCTATGTGAGTAATTACTTGAAAGATACCCATACACAAGAAAAGAAAAACGAAATAGGAATCGACCCAAAACCAGAGCAGCGACAGTGATGAAAGCGATTGCGATTGTAGCTTCCAGGCGACACTAGGTCATTTTATGTGTGAATTTTTCATAGTACATAAAAATATGTTGGCAATCAAATCCTTTACGTTGGTTTGGATAAAAATATTCCCAGCAACAGTAAGACTGAAAAAGTTGTTGACTATAGGTTCCACAACAGTTTCCCAATAATGAAAAACAGAGTTTTACCAAATACTGAAAAACTCCATAGAAAATTGTTTATGGGATTTCGGTTCAGTTCTATATTTGGAATCCAATTCCATCAATGTACACAAGCCGATATTTCAGTAAATCCTCTAAGCTTTTCAACACAGAGGCAGTAGAAGAACAAAAAGCTCCACGTGCAAAGGCCCACGTAGGTGTACGATCTATTTATAGAATATTGATCAAATCATCTCTCTGCACCATTCGTAGCCACAGATTTGGAAACAGTAAGAGCTTTCCGTTGTTCTGTATGCATCTTCATGACTTCATTATTCACAAGCAAACTGTGACTTGTCTATCTTTGTGACAGGGACAATCCATTCAACCTCGTTCGTGTTGGGGCGGATTTGGTAATCAAATATGATAATCCAAGCTCATTTGTTACCAACTACCGTTCAACGAACCAAATAATAATCAAGTCATCTGATTATCATGAAACACAAACAAAGATTAAGAGTTTTTCAAAACTCAAACTTCAAATTGTTTAATTGTTGTTGATAATGTTGTTGAAGTTATCTAAAATTCCAGCGACGTAATTCCATGATTTTCTGATCGGTGACCGATCTTTGGACAATAAGGACAATAGTAGTGGAAAACAAGACTGCTAATTTTTTTCCATCATCAACATATAGCCAGTGATTTAGCCAGGAAGAAAATTACATTTCAATATCGGATCTATTATTTCAATAGCCTATTGGAAACAATGATAATAGCTTATTTCAACTAATGTACTTAATATTCGATCAGCAAGACTCTAGCAGATGTACTGTAGTTAGATTATTTTAACAATCGGGTTACATTGCAAAGCATTTCATTATTTATATACAGTAGGTACTTGATAATTATGAAAAATATTTTATAATCCACCTTAAATTTTCGTTGCTTAGTGTCCAATGATTTTAATGTGACCCGCAGTGTGAACTTTTTAATTGAAATTGATAAAAACGAAGGGACTTGATTATGAATATTTTTATGTTTTCAGATGAATATGGAGTGTATCATACATCACCCAGAAGAATATGACGAGTGACAACTCGGAGACTCATTCCAAATGTGAGTAGGAATATTGCAATGGTTGTAATAATAATATTGAATGCATTCAACAAAATCTACTAGTAAGAAGAGAATGCAAAATTTCTCCTAAAAAGCGGTATTATATGAGTACATACCGTATACATACTCATACATATAATCAATTGTTCTGCTTTAAATCTTAGACAGGAAGAAAATTACATTCTAATATAGGAAATGCAGGAATGAACAAAATCATAACTACAGTTAACTAACTTAGTTGGCCAGTTAGTTAACTAAGTAGGCTACTCTGTAAAGAAGCTAAACGGTTGAATGTTCATTTATTAGAATTATTCAAAAACTTTGGAAAGTAGGCTACCTCTTTCTCTCTGAATAAACACTTTTGAAGGACCTTTTATGACATTATTGAAATTTTGTACCAAGTGACAGGCGTCTCGGAGACTGGTCCGGCTTCATTGACACATTAGCAATATTGCTAACATAACAGATAAGAGACCTGATGCTTCATACTTACTGTGTACGGTATTGTGTATAAACTTTATAATGGAATGTAGAGTGGCATTGAGAATCAAACGGAGAATATGTATAAATATATGAATAAGAGAATTCTTTAATCAAGAAAAATTTCTCCAAAAATGCGGTATTACTCCTAAAAAGCGGTATTCTCCTAAAAGCGGTATCAGGGTGGCCCAGAAGTCACTTTACATTTTGAAAATCAAATAAATTTTTTCCATCAATCTATTTCTTTTCCTCTTTCCAGAATTAAAAAATATAATAACTGGAAATTTTTGCCATGTATTTCCAATTGGTGCAATCTTTAAAACCAGCAGACTTTCAGAAACGAGTAAATTATGATGTCAGGTTTCAGAGAACTGCAAGAAATGACAATTAGTTTATTCACAAGTTGATCAAGGGAGATGTAGCTCATTTCGATTTGAATGGACATGTGAATAAGCAAAATACCAGATTCTGGGGCTCTGAAAATCCACGCCAAGCTCATGCGAGTCCATTGCACCCGGTTAAAGTCACATCATGGTGTGGAGTAACATCAGAGAGGCTTATTGGGGCCTACTTCTTTGAAGATGCAAATGAAAATGCTGTAACTGTAACTGCTGAGAAATATGGAGACATGCTAGCGAATATTGTTCATCCTCAGTTGGTAAATATGTCAGGGTATTGGTGGCAATAAGATGGAGCAACTGCACACTGATAGAGTCACAATGTTGCAGGATCTCTCTTAAATCCGATTTTGAATGACCTTCACGCTCTCCTGATTTTACAGCTCCTGACTTTTGGCTTTTGGGATATCTTGAAGACAAAGTATATGCATATAAGCCCCCAAATATTCAAGAACTTGAGGCAAACATATGACAGGAAATTCTTTCCCTAGAGCCTCAGATGTTAAGACGTGTCATTGGGAAAAGCTCAGAAAGAGCTCGACTTTGTGAAGTTGAGGATGGAGGCTATTTAAGAGACAGAATCTTTCGTCACTAAGTCAGAACTAATTTACACACTCTAAACTCTATAATAAAAAAAATTAACTTAATACAGTCATTTAAGAAGAACTTATTCAACTTTAAAAATGTAAAGTGACTTCTCGGCCACCCTGTACATATAGGCTATAATAGATTGCTCTGCTTTAATTTTCTACTTGATTGAATGATGATGCAGTAGCTGCTTGCTTACTGAAGAAAAGATGAACCCGAATAAATTATTCTTCCAGCATGCTTCATTTGTTTTTGAATAATGCATCTCTAGTGAGAATAAGGCCGGGCTTAACTTGTCATTAATAAGAGCTGTGATTGGCTACTTCGCGTGGGCTGTGTCACATGCGTCTCAGCATACGCGCGGCCTAAGAAGAGCAGCTAAAACTTTCGTGAGTTACAAAATAACTCCATGTTATCAATACTGATAAAATACAGCAGTTTTGCTCTTGAAGCAGAGCTCAAGAAGCGGTTTGGAAGCGGGATTTGGAAGCGGTTTGTACCAGTGGTAGAGAGCGTCTAATCGGTGAGATTAGATAAGCGACGTGCCTCTACCACCACTGTTGTAATGGTGACCGGTTCCTCTGAATTCAATTTATGAGCCTCAAAAATCGCTTCCCGGTGGTTCGGAACACACCTAAAGCAGTAGGTCCATTCATCTCTCATCATCCTCCCCATTACCCACGCACAGACCCAAGAACCCATGTGGGCATCACCCTAAAAAAAAGAGATTTATTCGATTGATTTTTTATAAAGGTTGATCTCTTCCTCTCCTCAAACTATTATAAAAAATATATGAAAATTAAAACTTATAAGAAGTATAAAAAAATTGAATGACGAAAAGTAGGATGATGTGGAGAAGGTAAGAAGGATGTGCAGCAAAAAAAGCGCCAAGAACTGAGTTCTAACACCTGTTGCTCTGTCTGCTCAATGTTGAGCACGTGAAGGCAGTAGAAATAAAGTGGACTGGAGCGTAAAGCAATGATTATTGGATGGAGAACGGTAGTAAACAGCAAAAAGCTCCAAGATGCAGTAGCTGCATGCTCACTAAAGAAAAGTAAAACCGGAATAAATTATTCTTCCAGCATGATGTAGGTTTTATTAGTGCTGGATTTGAATAATGCAACTCTTGTGAGAATAAGAAGAGCAGCTAACACTTTTGTGAGATACAAAATAATTTCCTGTTATTTTAGAGAAATAGTAACTGTCGAGTTTCAATAATTGTCGTTCAAGAGAACAAATGAAACTTTGTGAGTTTCGCTTGTATGGTTTCTTGGATTCCGCTATTTAGATATTTATTTATCACATTGTCTGATGAATATTTCTGCCAACTTATCAGTAAAATGTATTTTTCTATGTAGTTCATATATTCATTGATGTAAGAAGATATAAGAATATTAAAATGACGCTAATCATCAAGGTAATGAAGTGATTATTCCAGTTTATTTATTATGACTCAACTTGAACTTGAGTCTTTACACTTAGAACCGAAGTAATGATTGTGGTAAACGTAATGCATCAAGACAAGAGACTCATGGGACCATCAATTTCAATTCATTATTCTAATCCCATGGTTTTCTTAACTTATATTTCAATATTAACTACATTGAGTAGAATCAAAGGTGAAGAAGATTAGAGTATAAAAAGTGTATTTAATGAGTTAAGGTAACGTTATAATTAAATTACTCCGTGATAAATCACACTTTTCACCAGCTTGACAATTCAATTTTCAAAACGAAGAGCAAAGGGCGACATTTATCATCACCAATGACCCATGTTGAGAGTAGGGGGAATCCTGTGTCAATAATTAAAGCGAGCGAAATATCCAATTTGAATAATAGGTTGGAGCTTGGTGAATGCTGGTTGAAAGAAGGGATTTCAATGTAACAGCTCTGTAAAAGAACTGGGCCGGGATCAGGTGCCGCTTAATGCTCCCATTTATATGCAGTCTGTTTACTTGGCAGTAAGCCGTTGATGTTTGTAAGACTCACCCTTCACTCTCACTCACTCTATCTCACTCCCTTTTTTCTCTAGTTGCCAAAGGGCCCGGATTTCCTCTCCTTTCAAAAAAGTCTCTTTTCCCAATGCAAAATGAGTTTCCTACCAGAGGAACAGGATCTCTGTACCGGTATAATGTTTTGAATATGCTCTCTTCCTAAACCAATCTGATTCAATACAGCGTTTTTAAATCATGAATTAATCGATTGGATGCTGTAATTATGGAAACCAGTAATTTATCCTACTCATTTATAGATGGTTCCATGAAAGGTCGTTCAATTGGAGTGCAGGCAAGCTCAAATATATAATGTGATGAGCTTCATAATATATATAATGAACTAAATATATAATGTTTTGAACTATTGCACTACTAGACAGAATATCTCTTACTTCTACCACAGATTAGAAAAAAATAAAAAAAATTTCCCCTCTAAAGAGATATTTCCTCTTTGTGCTTTCACTAACAAACATATACTCGTAGAAGAACGGTTGCTAGATGTACAACGATAAGTAATGATAGTCAGAAATATGGGTGGCTTGTTGGTGGAAGTGATAACGCGCCGGTCTGATAACCATTGGTTCAGGGGATCGATCCTCAACCAGAGAACAGTTTTTGAACTCAGCACAATCACATAAATGAGGCCACCCCGTCTTTTGGAGAAGATAATCATCCCTCGGTTCCGACTGCCTAGAAAGTATTCGTCAACTCTCATTATCATCCCGCTCATTACCCACACACAGGCCTGGCTGGGTGCCCATGTTGACATCAACCTCAGGAAAAATATATACTAAAATGAATAGAAGAGCAGTTGCAATATTCTATTTGAAAAAGGAACTTTCTTGGGCTTGGGTAACTGCTGAGTTTGGAGAGTTTGGCTAACTTTCCCTTGAAATTTTCTATCTTTTCTACTTTCTTTTATCTGGCACTTTGGAATTTTCCTTTTTCTTCACACTTCCGTGATTGAACAATGAAATATTTCATAATGGAGTTTGCTCTTGGAAAATCTGGTAGTTAACTAAAACGAGGAATTCAAAACTGGATTTTTTCTTCGACTGGCCACAAAAGAGGTTCATGGATGTGAAATCTAGGACGACCGGTTCTCCTGATCCTGAGGCTGGTGAAAGATCGCCGATTCCTTGAAATTGTTAGAAATAATTATGATAATTATTAAATCGGGAAGTAAGGTCAATTTATGATTATTTCCCATAAATGATGTTACAATATCCGCTCATGTTCATTGGAAAATAAAAAGCCATCAAAATCATTATTACCACACTGGAATGAAGTTTCCAATTTCCTTGTCAGCAGTTTGACAGGATATAGACTCTCGTCTGCTTTCGACAACTAATAGGCTATATGTTTCAACAACAACCTATCTATATATTCTTGTATTGTTTTTGAACAAGTTGATTCGACTCCATTGTTTCATATTGACAGATTGACGCAATGTAACTGCAGTATCTCCATTCATTGTATTTCTCAACAAGAAGTACAGCTCTAATAATATTAACATGATTGCTGTTCCGTTGACTTGTAGAATATTGGTAGAATACTGAGTCAAATTTGAATACCTAGTTATTTCTCAAATGTATTCATGGTATTCTATTTTGAGGAATTGATGAGATTTTTAACAATAACATGGACGCTTCTTCCCAAATTATTGAGTTGACAGTCTGAAAAATTGCGACTGATTAGGAAGTTCTAGTTGATTTCAACACTTCAGCTAGAGCTCAATAATTTGAAAAGTTGATGGATAGTTGGAATCAATATTGTCATAATCAACTAATTGAATTCTAACCAATTTGATATTGACAGGGAATGCTAACGATTAAGTTGAGTGGTTGGTTTTGATCGTCTATTAGGCTACCAAGTTTGATAGCAAACAGACAACCTAGCTTCGAGTCCAAGTTATTGACTTCAAATATTCCAACATACATCCTATTTCAAAATACAGTATTGACTCTTTCTGCTCTCTGGTGTATGTATATGATGGTATATGTTATTGATGTCTGTATTTGATGTCTCAAATTTAATAATTTCGTCTTCAGGGAACAAAACCCATCTAACATGGGTCATCAATCATCATCATCATCATCATCATCATCATCATCATCATCATCATCATCATCATCATCATCTTCTTCTTCTTCTTCTTCTTCTTCTTCTTCTTCTTCATCTTCATCTTCTTCTTCTTCATCATCATTCTTCTTCTTCTTCTTCTTCTTCTTCTTCTTCTTCTTCTTCTTCTTCTTCTCCTTCTTGGTCTTCTTCTCTTCTTTTCCGTTTTCGGTTTTATACTTCCATCTAACAAGTACTCACAGAAATTCATAAATTATATTTATGTGTATTTGAGCAATTAAATATATGTTTGTGAGTCCCAACTAGTCTTAGTTTAAGAAATTCATAAATTATATTTATGTGTACTTGAGCAATTAAATATATGTTTGTGAGTCCCAACTAGTCTTAGTTTGAAAATTATTAATGAGTTATGTAGCCCATACACTGGTGATGCCAAACCAAACCATCCAACCACGTGATACCATATCGGTTGGATGAGTTGGTTGCACGGTTTTTCGTGGCTTCATGAAAATTTAGTGAGCTGTCTTAGTCATCAGTCAGCTGCATTCATGATTCGAAAATTTTTATGATTTTCTGGAGTTGTTTTGTGTTTACATTCGATTTAAAATAATTCAACATAAATCTCAATTACTAAAGTGTCTGAAAGGAGACGAAAAGTTCTAGCACTGCGAGTGAAAATAGTAAAAAGAAAGGGAAGAAGAGAAGAAGGAGGTGTGGACGATAGACTGGCTGAAGAATCGTAAAAAAATTTCTGTCATGGTATTGGTTAAAAGCTTACGTGACAATCATGAAGAAGATTTGAAAAACTACTTGAGAATGGACAACACCATATTCAATTACAATTAGAAAAAAAATCGTCCGCGGATAGAAAGAAAAGATACGGAAGCTACGAATTTATTCATTCTCAGTCAATTTCCAAGTTCATAAGTCTGTCTTTTTAACCTATAAGTTATTATTGTCTGTAAAATTAATTAATAAATTAAATTAAATTAATTAAATTCTTCCTACTTCGTTTTTCATATCTTCCCTTAGCCAGTAAATTATTGCTTCAGTATCGCACAATGCAATAGCAATGCGCTTATGTATTTCTAAATTTTTTTTTATTGTTTTTGCATATGAATGTACATTAATTAGATCAGCAATAACCACAAAATACTCAGCCTGACTTTGAAAATGGCAAAATAATAATATTAAAATAATGCACTGATGATTTATGACACTGGCAGTGCCTATGAACAGTTGATGTTAATTCTAGCTAGTTTAATTCTAATAGAAAAAAACGTTGTAAAATTTTGTAGACCTATGAAAAGGGAATAAATTTCATTTTAATTTAAAAAAAAATTATATATCATAATTTTGGTTGGATGGTTGGATGAATTAGTTGGATGGTATATCATACGTCACAATTGGTTGGATGGTATTGGTTTGGTTTAGCTTGGCATCACCAGTGTATGGGCCCCATTAGAGGCTGAATTTTTTGACATTATTTAGTGAATAATAAGGTCCGTCTATATTCACTGCTCCAGGGTATGCGTTCAATTCCCTAATAGCTCTAATAAGAGTTCTTGAATCTTGACTTGACCCTTGTCCGATTGATAGGCTATTCATAATGTGTTTAAAGCTAGATTCTGTCAGTAGATGGTAGCAGTTGCCTAGTGATTCATTGTTTCTGGACTAAAAAAGTTTTTGAGAATACCTTGGATAGTTAATATCGCAATAACAGAAAAAATCATTACCATTGTGCATGAAAGCAGGCAAAATTTTCTTAAAATAAGCAAGAAACAAACGAATCTATTATCAGAGGCTTCAATTAACATACTTTTATTATGATGAGAAAATTAAAAAATAATTTACAATCTTACCTCGAGAAACCTTCTCAATATACAAGGGGAAAGAAACCGAAAACCAACTTTTTTTAGGTATTAACTCCGGGCTTAAATTTAGTCTTTGACATACTTCCTGAAGTAATACTCGTTCATGTTATTAGACTTGACAATAATTTTTAAGCTTTCTCATATACTAATGAGGGTGGCTCATTGGAGGAGTGATATTGACGCGGGTGGCTCGTTGGAGGAGTGATAAAGCGCCGGTCTGATAACCAGGTGGACCCTGGTTCAAGTCCCAAGCGGGGAACAGTTTTTTGACCACAGCACAATCACATAAATACGGCCACCCCGTCTTTCGGAGGAGACGATAAGCCGTCGGTCCCGACTACCTCAAAGTAGTCGTCATCTATCATCCATATCATTACTCACGCACAAGCCTATGAGCTCATGTGGGCTTCACCCTCATAACAAAAAAATAACTGACTAAAAAAAAAATTCTTGAAATTAACTTTCATCGACTACAATTTCTAATCAAATCCTTATCATTTAAATAACGTATATTGTGAGAGAGTATGTATTTTTTCAAAAGAAAATTTCTATTGATGGAATAAATGATGTGATCCGGCAGCTTGCAGTGCTTTATTACTGAGTCATTGTGTGTGCTCTTGGATACAGCTAGGCAAACAAGAGGATGGAGTTCTTTATTGGATTTTCTTGGACGAAATTGCTTCAGAGCCCTTGAGCCCATATTATTAGTCTCTTTCCCCAACTTGTTGTCCTGAAATATCACCGAGTAAGTAAGGCTGTATTTCAGTATAGTACTCTCATATGTGCTTCTACACACTCTACAGGATTAATTCAATGAGTAAGCTTAGGTGCAGAATATACTGTCACTCGTTTCAATAAACGTATTTTACTCACTATATCATTAGTAGCCTATATAACTTATGTTTTTCGCTGTCATTCATCAAAGCATGGGAGTTGATCAACCGGGACAATAGTCCATGAGAAATGTTTCAATAATAAAAAAATGAACTGATAACACTGGCGGCTCGTGCGCACGAAACGGGAGAAGTGCTGTACAGTAAAAGATACGGGCACTTCACCTGTTTCGTGGATACGAGCCGCCAGTGACTGATAATGAGACCAATAAGGAATAATGTGTGTAATCACAACTCAAAAAAGTGGATTCCGAACCACAAAAAGTAATTCAAGTTCTGAAACGGGTAATCAAGTAGAAGTTGGGCTGAAGTTGTCATTCTCCTGCGCTTAGCCATAGTTTTTAGACTTAAAATACTGACTTAAAAAGTTTTTAGACTTAAAAATCAAAGTTAATTGATATCAATGAGGAAGAAGTGATGAAAAATTTCTTCAGAGATAAACAAGGAATGAATAGTAGTTTAGGACCAAGCAACATTCGAAGTCTTTGCTTTTCGAGCGAAGTGATAAATTTCAAATAATATTCTGCCTGTTTTCAAGAATCTTGTCAACTGAAATGGAAGAACATAAGAATGTAGTACTCCTCAGAGATCAGAGTATAAGTAGAACAATGTGTATAAGAGAAAAATAATTCAACTCAATTTGAAAAACTTCAGAAAAAAGCATAAGGAGTCCTTCTCAAACTTGATTCCAAGACATAAGTTTTTTAACCACTCTCGAGATTTGAAGATGACTGCCAAGAAATAGCGAATAATCTACTTTGTTCGAAGTGAGTGGGAATTTCTGAGTGAGTAAACCACACTCTCAACATTATAACTGATATAATATATGATAGCACGGATACTACAGTAGAAAGGGAGTGGCGTAGCTGAGTGGGTTAAGCGCTGGCGTTGCAACCCAAAGGTCCCGGGTTCAAACCCAGGTCAGACCAGGAATTTTTCTCAGGCCACTTCCCCGTGTTTCGGATGGACACGTTAAGCCGTCGGTCCCGGCTGCCTAAGAACAGTCGTTAAGTCATGTCAGAGGCCCTGAAATTGATCAGGAGCGACCTGAAAACTCTGACACCAGACCTGAGCCAGCCAGGTTACACGAATATTATTATTATACTACAGTAGAATTCAGTTGGATACTAGTAAGCCTATCACAGCTAACAAAGTACAAAATTTTCATCCCTTTTCAACGGAATGTATTCTATTATTTGTGAGAAGGTAGATCCTAGCGCTTGTCCCCAGCGTATTATAAACTTTTCAAGGATCGAGAGAATGCAGAAATTCACTGGCTTTTTAAGCGTAAACGTGGAAACGTTGCTGTAGCCAATCCACAGCTTTCACTCCTCCCCTTAGGAATTCTGCCTCCCCAGATAGACCTATAGAAGTGGAGAGATTTGACAGCATACTACAGGCCTTAAATGGGCTGGAAAAGGCTTTTAGGGCTTTGAGAGTTGATAAATAGTGAAAATTTATCTTGAAGATTGCTAAAAAAAAATTAACAATCAAAATTTATATGAGCTGAATGATCAAGGAATCACACAGTATTATTGAAAGTTCATAATGATCGCCACATAATTCCGTAATAGTTATAACAAAATTGTTACAAATTAGGTAGGAATATGTTTCTAAGACGATTGTATTTTCTAGTATTAATCAATAGATGTGACCACTTGTAATGTAAAGTCTGAGTGAAGAGTGAAGTCTTATTCTCTAAAATAAAAATCTTCCTATTTCACTCATCAATAAACTTTTTGTTTATTTCCTAATACATGTCAACTCATTGAGCTCACTTATTGAACTGATAAATAATTCTATAAAGTTTTTTAATTCACTTATTAACACATGAGTTAAACATAACCATGTGAGTTTAGAGTATGACCGAATTCAGAGTTTATTCCACCTGAACATTTCACTGATTGAAATTAACTTTTCCTACATTATAAATCTATAATGTTCAAAACGTACACACATAGAAAAAAATTTTTTTAATGAAAACCTCAATTTCTTGATATATACCCAATGTAGCCTGTTCTGGGGTTGGATTTAAGGTGGTTCAAGCTATTATCTACTTATGTTCGTTTTACGAAAATAAAACTTCCTTTGAAATAATCTACACATATAAAAAAGTCTAGTGCACACGTTTTCAACGTATGCTAATAGAGCCAAAAACCCAACAAAGAAGTTCAATGCTTTGCTAGTTTTACTTATTGATTTTAAGTATATTGAATTATGATTATAAAACATGATATATGATTTTCAATTCAAATTTGTATTTTGAATACAATACATAATTATTTGTATATCAATGTTTTATGGTTATAAAATTTAAAGGATTTAGTTATTTATTCAAGGAAAAAGTTAACTTATAATGAGAATCTAGAGTAGGAAGTGTGCAAATGATTGCTCATTTTTTACACAGAGACAAGAGCTGCAGCTGCATGTCTGAGGAAGAGGATGAGGAGGGTGCTGCGGCTGCGGCTGCGCTGTGGACAGGCCTCGAACAGCATCCCGACCTGGTGCAGCGCTGGCTGCTCGAGAAGGCGTCACCGCAGCTCATCCGTCGGCTGCTTCACAAGACCAGTAGCAGCCAGAGCTGCAGTCCACGGCGCGCGTCTTTGGCTGCAGCTGCAGCAGCCATCAGCTGCTCTCCTTACCGCGCCGACTCCACCAACTCGCTGGCTCCTTCGGCTCCCGATGAACCCAGGGACTGTCTTGGCAAGAGGAGCTCGGTCACCTCCGAACTCTTCCAGCTGTGGCTGGCTTCATCACCCATCAAGCGCTCCAAGTCTCCAAATAGGTGAGTCTATTTCTACTTAATCACTTTTAACATCTAAGAGGACAAACTAAACGTATTTCTCTCAACCTAGAACATATTAGTTCTCAATATAAACTTATAACATCTTGGACAGCATAATCGAATTCAAGGTGCATCATCGACCTAGGTGTGATGCATCATATCCGTTCAAATCAACTATGAATAAATACGTATACGTATACGGGATACGTATACGGTGAAAGACCTCTATCTATCCATTTTCAAAATTTGAGTCACTCTTACATCAGTAGCTTTATATTTTCTATTTACAGTAGTAGCTTCTCCGTTTTCGGAGTTAATGTTTGCCATCTATCTAGCTTGACCTTCATGCCATTGTAGGAAATAATTTATATTTTTGTTGAGGCTATTATCTTTGTTCGAATGAGTAAAACAGCATCAAGAAGTACTTTCATGATGTTGAATTTTACTCTTTGTAATAAGTTACTGTACCTCCATCATAAAATTGATTTTTTTGCAAATGAGTGATACTTTCTAATCTCTTCTGATTCCAAATGTCACTATCAATATGAAACCAATGAATTGTAGCCTATCAATAAAATCTCTTATAAACGTTAAATAATAATTTTGGACTCAATCAATAAAAAATAGATTGGCAGTGGGCTTTGAAAAAATATTAAAAGTTGTGGTAGCATACTGAAAGAGTTTTGGTGAGAAAGAGGTGAAAAGTGTTTTTATTTTCGTTTGGCATCAATTTTAGGAGCATTTGGAGTTTCCTTACGGATAAGATGAATTCAAAGGACGATTAATGTTGAACCGTTATTTAATAGTGGGGCTAAATTGGCGAGATGAGCAGGAGAAGGGAGGGGGGATCAGTTTCACGATAGCGTCCTAGCTAACGGCTTTGACTAATGGGCCCCATAACCCTTGACCAAGAGTAATCGGTGTACTAAATATCTTAGTATCGGTTGCCGATGGGCATTCACCATTTGAATATTCCAATATGTCTGATTGCTTCCATCCTTGTTTCACGTTGGATGCCTCTCTAGCCTACTCGAGTTATCGATTTATTTGAAGCAGTTCCACTGCTAGATGAAAACAACATTCACTTATACGGTTTCAATTCCCTTGTCTGAGAATTAAATGTCAGGATTACCCTAACTCAAACTCAAGGCTATTGTGTGAATCCTCGGTATATTGGTGGTTGTGAAGGTTTTGTGTAATCAAAGAGTCAAATAAAAGCATTTAATTCGAATATTTTAGATTCCGAGCTCTTATTATTCAATAAATCACTCATCCTTTCATTAATACGCGTAATATCACAAGCGTCATAAATTATTCTGAGAAAGAAATACTTGGCTGAGCCGATGCAATTTCAATTTTCACAATGGATTATTCTCACAATTCCGTTCCAGGGGTAATAATTTATAAGAAAAATAAAAAAGATTGGATTTATTTGATTTCTCAGTAAGCTGAGGAGTTTTCCAATTCAAATATTATTGGAATCAGCTTAGCTTATTAATGCCAGTGTTTTTTTGAATCTTGATGAAGATATATTTGTCACGCAATTATTGATAGAACTTAATCAATACAAAATTTCCTGATGATAAACTAATGCTTAATAATACTACAGTGGTTGGAATACACAGTCCACAGTGGAATCTCTCATCAGTCTAGTTAGATTAGATTTATTTTAGGCAATACTTTTCAATATTCAACTTTACTTTTGGTTTTAGATTTAAATAATGGATTCATTATTCACTTTCGAAAATATAAATCATATTTTGGTTGTTGAGAGCTATTTTCATGAACACTAATTGTTATAAATGCATGAAGAAACCTAATGAAACTGAGGGATGAATAAATGAAATGTCTTTATTTGAAGTTTTGCTGTGAAGATAACATCGTCTTGTGATGAGAGGCATACCAAAGATGAGAATAAGTGTTGAAGTATAATGAAGTATTTTTCTGGGGAAGCAGGCCGGCATTGTTATGTACATCAAGCTACAAAGGAATCCATGTCTGCGACGCCAGGAATGGCAAGCAGGCACGGCCAGAAATAATGAACCGAGAGCTTTTCTTGAAGGGGAGGGAAAAGAAAACAGAGCAAAGAAGCAGGCCGTTCTCCTTAATGGTATCCATGATCATCTGCAGTAATGGTGGGAAAGGGTGAGGAAGATTCGAAGGAAAGTGATTAACGGTACATTAGCGATTGGAGATTTATGATAGTGGAGATTGATCAATGCTTATTTCAAGTAGAGAAATGCTTTATCTTGTGCGGATGAATTTTAACATCTTATCTTCTTCATTAACGAATTTTCATATTGATTTATTCAATCATAAGTGATGAACTAGATAAGCAGAAACTAGTGGGTGAACTCGAACAATGGGATTAAATCTAGAAATCCGAGTTACTCGTTGCGAGTAACAATTTTATTGTGATAAGTAAGTAGATATCATTCAATAATATTGAGAAGATTTTCAAGTGTATTTCGAATATTCTCTCGGAGCTATTCGGTATTCTACTTCAATTGAGTGTAAAGGAAAGCATCAATTGGGTTTTTTATCTCTCTGATCTTGAATAAGGAGCAACGAGTTACTCGGATTTCTAATTTTAATCCCTGTTTTCGAGTACAAAACAACCCCTGCGTTCGATACAATATTATTGTTTCACCATGGCTCACGAGTACATATAAGAGTCGAATCCTTTCACAATATTAGTCTTTTCCAACATTAGTTCTCATGTTTTGAAAGCTTCCAAGGCAAAATCAAGAGAAATATACAATTTTAAATGCTGAAAAATGTAAATTTTAAACCTGTTTCCATTGAAGAAGTGTAAATAAATAAGTGTGTGGGCTCAAGTTGGCTTGTCTTCCCACATAAGAATTGAACATTTGGCAAAAATATGACGGTTGGCGGTAGAACATCTTATCACAAGAAACTGTTTTTAGAGCGCTTCACATCAATGGTCACACTGAGTAGCCCAAACAATCTGCAGATCATAGTAACTGATAACATATTGGTTCAAGGTGATAGTATTACTTGGAGAGATTGTATAATTTTATTACAGTTTTACTAGGCTATAGAATTGGATCAATTTTTTTATAATTTTACAATAGACTTAATTTCTATAATAGTTGTACTGGTCTTGTTGTTAACGAAATAACGATGATTTATTGTTGTTTTGTTGTTAGCAGACCGCGAGTGAGCGGAGAATGGAGGCGGCAGCTGGGCCTGCTGGACGAGGGTGAGCTATTTATGGAGCTGATCCGCGACGTGTCCAACGAGCTCGACATCGACGTGCTCTGCCACAAGATCCTCGTAAACGTCGGACTGCTCACGCACGCCGACCGCTGCAGCCTGTTCCTCGCGCGTGGCCCAACTGATAACCGCTACCTCGTCGCCAAACTGTTCGACGTCACTGTTGATACAGGTAAACCATCATCACATTTAAAATAAACTATCTCTCATATAATTATCTATCACATGTCATTAAAATCTGTTTCAGGATAATTCTTATTCTAAGGTCACTGTTGATACAGATAACTATCACATTAATAAGTTATGAATGAAGGAAAATTGAGATTAAAAGCTTATTTTTCGCGTGGAATGTGTGTAGTGTAACCTTTGTCGACTTCACATCAAAACTACTGTGTTAGGGCACTAAGTTAAGGGATTTCAAGAGTTAAAGTGAGATGTAGTTTTTTGGCTACTTCTAAAATGAGAATCTGTTTCAATATTATTCTTATTTTAAGATATAAAACATCAGACTTTCACCTTTTTAGGGTATATAGAAACCTTGCCGATTTCTCAACAAACCCACTCCAATGAAGCTGGAGATATGATATTTCAGGAGTTGAAATGAGAAGTGATTTCTTCGCAATACCTTGTAGTTTCTGGATACGCTTATGAATCATCTGTTTCATAATTCTCTTCCCACCAGAGCAGACTGAAAAAAGCGACAAGATATCAAATATTAAGAACGCAATCTCAATGTTGAAATACCGTATAGATCAGGGTGCTTTACAAATGGGAATTTTTTTGTATATAATTATAATAGCATGATAAGAACAATAAGGTCTCGAAGATTGAAATAATTCCATCAGAATACCTCAACCCTTCTAGGATACCTTACAATGTTACACATGAATAATTGAATATCACGTATCCCCTCAAAGGAAAATAGAAGTTTTCCACTGATACGTCGCTTTTAGCCGCGTTATTGATATAGGAACACTGGCCAACAATTATACTGGATGCAAACTTACTTTGATTTTTTTTTTTCATTAAAATCTGATCATACAAGGCCTATCATCTTGAAAGAAGCAAAGAAGATCTTAGTATTACAGATCTTGAAGAGGATCTTAGAGAAAGATCCATTATTCAATGATAGAAGATACTTTGAATTATAGATTTTATAATTTCAAAGACCGATTATACAGTCTCTATACTTTTCAACTCTCATAAAATATGTTTCAAAATATGTACTTCTTGTATTATCCGAGTTGTAAGAATAATGAAGACTTTGATACACAGGCCGTTGTCACCAATTATACAGAGAATGAAGGAATCCTACAATTAGGTAGGTTATTTTTAAAATAGTTCAAATATACAATGCTCGTTTCAATTTTTTAAAGCAAAAAGTCACTTAAACCCATTTTATTTTCTATACATATATTTGAAGGTGCTATCGTTCTCATTCCTAAGAGAAAATGATGATTTGGAATAGATAGAGTTGACTTATCATTGATAATGATTACCATATATATTATATATCATCAGATTAGACTACCCAGCTTTTTTAAACTTTGAACTAGCGTTACACTATCAACGCTATCGAAAAGACTTGTAAATTTCCACTCCACACCCACACCAAATCCGTTCTAAAATTGTTGTCCACATTATCTTGAGGCTATGGAGTATCAAGTGTGATGCACGATCTACGACTGCTCCCTGCAGAGATATAGATTTTCGTTATATCCACCATGGGAGCACTTTTATTGTCTGCCAAACGCCGCTGTTCTTTTTATAACGCCGCTAATCGAGTTGAAATCACATCGAAAAACATCTCGGGAAATTCACAGTCGCTCACTGTATCGTTTTCTAGTGTTCTTGTGATTTGGAAGAACAAAAACTACATCTTACTGAATAATGATTACAATTACAACTACAATAAAATTGTGAATACTGAATAGAGATTCATGAATTGTGATTGTAGATTAGCAGGCTATTCGAGGAGTAGCGAGATTGGTAATCAAATGCAAGTCGAACTACTACAATGTTATCACAGTGAATATTTCGTTTGAACAATATTGGTTAATATTAAAGTACGATTCCCAAGCGGCAGCTCGAGCCGCCCGGCTTTTAATTCGCTACTAGAGCTGCCAAGCTCTAGCTGCGCTACTCTATCCATCACAACTCTATCCAGATCCACATAACTATTTAAAATATGTTTACTCTGTTATTATGGCTATAATGTATACTGAATCAATTAATAGTGAAATTCACTTGAAAATGACTTTAAAAGGGTCCTCAAATACATTAAAAGTTAATCGATAGTTGGTAGTCAAAGAACTATTGAGTTGGAGATTGCATGATTCATTCCCTAATATTTTAAATGTTTGTGTGAGAGTTCAAGGGTCTGAAAAGAAGGTTTAAAGCCATCTAACTGAACTTTCAAATATCAAATTTGAATGATCTTGATTTCCCATTTATTCCTGATACATCTAAAGCAATACATCATAGTTTGCAATGGAAAAACAGATTTATACTGATCTGAATAAATTGGAGATGAATACTCATGTATATAACTCCAACAGAGATTCACTTAGGCTATTGGATTGTACATAGGTTGTTTAGGTTTTCTCATAAGGTAGTTGGGACATTTTTTGCATGAAGTAGAACTACGAATGTTGTAGAGCTTGAAAATAAGCAAGGATCAGATCCACAGTGTTGGTGAGGACGCACCGTATGTATCGCACTAAATCTAGTAGGGTAAATAATGATAATTTCCCGAGTACCAGAGTTGATCTGATTTCCTGTAGCGCTCCCTAAAATAATTTGGTTCACTCGTTGCTGCCTACCTAACCGTAATTCCGAATTCCCTACGAACAGAATTCAGACCTGGAATCGTGTCCGTGCTAATTATACTCATTATTACGGTTACGGCGTCGCTCATGATTATTGAGTGAGTAAATTAGCGATTCTCTCATATTGATCCGTTGTGGAGTCCGTCTTGATACGCAGTTCCTCTACGTATCGCTACAGTCGGTTTATCACAAACCTAACCCAATAAACTGGATGCATCTCATAAACACGGAATGTTCGAAAATGGCAGAATGCTAATCAAAACTGTTACAATAGTACAGTGAGTCATCAATAGCCCACCAAAATTTTATAGCCAGCGATAATTTTGCATTCATCACATCTATGATTAATGGAGTGTAATTCGGTGCCAAACAGAATTCTATATTTTGTGGGTTTGATGATCTTTCCTCCAATTATTGTAACAAAGGGAGCTGTGTTCGGCAGTTTCAAAATTGGCGTGATGTAAAGAGTGGTACTGTGCGTGTCCATAGGTGTTCATATCATCAAACAAACACAACAAAAGATAGGCCTATACGAGTCAATAATACAAAATATTTTGGCTCTCTACCGAAGCATTAATTTATAATTCTCATATTATTTATTTAGAGAGACTAATACACTATCATAATAATGTTAGGAAAAGAGATAACAGGCACATGCCCTTCAATATCTCGATTCCAAATTTAATGAAAAATTCCGTCCAGAAAAACTGTTATAAAATCTAGTAAAAGACAATCTATTTATTGGGGGAATTGAAATTCTACTAATATTTTTGCAATCAATAATTTGATGTTTCCAATGTTTCAACTTTGAACTTCCATTTGCGAACATTTTCCAGTTCGGAATGATTACTTTTGTATCTCCATTCGAGGACAGAGTCATCTCGCATTCTACTTTCTCTTTTTGGAAAAGCCGACAGTTGAGTTGACACAAAGGCTGGCCCACATACAACGAGAGCGCACACAATCGTTTATCACTCTCAAAACAACGATCGTTGGCCGCCGTACACTGAAATAGATTCACTGCCAAAGCAGTCACTCAAATTTCACAGCCGGCTTTAGATACAGGTTTATCGGGAAAATGAGTTTTGAATTTGTTCACTATGTGGTCGTTGGTTGTGATCAAAGCATGCCAGGGCAACTAGAATGGTCAACAATACCCTCTTTGATACTAGCCTACATATTTCATCAGGCTCAATCGAATTTTCCAATTCAATCAATAAAATTGTTATTTTGGATTTTTTAACGCCTTTGATATTACTCACAATCATTCATGTATCATACGTTCAGGAGTTCGATACGTTCAGGAGAAGATATGAGATACCGTAGTTCACTAGATACTAACAAAACTAATTTTCAAAAGGAAAGATTCATTCAATTCTTGAAGAATGTACTTTAAGTTCGATGTTTGATAGACAGCATATTGAAGCAGTAAATCACTTGAAAGAGACTCTGTCACTCACTTGACTTGGTCAAAAGAAAATTAGTAGGTGAGATTTTGATAGATACTGTTAGGGCAAAGGGATTGAACTGGTATGGGCATGTGAGGAGAATGACGGATGAGAGATGGCCAAAGAGACTTTGTGATTGGACCCCGGAAACAAGGAGAAAAAGAGGGAGACCGAAGCAATCCTGGAAGAATGATATTGAATTGGCGATGCAGGCAAGAGGTCTCACGGATGTGGACTGTTTTGATAGAGGAAAATGGAGGCAAGGATGCGACAGACGGCAACGGCTGTAAAAAATCGCTACATACATACATGAGATTTTGCTTTAAAAAGACTTTTACCGATATAATAATAATATAATATTGGGAGACATCAATGTAATTAGAATCATAACCATCTATCATTTCTGAGAAATGATAGATGGTTATGTTAGAATTACCTTGGGAGACATGGTATAATTATGTCAGAGTTCCACGATATGAATTAATTGTCATTTCTAATTCATCTCAAATAATTATCAATAATTTCAATTTCAAAAATTGTAAGTAACTGAATTGTGGATTGTGAAATTTTTCGTGAAACTCAACTGTTCAAAACTGCAACCGAACTACTAAACAAGAATTGTTCTCCTAAGCTTCTTACTGTCTCACGCATTGATATTCATAGGCTTTTGCTAGCGCTTCTGCAATATAAATTCAATTTCAAGAGGATCCTAATACACTTTCCAAAAAAATTACTTTTAAACTCTCCAGCTAAACAAGGTTTATACGTACTTACACATTGATATTCATAGGTTTCTGCTAGAGCTTCTGCAATGGTGTTTCAATTCCCAGAGAATCTCAATACAATTGAGATTTCCAAAAATGGATATTCTACGACATTACGGATCAACAACAGAATTGAAATTCCAAAATACAATGTTTGGTTTGGAAAATTGAATACTTCTACCTAGGTTATTACTGGTATTACTCAATGGAATAGACGTTTCTCAATACAATTTATTTTTTCCGAAATGATTACAAGCTGTATAAGAATTCAAATCTGAATATATGAATCAAATAATAGCCTACAGAAATAGGAATTTATTTTTTTTCGAAATAATTACAAGCTGCATTAGAATTTGAATAGAATACAGAATAGAAATAGAAATTCTCCAATATAACTTGAGATAGATTTAGACATTTTTTGACATCACAAACTGCAGACTTGGGATTGAAATTTGCATTGAGGGCAGGATGTAGCGAGATAGGAAATCGATGAGCATTTGCATGGAGTGACGATGGCGGTGTTCTGTGTTGCAGAGCTGGAAGACGCGTTGCAAAAAGCCAAAGCCGAGGAGATCAGGATTCCGTTTGGCGTGGGAGTGGCTGGCACTGTGGCGCAAACACGCCGTGTAATCAACATAAAAGACGCCTATGAGGTGAGTCAAAAGGCTAACACATTCATTCACTCTAAATCCACCTTCATTCATTCCCTAGTCACCAGGCAGGTCATGTGAGACCCCATCTCTATCCATTGATTCAAAAAAGCAACACTGCTCCTTCCAAATCGATATAGATTTCAATCAATCACTCAACCTACTGACTTACTGACCGAAGTCTTACAACACAGGAAAGAGCCGGACATGGGCCTACTGACTACTCTTACAATAAAAGATGCCAATAAGGGAAAAATTGATTTTCTATAAATAATCTATATGAAACGATGAATAATAATTATTCATCGATAATTATTGTTCCAATTTATTGGAACAGAATAAAGATTAGTTCTCATCTAATTTGTTTTCAATTACGAACTGCTGAAGAATATTTCACTTTGAACTATTTATTAGGGCATTGCAATTTGAAATTGACTCCAAAGTATGTATTAATTGAACTTGGTGGTCCAAACATATTGTGAAAATGACTATTGGATATTGTTTTCACCCAACGATTGAATAGGCCTAGTGGTTTGCTTCATAATATTCTGTGAATAGAGTTCTCCTAGCCATATTTATGTATAAAAAGTTCTCATATTGTTGAAAATTGCACTTCTAGGTTCTAGGGTGTTTTAGTAGTAGCAATGATCGTATCAATAAAAAAATAACTCATTCTAGACATCGAAGTCAATCAAATTTCTTCAAGCAGAATGAGAATCTGTCTACTCGTACATGAAAATCACCTTCAAGCATAATTGAAATAGGAAAAAAGTATTATTCTTTATTTCTTAGAGAGAAAAAACGAAACAGAGGTAGAAGCTCACTTCATTGAATGTGTTTCCCTTTTTCCTGAAAAACAGATTCATACCTCATATTAATGTTACGAGCTTTGCAACTTGGAAAATCTTTTAGAAACTTCTCCAGCTAGCACTTATTGTGAAAAGGAGAAGAGACAGCAATTTTTCCGGCCATGGCGAATCCCTGGAATGAACATGGCTCAGACAGACACTGTCGAAGTGAAGCTTAATGGAATTAAGACAGGATCTTGAGTGTCCTGCTCTGCTCTTTGGAGGTGCGCCTCAGGCAAGGCAGGGCAAGGCACTGTTTCGCTCTCGCTCTGCCTAATAAACTTGCTCCAAAACCTTCCTCATTCATGCCTCAACGACTTTCCTCCCTTGCAAAAGCTTCGCTCAAAGTGTTGAATCTCTAACATCCTCCCCTGTCACTATATAAATGCTCATCACCTGCTTTCACTGCTGTCTGAGTAATTGTTCTCACATCACTTTCACTGACTACCGTAATTAGAGTAAATCGGAATTATGATTCCATCACAATGTTTGAATTGTATCTGATTAAACGATGCGGTTCATCATTTCATGATTGAACAAAGATCAGTGCTGTTTTCTCCCGAATCGTAAAGACTCAATGTTACATTGATTTGTATTGATGAATTAATTGACGATAACTATAACTCATATCTCCGTTTGTGGAGAATGAGGTTATCTGGCGAAGTGGAACAACCCTTGGGTCTCCCCACTATTAAAAGCCATACGCTAAATAAATAAATAATAGACTATGAGGGAGTGGGGTTAAGGGTTGATTCGTGTTTCTTATATCTACTAATTTCATTAAATTAAATACATTGTTTCATTGGCCTGATTCCGAAATTAAATATTATAGTATTGAATGACTTGATTTTTTTTAATGCTACTCTGCAAACTGCTTTCATCAAGCCAATATTGACAATCAATCATTTTATTTATTCATTAATGAACTATTACAATGATCTATAATGATAGATATTATAATATGAAAGAGAAAAACTAGTCTTAGCCTGTACTATTTCTCTATCAATTTCAATTGCTAATGACGTCCAAAAGGTTATGTACTAGTATATGTCACGCACTTCAAATTCCTGGTCCGGGAATAATCACAAGAATAATAATTCAAAAGTAAAAACAATTTTGAATTTGGTAATGTTGTTAGAAAACCAAAAAATCGCTTGAAAACTTTATAATTCCAATAGCATACAATCGAAAGGTATTTGAAAGATACTGATGATATGATACTATCAACTGGAATATTTCCAAGCTCACTCCAATCTTGTGAGTATTCTAATACTTCAATAATATTTTAATAATATTCAATATTGAGAATGATTTCATGCTAATCAATTCATGTAGATATCTGCATTAGAAAAGCTGCTTTCACGTGTTGATTTTAGTTTTGGACGCCAGTTTACCAGGGGCTGCTATTACAATAGAGTTCGGCATGGAGTGATTTACGTACCAACCAACACACATGTGAATAGGCACCATGACAGGTTGAACATCAACGAATCTATTATTCAGAATAAACAGAATGAACTCTGAATTATTGATCGTCGTATCCCGCCTGCAAATGAGAAGACCGACATGTTTAGATTGATCTCAAATTAGGTTGTGTTACGGGACTGATTACTACAAAATTATTCCTATCGGTTATTGATTGATTACTTATTGAATTTCATTAAAGTCCAATAGTTGGTTGATGAAGTGGAAGTAGAGGTGATAGGCTATAATGAAAGGAAAATCATCATCAATAATGATCGGACAGACGTCTCGAATGAACATCTAACATCTAAGCTTATTATTGTCGCTCCAATTAGAGAATAGCCACCTTATTACCGAATTACCTAAATATTGGCTTAGTACAATAGTTACCAAATAGACTCACAATTACTCACATGAGTAATAACATAGCCCCCTTCAATAGAGGTGACTATGAAAATAAACGGTATCTTGGAAGGAATGCCCTCAGCTGTGACTGAATTGATGATTTTAGTGCATTTCATTCGAAAAAATGCACTATTGGTCTTGCCCTGACAATCGAAAATTCATGATGTGATATATTTTTTATACGTTTCCGAGCCCCTAGAACACGAATTTGATGTCCGTTCAAATTCATATATCTCTATATATATACAGGGTGTTTCAGGAGGAATGTGCAATACTTCTCAAGCTGATTCCTTACACCAAGTAGACAAAAAAGTTCCATGGGACCAACCCCCAAAAACGCTCTGTTACCGAGATAACAATGGCGGAGAATTGAGATTTTTCAAAATATATAAATTTTTTAGAGGCTTTAGTAAGGTTCTAAAATGATCAAATCCTAGGTAAAATTAGCTGCGGAATTCAATGAAACCAGTTCCAAATTTGTAACTTCAACGGTTATTGAGATAATAGGAAAAATATGCTATAAAACGCCATTTTTTCAACAGCAATAAGGGTTATAACTGGATAAGGAATAATAAAATTGTATATTTTATTAATGGAAGTTGAAGAGAGTCTGATTCTGAGGAAAAAGTTAAATGGCGGCGATTGTGTAAATCTTACTCAAATCTCAGAAATAGCGATCAAAAATCGAAAAGTCGCTACTAAACACAAATTCATCACTTGTGCTATGTTTTGTCAATTTTGCGATTTTTGATCGCCATTTCTGAGATTTCGGTAAGATTTACACAATCGCCGCCGTTTAACTTATTCTTTAGAATCCGATTCTCTTCAACTTCCATTAATAAAAAATACAATTTTATGATTCCTTATCCAGTTATAACCCTTATTGTTGAAAAATGGCGTTTTTTAGCATATTTTTCCAATTATCTCAATAACCGTTGAAGTTAAAAACTTGGAACTGGTTTCATTGAATTGAAACCTCGGTAAAGCCTCTAAAAAATTAGAAAAATAAATATTTTTTGTAGAATCTCAATTTTCCGCCATTGTTATCTCGGTAACAAAGTGATTTTGGGGGTTGGTCCCACGGAACTTTTTTGTCTACTTGGTGTAAGGAATTAGCCTGAGAAGTATTGCACATTTCTCCTGAAACACCCTGTATATATTTATATATGTACAGATTCTTGTTAACACGATAACTCCCGAAGGGCTTGTCGGAGAGCGACCAAATTTTGCCCAAAAATCATTAGTGCTAATATCTTGGTCAAGTTCGTTAAGCAGCCAAATTGGTCCAAGGGAAGGGGTGAAATTAGGGGATGAAAATTTAGAAAAATCACTACAAATCAACTAATCACTTGATTGTTTTGAAAATTGGTGTGTATAATACCCTTATTATGCCCTACAATTTGAGCCATCAACGAAAAAAATACAATCAAAAATGGCGGAGATAATGGCGAATAATATGCCGAAAATTGTGTTTTTATGGGTTTTTCGAAAACGGCACCTTTGAATTCATACCCTGAATAGCTCATTATAAGTCATATGATTCGAGCCATCATACAATTTGAAATGCACTCTTTCCGACCGCCAGCTGCCGGAGCGAATTTTATTGTGTAATTATTTTCGAAGTGATGTAGGCCTATATACCAAACGTTTACAATACACGTTAACTTACAAATAGGAGAAGCTCAAAAATCTGTTCTCAATCCTTGAATTACTTTATTATGATCTACTCAATCATGGTCCTCTATTCAAATTCCTTCTGCCCCTTTTCTTGCTCACATTACAATGATTTTACAGTGGATTATTTCTTTATTATCATTCTCTTGAACTAAATGCCCTAAACTATAGCTCCCGGAGTTGGAATATAGATTATTTGAGCCACCAACTGTGTCACAGCAGTCTTTTCGCTTTTTTCTAAGCCAGGAATTGGGAAAAGTGTGAGAATGGAAAAGGTCTTGGGAAATAATTGTCTTCTTTCTTTCTCCTTAGCCTATACACAACAAGAGCAAGACATGCTTTGTAATGCATTGAACAAAAAGAGCGTCTTGCAGTGTCGTAGAAAGAGATTTCACAAGATCGTGGAAACAAATAGTTTCTTTTCAACTGCTTGAAGTTCTAAGCGAAAATACGATTCTTTATATTTTGCCGACATTGTACAACACGAACGAATGAGGTCTGAATTACGGATTTCCTTGATTTTAAGATTGAAGATACAAATTAATGTACCTACAAAACAATTAAGTAAAATTGTTCTATGAAAATTGTTGAATACCGGTAACAGAGGGCTTACTAAAGTCATGAGAAACATTATCAGGGTCCCTTCTCAATTTAAATTATCCTCTTATACATTTGTAGGCCTATGCCTATTCCGAACTTCCTCTACAATAGTAGTATTCTTCTAGCACTCGAAACAACTTATTTTTGTTTTGTGATTTTTAAACATTCTTATAATTCTTTAACCCATTTGTGCCTATTAAGGCGTTAGGTGATCACAGTATAAGTTAACAATAGTCAAGATATAAGACATCAGTATGTTCTATTTTCATCTATATGTATTGGATACATTTGATAGCTCACTCACGGGGATTGCTGATCTCTGAACGAGATCATGAATGCTCGTGAAAGCTCCAATAACGTTCAAATTTCGCTAAGGGCAAGTGAGAACTATGCATTATAGAATTTTTTAATAAATATTAATTCCTTTTGTGATTATGAAGAATGGGGTCATTTAGGTATATCCTATTTTATATGTATTGCGATATTCATAACACCTTATTGACCCTTTACTGTTTTGTAAGATAAACATGATCTAGATGACTCAGAAGTCTAACAAAAAATTCCAATCAACCACTTTTCAATCAAGATTATACCGTGCGACGTTGCTGTTTATGGCTTCTGTATAATACTCGTAATACCTAAATGACCCAAATACCTATAATGCTCATCTCTCACACAATTTCAATGTAACTTACTGGAAACTGTGCCAGTTCCTGTTTGATCACGAGCATGTGATGACCTATATCTTTTTCAATTTAAGAGTGAAGTTTTCAAGATTAATTGCAGCCCAGAGAAAATGTAATGGAGGTTTAATAGTTTGCAATTTGCTGAGCTGGCATGGGGCGCGTTGTGGCGCGCGCGGCAGTGATTATCTGTGTAATTATTGAAAGGTGTACTAGGGCGTAAGTTATGATGATAATGATGATGATGAAGTGGGGTGGAGTGTATGAGGAATGGAGGAGGGGATGATGGATGTAGCGGAGCTCGTAAAATTGTTATCCATCAATTCATTAATCTCTTGAAGGCGACGCCACCACCTTTCACAGCAAAGCTCACAGGTCACTAGTTGCTCACGCCCTTAGTAGCCCTGCCACCCTAGCCCCAACTAATGAGTTAATTCAATAGTATAGTTTGTTATTCAAAAATTCTACCAAACTTTTCTCAGCCTATCAAACTACAATCATTGGTACTCTATTCCATTCAATTTTTTTCTTCGATAATCTACAGTAATGTTTATGATCTTCTATTACATTTTCGAATCTAATATATTTTACGGTATTTAAAATATTATTTGGTATTTGATATATCTCTATAATCAATCATACTTGATCGGTATAATACGCTGTTCAATTCACCCAATGTGAATTTCCTCAACTTCTGAGTTTATTCGTGAATCTGATTTCATGATCAATTTGTTACAGGATCCTCGATTCAATAGTGAAATAGATATGAAGACTGGCTACAAAACAAACCTCATTCTTTGTGTTCCAATTTGTAATTATGAGGGTGATGTGATTGGTGTTGCTCAGATAATCAATAAAACCGACAGCTCCAATGAGTTCACAGATAGAGATATCGAAGTGAGTAACATCATAATTTACATAAATTTAAAATAATGTTATTGTAGTAAAGTTTACTCAAAAGAAAATGATAGTAAGGCCTTAGTAGGTTAGTTTAGTAGTATAGGTTGGAGTGTGAAGGATCCAGGACTCAAGGTTGCAATTTATATTGAGAGAGGTTTGAAAATACTGATGATCATATTTTGAAATACTGTAAGATATTATAGAATATTTCTCAATCAATATTGCTTGAAAACGATTCTCATGATAAAAAATTGAACATTGAAAAATTCTTATTGTTTTTATTTCATTAATAGTTCAAATCAGAAGAGCAATTCTTGAACAAATTCTCTCGATGTTCTTTTCAAGTATAAATGAAATTATTCTCTTAATGATTGTCAACCCATTTTCTAAAGCATTGACCAATATCATATCAGCTTTTCACAATATAATTTTTCTATTTCATTGAATATCTGAGTGGATAATCCCTGTTCTTCAATGATATATACCGGATACAGAAATTTTCATCTTCCGTTTCCAGGTTTTTCAACGCTATCTCACTTTCTGTGGTATTGGAATTCAGAATGCACAGCTATTTGAAATGTCAGTCCAAGAGTTCAGGAGGAATCAAGTAAGTAAAATGACAACATCTATAGCATTCATAACTAATAAGTGATGATTCAACATTCTGAAATCCCAAACTTATCAAGCGGTAATTTAAATTTGAACGTTTAATTCACTTTTCATTCTTCTGTTCTAACTGATAAATAATTATTATCACTTCAAGTTCTTTCTCTTCTCTCTTCTTTTATTATTTCAAGAAGTTTTAAGAAGATAGAGATTTTTCTACAAATAAATATACACTTGAAGTTTCTCAGACTTTTCTCCACACTGGATAATGAAATCAAGTTCTTCCATTTTGATTTCTCATTTCAGTTTATTCACTTCTCATACTCGACTCCCCACTGGATTATTATTATTACTTCAAACTCTCTCTACTTTTTCCTCTATCCCCCCGAATAAAATTCTCCTCATATCAGTTTGTTTTGTTCTCCCAACCAAATTTGTTTACAAAAATGTACACAGGAAAGGTCCCAAGTCTTTCCTTCTCAATGAATTATAACAACTAAACGAATCATTTCCATTTTATAATTTATAACCTATACTTTATTTCTATTTTCATCTCAAATCGTTCACTGTATCAACTAGATTTGTCCTCGAATATAAATCGAAATCTTCCTAGATCCGTTTTCCTCTTGTGCCGTAGATCCTGTTGAACCTGGCGAGGAGTATTTTTGAAGAGCAGAGCAACCTGGAATGCCTCGTGACGAAGATAATGAATGAAGCTCGAGACCTGCTGAAGTGCGAGCGGTGCGCGGTCTTCCTTTTAGACCCGGAGTGTTGCGAGGCGGTAAGTGCAATAAAGTATTCATAGTTCCGCAAAGCCGTCTTTCTCACTTGTTGACAGAAAATATGAGATGAGTGTTCGCTATTGACTTCAAAAATGTGTCGAGAGAGGAAACAGTGCCGTGAAAGGGTTGGCTCATATACGGCACCCTACCAAATGCACCCTCGTAAACCAGAAAATAGGTTGATTTATTTTCATTTTGGATTTTTCCACGAGCTCGAACATCTTGGAACGTATGTAATAATAATTATAATTCAGACAGATTTTAGAACTTTCGAAAAATAAAATACGATAGTATAGTTTAAATAGCCTAAACCAAAGTTGAGGAAATAATGGATATAAATAATTATAATATTTTTATTCAACCTGTTTATATATTTTTTATTTCCCATGCACTATCTTGGACTAACTACCAAGAGTAGATAGTCCTTGGTACTATGTGAATCACAATAATTATAATCTTTCTATACACGTTTTTAGTGTTTATGAAATTATTTATTTCTAATGAGAACATTCTCGCCAAACATGAAATCAATTATTATAAAATCTTGTTATTGTCCTCATTTTCATGATAATAGTTTTTGTTGTTCTAAATTCTGTTACCGTCAGCTAATCAACTTCCAAGACAAAACGATAAATTTCAGGTAGAAAAATGTGATAGGATACTTTTTCGATGATGTTAGAATAGAAATCGATGATGGAATCGGTTTTTCATGATCCCGTTCAAACAAAGGCGAACCCAGGAATTAATTCGGGGGTGGATCAGGGTCGAACCAGGAAAACCCCTTCTCCGAGGGCGAGGGGGTTGTTGGGCTTGCTTGCCTTGAAATATCTATAGTGTATTGCCTTCTCTCAACAATCATTATCGTATATTTTCACCGTGCAAAATAACCTGTAGCTTTTTTATGAAAGGAAAGTAGGCTAAAATATTCTTCTTGCATTGATTTGAGCAAGAAATCAAATATTTGGGCTTGCGATGCTTAGTTTCAGATTTATTTCATTTGCTCCTCCAAAGAGATTTCTCCCGTCAGGGGAAAATTTTTTCAAGAAAGTACCCTAAAACTATTTTTTTAGAAGTTTTAAGCCTTATTAGAAGAAAATTTGGCAACTCCTACAAAGAGCATTTGACCTAGTGTAAGATAACCCCTAATTTCGGGGGGGGGATATATCCCCTCGATCCCCCCTGGGTTCGCCCCCGCGTTCAAAAATAGACAACGTCAAGAGCTTCCAATCCAAAAGTGATTGAATAATAATATTCCAAGGTCTATTTCTAAAGACTACACACAATAAGCACACTTCTAGGAACTCCATTTTATGAATCCTATGAATCATAGTATGCCACGCTATTCATATTCCACTGTATTACCGAACACCCATATTTATGGGAAATGCCCCAGGTACAGCATATGTACTTTATTACCCAAGTATTTCCTTCAGCTCGAGAGTAATTAGTTTCTGGCTCACTTTCTGGATTGTTATTCTGTTTCCTTTCCACCGCGAAGTAAAACATGCTCAATGAGAAGGGTATCCTGAGTTCATGAATAGTTAACAGTGGTTGAATTTGAATTCTGTAACAAAAACATGAAGCAGCCATTGAATGATGTTTCGCAGCGGCGTTGATTCATCATTCCACAACAGCAAATATCGGCCAACTTCATCCGTCTACATCGGAAACTTGGATAAACTTCAATGCTAATTTCTAACATTCATCCAACCTATGAATAAATTTCTACTCAATTCCCATCTACTCGTGAAGACAAAATTTCGATCCAGCTATTGAATAACCTGGGAAAACTCTCTTCGAATAATAAACTGAAGTAGAATGTGCTGCGTTGTAGGAGGTTCAGCCAACACTGATCAAATTTTGCCTTGCCTCTCATGCCAGATATGATGCCAGCCTCTGTTGAACGAAACTACTCTGGATAATGGACATGGCTTGATACACAGCGCTATTATATTACAGCTGCAATCACAAGAGCCCTTCAAAACCCACGCCAAACCTGATACTACTGTGTACAAACTCTATTCTTTATGGTATTTAAAATGTGCCAATACCCTATTGATGGACGTCACTGGCACATTGAGAGAGAGAGAGAGAGAGAAAGAGAGGGGGAAAGAGAGAGAAAGAGAGAAGGAAAGAGAGAGAGAGTGATCGGTGTTTGAGACTGTATAATCAATACTATAGAGACTGTATAATCAATAAAGTCTCTATACAATTTCTATAATGAACTACTGATCGAAGTTACTAATTCCAAAAACAGTTGTACATATAGGCCATATATGTAAACCTCTGATTTGCAACAGGAGAAGTGATATTGTGAGATAAAAGTAATGTAATGTAATAGTATGTCCGATAATCCGGCACGTTCGGGACCGGATCGGTACAGGACTATCAGTAATTCCGGACTATCGAACGGTCCTCTTCTTCCCAGTGTAGGCTTCCCATTATACAAATTTTTGTACTGTAAATAGCCTATATAAATGATAATTGTAAGAAGTATTGGGTTTTCAATCACTAAGAACGAATACAAGTTGCAAAAACCACTTTGTGATTCATTTTTATTCTCTCATGTAGGCTACTTTCATTCATTCCTACTTTTTGCTTTCGGTTTTTACATCATATCATCATCTGTACTTACTGTATTTCCACTTATCTCTTATCAAGGCCAAGAGGTAATGGAAAGGATACCTTTGTTATTCTTTCCCAAGAATGGACATCTTTATGTCCAAACTTTGCCTTTTCATTTAGATAATTCAATCGTAAAGGATAAGATTGCCAATTATAGTAGCCTATATAGTTTTCCTAAATATATAATTTCTATAACTCCGCGTGCATGTATACCCGTGTCTGTTGAATAATTACTTAAGCTAGTGTCATTTATACAAAACGTGATAGTTACTACCTATTCCTGTATAGAGGTTTACTTACTCTTGTATAACCTATTATTACTCACAATATCTAATTGCAATCTAGAATCTAAGTGTGAATGTTTTGTTGTTGTCTATATGAATAAAGAAATCTAATCAATTGTTCACTTTTGTCATTGCTTAGCCTTCTCGCATTCAATTAGGCTGGATTTAATTTTTCTAATCCCAGCATTTCCCTTCTGTCATGTTTGTAAATACTGTATCTCGATACTGTTTCCATTATTTTCTCCTAGGAAATAATAGTTTGAAAATCGAAATAGTACCCAAAATAAATAACTGTTGTACCTACTACAAACGTAGCTGCTCTCTCATCCAACCCTAGTCAGCAGTAGTTGGCTGTATTGATTAGGAGGTATAGACGCGTTGTCAGCAGTTGGGTTCTGAGAACCGCGCAACCACTTAGCTGTCGCCGTTTGAAGTTGCAGACGGCTCCTGCAGTAAGTTGGCTGAATTAATTGCGGATTTCTCCCGGGAGCCGAGCGCCGAACAGCCAACTTTGAATTGTTTCATTTCATTACTGTTGCAGAGTCACATGGAGCGAATTCTGGAGCGTCCCGGCCGAGTTTTCCAAGAGAGAAAGCCACTGTGTCGACGAGAAGTAAGTTGAATTCATCTTCGCAACACAATTCGCTGATAAATTGCTACTTCCCATAATATCACGCTTTGCTCTCATCACAACGTTGTTCTGTATTGTTCGAATCAAGGCGTAAGTCGTAATGAATTAATACACTTCTAACACCAACAAATAATGGATGACTGGAAATGGTCTCAATGCACTAATATCTTTGGACATCGTAAGTAAAATTATTATGAGTTTGCAATGGCTTCTATAAAAAAACGCATTTTAAAACGAAAGCAATGAACTATAGTACAGAGAAGGTAAGTAAGATTTTTCTCTGTGGCTATATGATGTTGATATCTATTGTTCACACTCTGTTACGTAAGTTAGGAATGTAACCTTACTTATTTTACTATCCTTGAAGAGTCAAATCCTTTCTACTGGAAATAACTTGAATTCAGGCCGGTAAGGTATTCTAATGGAAATGATCCCATCATCAATATTCTATTGAGTCTCTTAAACGAAAATTAATTTGTGTTGGACGTCAAGATAGAAAAAAATATGGTATTTTCAAATACAAGGAAATGTGATGAGAGCTCTAGCGCCAAAGTTGAACAAAAGATAAGTAAGCCTACTTAGTCTCAAATTGTAGAAATAGAGGTTATCCCTGTTATTTTGACGCATTAATTTCTAATACAAATCATACGGAATATATAACTTAATCATTGAGAGAGTGTAATTTGTTTCTTTCAAAGAATTACAAGTTTTTTAAATTCATTACTCAATGGAAAAACTCGCAATACTCATTGGAGATCGAGGAATGCGCTTGGAACCATTCTCTGGAAATTTTATTGAAGAAAGACAGACATTTCTCTTTCTAAAAATTAATATTTTATCCATGGGACTCATATTTTGTTGGAACTTCAACTTGGAATGTTTGAAAATATTTTCCTGATTTGAATAGTTTCAATTGTTGAAATTGATTATTAATATCATTTGAATGAATTTATGGTCGAGTAATTAGATAATAATATTGAGTATTGTGTCTTAAAGGGTTTGAAAAGCATGTTTCGATTATGAATATTTATCATTTGTAATATCTTAACTATTCCTTCTGTTTTGCAGAGCAATAACGTAAATATAGAAGATATTTTTCAACTACATGGACAAGAAAAAGTGAGTATGGAGAGAGACTTATAAGTTGATGCATCAAGTTAGAATGAATCAGTAAATTGAAGTTACAAAATAAAAGCATAATGAGCTCATTAAGTAGTTTTCACTAGTAGTTTCACTAGAGGCATATCTGCATTTAAAAACTATCAAAGGGAGCTATTTGCCTATTTATATATTTATTAGATATATCATAATAATACTTTTAGGTGAAAACGCAGACATGTCCAAATCGTTTTTCTTCCCAAAACCCTCTATCATTCTAGAGGGTTATGCTCTTTCCTAATTTTGATGATAATTATTGAAGAAGGTTGTGTTCAAATTTACTTCTTCAAAATCACAAATTTCTACTCTCAAATATTAAAGAATATGAATATAATACATTGATAAGTCTTTGATACATCTTTCCAATCAAAAGTATGTCAAAAAATTCTTAGTCTAATAAACAACGGTGTGCAAAATTTCATTTTATCTGGAAGTTGAGTCTCACGCGCAGACACTAAAACCAAGCTAGTATTTTATGAATTAGTATGATAAAAATAGTTCAATAAATTGAAAATTGTTGGTATTTTTTTACTAACAAAATAAATAGAGAGAGGGAGAAGATAACAGGGTATTATTAGAACAGATTAGTGAGTCGGTGAAATTTTTTTTGTGAATTTTTGAATTTTTCAACAAAATTAATCTTCTATCATGCTTGGTGAGAAGTTGGTAACATTAAGTTTCTGATTTTCTAATCTTGATAACCAGGTGGACCCTGGTTCAAATCCCAAGCGGAGAACAATTTTTGAACACAGCACAATCACATAGATACGGTCTTTCGGAGGAGACGATAAGCCGTCGATCCCGACTACCTAAAAAAAAGTAGTCGTCATCTATCATCCATTTCATTACCCACGCACAAGCCTATGAGCTCATGTGGGCTTCACCCTCATAAACAAATATAAACATTTAAAATACTGTACGTGAGTTTCAATGCTCATCATCATCAGTGGAGTGTTTTAAATAAACTTTGTGGAACTGACAACCTTTGTTTTCACTAAACTAAATTAGAATGAAATATGTTGATAATACTTCTCTCGAAGAGCTAAATATAGAGTGGAACCAAAACTGTCGAACGGAAGAAGCTAGATCAAATTGATCTATCATCTAACACGCTAAGCTAGATCAAGGTAATTCGATAAAAATTCAATCTAATTATAGTCCGGCCAAGCAAAGAAGAGCCTCTGACAAGATGGGAAAATCACTCCAGCTCGGTCAATATTGGTTCAAAAATTATTGATTTGGTCTCAATTGCAGGAAACATTCTGATCGACAATTTGAGACCGAATTAATAATTTTTGAACCAATATTGACCGAGCTGGAGTCATTTTCCCATCTTGCCAGAGGCTCTTCTTTGCTTGGCCAGACTATACCTTGAGTTGGATAAATTATGATTCATGTTTCTGTTTTGCAGAGAATAGACTTCACCACAGTGTTCGAGTTAAGAGCGAAATCACAATCAGCGGAAATATTCAGGCCTACAACGAGTGAACTGCAAAACTCACGACTAGCACAAATTGCCCGATATGTTGCTCATACAGGACAAGTAAGTTATAATTGATCGAATAAAATACATTGAATTGATAAATTATGATGAATTAATACAATTTGAAATATTTCTTATCAAGGTTTTTCTTTCTCCATTGATCCCATAGGTAGTTTCTCCATTTTTCCAAAGATGCCATATTATTTGAGTAAAAATTGTGTTTAATCAACCGTAGGATACAATAAATTTTTTTCAATTCTATTCAAGAAAACACATTTTAATTTCATTTTTTTAAATTGATAACAATTAATCGATAAATCTCAAATTGAACAGTCTTTCTTGAGACTAAAAAATTGTGTGTTTTTCAGCAGGTACCTTATCTCTTCAGAAAGTTTTATGAATTGAAACTTCACTATGAGGAAAATCTTAAAAATCATTGCAACTTTTAAATGCTTAGTATAATCCACCACCATGGTCGAATGATAATCAAGAAGAGAGATGGAATATGAGATTGAATAGAATAGAATAGGGATTTTTGAAACGGTACCTAATAGAATGATAGAGCTACCGTACTAGAAAAATAATAAAATTGATATTTTAGTAGACCTATATGTTTGAAATCAGAAACTAAACTGACTCTTGAACCCAGTCCTGAGTGATCAAGGTATATGACTTACTTTTACAACAATACAAAAACCTCACAAACCAAAATCACTGATCAATAGAATAAAAAAAACATAAAGCTGGTTGAGTGTTTGTCTAGGCCCATTCCACACAGAATACATCATCACATCGATATTTGAAGTCCCAAAATGTCCATAAATTGCTAGATTATTCAATGAATTTTACTTATTTGTAAGTGGTTTCAAAGTGATTTGGTTTTAAAAGTTGATTACTTTCCAATGGTTAATGGAAGAATAATTTGAATAATTCTTAATGATTATTGATGATAATGGATAAAGACTGTATGAATTGGTATTCTACTCTCACCATCTGTCACAATTGAAATATTATTAAATATATTAAATAAAATATATAATATCTAGGTACTAATATTCATTCATACATTTATTCATATTATGCTTACCACTATACATAGAACGCATACAGAGCTGTATTTGTACCTACCTGAAAGCTAAACTTGAAAACTTAGGGCTATTTAAAATGAAATGAAAATCAAATACCCTTTTAAAAACTTTAAAATAATTAAAACACAAAACATGTATATTTTAAAAAATATGTAAATCATCATTATTTCATTTCATTTTTCAACTACCTGAAAGCTTATAGATAATTCTACTCATTTTAAAAATACTTGAAATTCACCACCTGTCTAAACTATGTTGCTGTTTGTTAAATTTTCAGATCCTGAACATTGGCGATGTACCATCGTGGATGAACCAGGAAGTGCAAGAATCCGATGGATTCATCACCAGGTGTATTCTTTGTATGCCAATCGCCAATGGCCAGAAAGAAGTGATTGGTGTCGCTCAACTAATAAATAAGGTTCGATTTTCATTGACATATCAACCGATGTATAACTCTTGGTCCAATCTAGCTAGTCCAGTAGTTCAGTTTAACTCTAGTCCAGTAGCTCTATATCCATTACTTTTCAGTATGGAATTATTATTGTATAACAATGTACAGGTGGCCTGTGGGCCTATGGGCCTTCCGAACTCATTTATTTTACTTTTTGTTTTGATGCCTGTACTTCTTCCATTGAACCAATAAAAAGTTTAAAATTATGAATTATTTTTGTTAAAACCAATTCAATTAAATTATTGAGCTTCTCGGTTTTCAGGAAACAGGACAACCATTCACGGATGGAGATGTGTCAATATTTGAGGCGTTTGCAATATTCTGTGGCCTAGGAATTCACAATACACAGATGTATGAGAATGCATGTAAGTTACCATAATCATGTAGAATTCAATTCATGTTTAGAAGACTTGATATTCAATAAATAATGAGTATGCTTTGCATCAAAGTTTTCTGAGACTGTGAAAATAGATTTTGAAATCAATATAAAAATGGGAATAGGGATATTACTTTTTTCAAAACGAATGTAAACTAGCAAAACTTGTCAACAAAAAATCCTGTCAACGCACAGGATTATAGTTCATATTGACAGTTGCTGGGTACTCATGCAATAGATATTGGGTCACATTTTCTTGCCATAGGCTACTATATTTTCTGCTATTCTTGGATTGTTATTTCAATGAATGTTAGAAATTAAAGATTACGAAGCATAGTAATGAAACGAGACCTACTTGTCTCTTGTGAAAGATGTAGGCTTTCAATATTCAACATAATACTTAAATTATATTAAATAATAATAATTATAATAATATTCATCGTAATAATGATTATTGATTTCTTTCAGGTAAATTAATGGCAAAACAAAAAGTTGCTCTAGAATGTTTATCGTATCATGCCACGGCATCAGTTGATGATACGATAAAGCTCAATGAGGATACAATACCTAAAGCGGAGGCCTATAACTTGTACAGGTATATACATCATCACTTGAGTTGACAATCCTATAAACATCTTTCACACAATCCATGAACGTTTTTTCACATAAAAAATCACTATTTTACTCAGTAAATTATTTGAAATATCCTTAATTTTCATTGTAATTTAATGTTTAGAAATATATTAGTATATAATATATATATATATATAGAAGGTCGAGAGGTGGTACACAAATAATATAAAGTTACGGTACTGAACTGCATAATCCAATAAAAAAAAAATTATTCTGATGAATATATGAAATGGATTACTGTATATTGAGTGATAAATTTTACAGTAACGTGTGTATCAAATACTAGGCAGTAGGCCTTTATCCTATGATAATAAATTGTAAGAGACTTGATATTTTTAAGGTGGTAGTGGAGAACATTGTAATATTACTTGAGAGTAAATTACGTTCAATTTTAGGTACTCATGAGGAATTAGATTGAAAAATAAGATTGAATTTAGACAAAGTGATTTGAATTGTTTGAACAAACCTAACTTCAAATTAGAAGGTTTGAACAAACCTAATAGTTCTCAAATTAGTGGAATGGAAATAATGTATACAAGAATATACTTAAAGATTGATGAAAGTAAACATTATAACAAGATCTAATAAAATGTAAGAAGTTTTTAATCATTTTAATCCTATTGAGCTTCTAATTATTGAACACTGAATTCATTTCAGCTTCACATTCATCGATTTCGGCCTAAGTGATGAAGATACTTGCAGAGCAACGATTAGAATGTTCCTGCAATGCAATTTAGTCGATCAATTTCATATTCCATATACAGTGAGTAGTATAGCCTTAGATGAAAATTATATTAAGCTCACATAGACAATTCTAACATTGTAGACTGTACACTGTACAATCATATACAAACATATAAAGAAAACTTTGCAATGGAAGTCTTCGATCAGTTAAGGAGGAGGAGCCCTTGATTTTTAATAATATTGTTAATTGATTTATTATTCTTAATAATATTTTTAATAAATCATTTGTTTTGGTAGAGTAGTCATTACTGTCCAAACCACGTCATTGAAATGAAAATTTAATTCTATTATATTCTGAGTTCGCTCATGTTGTATCTCCTGGAAATGTTTTTCAAATAATTATTGTAACAGATAATATGTAGGGGTGATATTTTAAGAAAACTTCTAGACCATTCTATAATAATTTCAAATGATTAAAAGTTATTTTATTGAATACAAGATAGGCCTATGATATAATATATGAGTGAGTGAGTTGATATATAAGTATAGCACTGTTTTTTATTTTTATTAAATAATCTCAGTAACCTTTTCAATTATTTTTTATTAATGCATTACAGGTTTCGACTATTTTTAGTCATTTACAAATGCGAATGAACAAATAAAAAAATTAATTCTATAATAAGTAGGCCTACTGTATGTTAAAAACAGTGATAGAAGTAGCCCTAAGATAAAGGAAACAATAAGTAGAGAAGTTTCACATATAACAGGTAGCGTAGTTATATGACATTAATTTATTACTTCTAATTACCAAATCTCGCTGTTTAATGTATGAAAGGCCTAAATAGTTCAATGAATGCATGTTTCAGGTTCTATGTAGGTGGATACTGAGTGTGAAGAAAAATTACCGTCCTGTTAAATACCATAATTGGCGACATGCTCTAAATGTTACACAAACTATGTTTGCAATGCTTAAAACGGGAAAAATGGAGAGATTTATGAGTGACTTGGAGGTGAGTGTTACTTAATTATTTTAATTTCTTCTTGATTGAGATAGACTTATTCGTTACTACTATCACTCACCTTTGTTTCAATTGATAGTTGGATATGAATTATAGTTACAATAAATGAATTATACCTAAATTTCCTATTTTTTGTTTGTCAATGGCTCAACAGCCCTATGAAGGGCCTAGGCCTACCAGCTGATTGCCAGTTTCATATTCACCAAACTATACAGTCCATCCTGGAAGCAAAGAAGACACCCCGGCAAGATGGGAAAACGACTCCAGCCCGGCCAATACCGGCCCAAAAGCCATAAATTCTCAAAAAAACCCACAGCCCCCGAACCAACACCGACCGAGTCGAAGCCACCCCCCACCCCGCCAGAATGCCCTCCCAGCCCGGACAGAAAATACAGCAGGCGAATAATCATCAGCCAGGATAGAGGTAACGTGTGGTTAGCACGTCGATCCTCTCAACCATAAGCCAGTCTTCACAAACAAGTGAAGATGCAGAACACCTCTGAATAACATGCAGTTAATCAGTTAGAGTGTAATGCAACAATTACTATTCCTCCAGAAATGGGAAACGACTGACTGTCTCTACTAACGACAGCCAATCTCCCAAAGGAGGGGAACCTAAATATTTCCCATATAGAATAATAAGAATTTGAATTCATTAAAACTTCATTAAGTTTCACTAAACTTTGAGTTTACTTAGATCTGTTTTCCTTCTTGTTCAGATTTTTTAAATAAAAAACATGGATTACTCATCACAAATCTGAACATTCTCAAGAGCGGTTAACAAGTATATTATGTAGGCCTATAACGTAACTTATATTATCAAGTTTCACATAATATGAGATCCTAATTCATTACCTACTCAAATATTGGAGCTACGATTTTTCCAACTATAAGTTATCCTAAATGAGTTCACTGAGATCTGTTTTCTTTTGTTTGAAATAAAAAGACTAATTAAGTACGTTATTGAACTGAGAACTAATAACCCCATCACGGAAAGTGAGAGACATCATGCATGAAACTAGACATAAAATTAACAATAGGCTACTTCTTGTGGACACAGTAATTGGTGAAATAAACATTTTTTTTTTTGAGGGTGATGCCCACATGGGCTCTTGGGCCTGTGCGTGGGTAATGGGAAGGATGAAGATGAGAGATGAATAGACCTACTGCTTTAGGTGGGTTCCGAACCACCGGGAAACGATTTTAGAGGCTCATGAATTGAATTCAGAGGAACCGGTCACCGTTACAACAGTGGTGGTAGGGGCACGTCGCTTATCTAATCTCACCGATTAGACGCTCTCTACCACTGGGACAAACCGCTTCCCAATTATCAAAATTACTTCTTTTGTTAAAATTAATTAACTTTTGGGTCGTGAATTGATCGTAGCCTATTACTTCCATAAAACTCATTATGTAGAGTACGTTTTAACCCATCAGCTTCGAAATGTAAAAATAATGATCGAATTATTCCAGATCCTTGGATTACTTGTAGCTTGTCTCTGCCACGATTTGGACCATCGAGGAACGAATAATGCATTCCAAACAAAAACCGAATCGCCTCTAGCAATACTGTACACAACAAGCACAATGGAACATCATCATTTTGACCAGTGTGTCATGATTTTGAATAGCGAAGGCAATAATATTTTTGAGGTGAGACAGCATTTCTAGATTGGTTTATTATTTGAGATTTATTACGAGTAGTAGCTTCAAAATGTTCTGACTTTGACATTGCAATGTGCCAAAGGGTTATGTTCTATGTTGATGAATGAATTACTTTTTTCTTTATTTGGGGTTATGAAAATATTATTCATTCATATTATCTCAATTAGCCTATTTATTTATTTATTCATATAGCCTATCTCGAATATTTATGACTGACTTATTGAAATAATTCAATTAGTATGTGGAAGTAGTAGTCCTAGTGAGGACTCCCAACTTAGTCTAAAAACTTTAATAATGATTATAAGTTAGAAATGAATTGCTTATTAGCCAAGACTAGATCGCAATAGTAGAAGGGAAGCGAAAAATATTATCTCAATTTAAGAGATTAATAAGAACAAAAATTCGTTAAAAAAAATAAAAGTTGCTTCATACATTATCATACACTATTTTTTATCTATGGTACTTATATTCTTTCTTGTTATTTTTAACATAACTTAGGATAAAATAAATTATATAAGATATGATAAGATAACATTATAATATCAACTAAAATACAATCAATTCAATTTTTTATTAGGCACTCAACCCAGAAGACTACAGAACTGTGATGAAAATAGTTGAGAATTCAATCCTTTCAACCGACCTGGCAATGTATTTCAAGAAGAGAAGTAGTTTTTTAGAACTTATTGACAATGGAGAGTTTGACTGGCAGAGTGAGGGAAAGAAAGAATGTAAGTAAGAAACACTTAACTATAATTTTCTCCCTTAACTACTAATAATTATTGGGAATAATGAATAGTTGTTTTTTCAATAGAATCAGTAGTCAAGAATGATTATTCAATCAATTTCTTGAGATTTTGGTGCTCCAGCCTATAATTTGGAAAAATGATATGCTCGAATTAATAAAGGTTTTAAATTTACTATCATATTTGAAGATGAATTAAGAGTAATGTTTTGTGTATTGTATATTACCAAGCATTCCATCTTACATTCAGGCACATTCAACAATACAAGGAGGTTACCTCCTTGGTATAGAATTCAAGAGTCTCAGTTATCTTGATAGTTGGTAGATGGCGCTCGGTACTCCCTTTCAGAGGAAGAACACTAAAAAAATACATGTCTTCTTAAGTCTTCTAAAAAAATACATTTTTTTATAATAATGATAATAAAATTGAGATAATTTATTCGAAATTAATAAACTGTATGCTGTTATGACCTTTTATCTAGAGAATTTCGAATGTAAATTAAAAAAAGTATCTGAAAAATTCAAAATAATTTTAAAAAATGGAATAATGATAATCTTGATCATTTATTCGAAATTGATGTACTGTATGCTGTTATTTCTTTTTATTCTTACTGCCATTTCTACTTCTATTCATCAATTGATTTACAGTACTGTGTGGTATGATGATGACCGCTTGTGATGTGAGTGCCATTGCCAAACCGTGGGAAGTTCAGCACAAAATGGCCAAACTAGTTGCAGATGAATTCTTCGACCAAGGAGATCTGGAGAAATTGCAGTTGAATCAACAACCAGTTGTAAGTGTTGAATAATTAGGTTCTTTATCAAATTCAGTATACTGAACTGCATGTGGGCACCACTCTGGAAATGACTATAGTTGGTTTATACAACATCGTTTATAATTGTAATAAAATCGCCTTATCACTGTGTAACTTCTACTTCATTGTATAGGAATCCTGAGAAACCATTTATTAAAACCATGGCAGGTATTCATAAATTTCAAAGCGAAACTTACTCAATTTTTCTTTGATGAGGCTGGGTACAGCAGATAATCTAGAATGATTTTGAAGCCATCCAATTACATGGATCAGAAAATGCTTGAAATCTGCCTTATCTAGTGTAGAAATGGAAAGGAGAAAATTGGTAACTTATGATATCGTATTATTGGGAAAATAGTTCCAAAAAATACATCACTGATTACTTAGAAAATAAAAGCCCTAGCTCATGAATTATTATTCCAGCATTAAACATTATTATATTTATTAGCCTACTATTATCATATAACAAATTATTCTTAGATTGAAAGAAATTGGAAAAAAGGTTTCTCGCTTGCAATTCTTAGGATTAACGTTAACATTAAAGTAACATTTTATACGAGTTCTCTAAAAGAAATCCAATTTATATTCAATAGCAATTTTATAATATCTTATAATTCAATATCTTTAGTTCCTTCCGACAACTTATATTTATAGATGAAAATTATATTTTTTATCTCAAGAATTAACTTGTGAGGACATAATACATTTGATAAAAATAAATTTTTAAACTGGACTTACATTTTCCAGGCAATGATGGATCGAGAGAAAAAAGATGAGTTGCCGCAAATGCAGGTTGAGTTCATAGACATCATCTGCCTTCCACTCTATAAGGTAAAGTACTAACTTTACCTCACATGGTTCACATTTCTCATTCTTCAACATTTTGTGCATTGCAATCCTATTGTCAACATGTCAAAAGCAAATTCAAATCAATTTCATCTTCACTAATCACTCTATACATTTAACGATTCAACAATAACAATAAAAATTATAAAAAGAGATTGGGTGTGATTTGGTAAATCACTTTTCTGAAGATTTATAAACGTTTCCAAGAAGTATGAACGAGGCAAGCCTACCGTTTCATTCTCATCCTAAATTTCATTAATTTCTACATTATTTACGTCATCATTGTTGCTAATTTATAATATATTCATTTTAAATAACTATTGTTAAAATAATATGATATTAGAACTTCTTAGTCCTAACTCCGCCTAATAAAGGATATTTTCATTTCATTTCATATTTTAATATTTTAAAGTTGATTTTCAAGTGAATCAGTCAGTGAGTGCGTTTTTATAAAGTTTGTTGTATTACTGCGATGATCTTCCTTTTGGAGGATAGTTTATATAAGATATCAACATGAAAGTTAGCAACTCATGATTTTTTTTTTTTATTGCGGATGATGCCCACATAAGCATTTTAGCTTGTGCGTGGGTAATGGATCATGAGTGCGAAGGTGATTGATGAGGTATAATAATAATAATAGGGGGTGAAAAAGTAATAATTGATGAGGTGAAAAACAGCCATGCCACTGGGATTCGAACCCAGACCTGCGGCATTGCTAGCGGACTGAAGGTTGTGACGCCCTAGCCCACTGCGCCACCGAGGCCGGCAAAAAAAAATTGTATTTAACGTTTTCCTGAAGTAGGTCGTTGGTGGTTATACAATTCTAACGTTTTTTTAAAACGCTTTTTACAACTCTTTAGAAGCCCATTTTAGCCTATATTTCCGTAAAAAAGAACTCCAGGGTGGTTCTGATAAATGACTAGGTACCATACTTGAAACTGGGAAATTGATGAAGTTTCATTTGTTGTAGGTACTATCCGGAAGTAATATGGTTTCATTTGTTGTAGGTACTATCCGAAAGTAATAAGGTTTCATTTGTTGTAGGTACTATCCGAAAGTAATAAGGTTTCATTTGTTGTAGGTACTATCCAAAAGTAATAAGGTTTCATTTGTTGTAGGTACTATCCGATACATTTCCATGGATCAAGCCACTCTACGAAGGCTGTATTGAGAATAAACAGCACTGGCAAGATTTAGCAGAGAAGGTTGAAATGGGTTTGACGTGGATCGATCACGACGTTATTGAGAAGCCAGTAGAAGAGTTTTCAGGTACCGTAAATTCATAAATAGTTGAATTAGGAAAAAAATACCGTCACAATACACTCTACATTGTTACTTCTCAGCTCTTCTAAGCGAGCCCGAATCAATAATATTAGTTTCATGATAATAGAAAACAATAACCAATTTATTATAGCAGCCAAAAGTTTGTTAAAATTTAATTTCAACTGCAACTGAAATTCACAATCAAGTTACCTAAAAAAACTTTCATTCAATAGTAATTGGAGTAATTGTCATTTAACAGACTCGAAATAAGCCCATGTCTGAAGTAGCAGTAGCCTAATAGAAATAATGAAATTACTGAGTTGAAATGGCTTAATGTAAGCACTTCTGTAGCATTAAAGAAATATATTGAGTCAATTAACGAAAAAATCTTGATGAGTAACGTGTTGTGAAACCTAGAAAGTTCTGAAAATTCAAAAAGGACTTTTTCAATAAAAAAATAAAAAAAAAATGACAGGGAAATGTTTTCCTGGGAATGAGTTTCCTTATTCACAAATTGGAATGAGTTTCAACTTTAAATTGAAAATTAATATGAACATTATCTGATTCATAATTATTTTCCAACAGTTTTGGACGTGACGAAGGATATAGAGTTCACAGTCACAACACTCAATTGTGCTCATGCTACTGAAAAGAAGGTAATGAGAATTTGCAAAAACGTTTTCAATCATCAAGTTAGAGCCTTCTATTCTTCTATCTGTAATGATTTTCTTTAATTGAAGTTAGAAAATTAAGTAAATCAATTTTTAGTTCTAGTAAAGATAATAAAGGACTATAATAATATGCTATGCTTTTTCAGTGTTTCTAGTTATGAATATTACTAGAAAATTGTTTAAAATGAAATTACTAGGTTGAAATAGCTTAATAATTTGAAAACGATGATGTCCATTAAAGAATGCAAGTGCTAATCATCCCTTCAAAACCTTATCAAAAGTGAGATATATAATAAAAAACTGTGATCAATATAGTTGAGAATTGACACTGAACTCAGAGAATCATGAATAAGTGAGGAGATAGACAGAAAATATGATGAATGTGCCTGAATAAATTATTTAAAGAATGATTTCTTTTTACACAAATTCTTGTATTTTTATTATTGGTATCGACTGTCGAGCCTGACTCGAGAGTTCAAACATGCAATCGGATGGCAGTGATCCCGAGGACAATAATTACATTTTTTAAAGGGAGCCGGAAAACGTATTACAAGCAAGAAAAACGTGTAGCCTAATAATAGTTTAGGTTCATATCAGAGAAGTCTAGTACAAATAATTTTACTACCACACAGAATTTCTATTAAAATATGAATGTAATTCATGTATTTTGATTTTGAATTTTTCCAAGTCTCAAAAATTAAAATTTATTTTTTCCAGCCAAACGTGCCACCCGACCAACCAAACGCAACATCAACCAAGACTACACAGAGAACGAACAACGGTTCGGTGACAGCAAGATTCACGAGTTTGAGACGGACTAAACACCTGGGCAAATCGGTCCGAGCCAGGCTGAGTCGGTCCATGTACAACACAACGCGGCCTCCTGAAGATGAGCCCACCTCACCCACGTCCAACACGCCACCGGTCTCAATGAGTGAGAGCAAGAGTTGGGCCACTGCCCCCACTCCACCCCCACTCAAAACCTCAACCACACCACATCCCCACAAAACAAAAAGCAAATTATGCATGTTAGTCTAGCTAGTTAGTTCCTACTTTCGTAAATTCTCTGTCTTCCTTCAAAATTTTTATTCTCTAGTCCAATATTGTGAATATAATAGAATATGTATTGCATTCTTCATTGTACTAAACAATACGGTTGAAATTTTTTGGTAGGAAATAATGTAACATTATTTTGACAGAGGAGAACCCTGTAATTGATTTCCTATTCTTTCTATTTCTTAATTTTTTGATTCTTTGGATGAGTGACCATTGATTTTCAAAAAGCTGATTTTATATCATGGATTAATCTACCTCACATGGTATTATTGACGACACATTATTTCCAACTATTTTGGATAATCAAACGTTTTAATTCATGGCCTATAATTTGTGAAAAACGTGTAAATGAATAATGATTAAAACATTATGAGTTGAAAATGATTGAAAACAATGAATATCCAAGGAAATCGTCATTTACATGTTTGGAGTTCTTTTTTAAGAGGAGGTATACTTGGTTACTATGAGAAGGTACTTGCGTTTACTTAGTAAGTTACTTACCTACCTCTTCGAAACTGGCTGATAATCCAATATCCTACAGAAGGGGAGTCCGATGCTATTGTCAATGACAATCCAGCAACCATTTTCTAGTCATTTCTCTCTAGTCAGTGTTATTTCTACTAATCTTGTTCCTAGTCGATTCCAACATGAATAATCATAAAATGACGTTCGAATGCAATAATAGGAAGGCAATTTGAGTTTTAGAACTAAAAGTATAGTTATTTATCACTCGAGGCCTATGTTGGACGTTAAACACTATCATAATAAATAATGTCTTCTGGCTACGAATGGATTGTAAATATATTTCAAGTCTAGTTGAAATTAATGAAAATTTTACAAATTATTATTATTTTCAAATTGATGAGAAATTAACATGAAAATTTAAATAAAAATGTAGATCATCTCCTGGTCTCTCACTTGAATATTGATTGACTGTTCATACTTCCAGTAATGTTAGTTGTATAGCAGCCATCTTTTTCCGGTTATGCATATTACAATTCAATAATAAGATGATCGTCTTCATCTGTAAATATTTGTCAATAGATGTATTACAAATTCTGCTTCGATAATATAGATTATTTAATGTTATAGGGTGAGATGATTTATTAGTGTTCTAGGCTAGTTGAGAAAAAAGTAGAGAAACATTTATATTTTGTTATCGTGAGATATTTTATACAATAAGTGGCTGTGGTTTTTGATGAGTGTTGGTTTCACCTAAAAAAATGTACATAACTTTAGAGTGGATGCATGTGTGAGTTTTTATCTGAAGATCTAGTAGAGCTGATAATTTGCACTTTTTTATAATGTTTTACACTGATTGAAAATTTGATGTACAATAATTATTAGCTGTGTAAAGTGATGTGTTGACAATGGAGTTACTGTGATTCAGGATGGATTTTTCGTTACCATATGGTTAAACTGTGATAGTATAAATAAAAGAACTTTTAATTTGAAAATCAACTAGTCAGGGTGATAAAATTGCAGGACGTGAAGTCTCCGTAATCTATGTTTAAAAACGAAGTCAAACAAAACGAAGATAAGCTAGGTTTGAACTGTACACTCCCGATTTATCAGAAAAGTTACCGTACACTTTAAACAAAGCTTAACCTTGATTTTGTCCATCCACGGAGTGTTCGGACCTAAGCTCCTCCCCCATTTTGACGTCGCAGGCGGCTGTAGCCAATGGCAAGTAAGATCATCATGCTGCAGATGTTACTTTTTAGGTCACAGTCATGCTGTGAAAATCATGGAACGCAAGCCTTTCACTTTTCAGTGGATTTATCGAAATTTATGTGCTTGTGTTCTTTCAGCTGATTTAAATGATTCAAACCTCTCATAAAAGATTTTTGGTGGTTATGTTTTGTTCTTTGTTCCACCTTCAACAGAACAGCATAATTCTTTAAAAAATACTGATATTGGTTCAATTGAATTCAGAGTACCGTACATACAATAATCACATTAATTTCTTGCATAATTAATTTCAAATTTCATAGAAATTAGGTTATATACTTGAATTTGTAGTACGTTAGTGTTTAGTTGAATGAGTTCAAAACTCCCGGCTTGAAGCGAGTAGTCGAAATAATAATAACAAAAATATGATTATGAATGTTTCTGTTTCAACAAAGTGATATTGATAATAATCATTCTTATATTAGAACGAAGTGAATTTTGCCGATCAACAAATAATAACCATAAAAACAAAAATATTTTAAAGGCCACTTAGTTCCAACATCGTTGAGGAGTTTCTACTTTCCAGGCAATTGCGACCGCTTGTGAGCTGGTCGGATCATGACGTCAGAGCCTCGGAGGCGGGGCTTAGGTCCGAACACTCAGTGGACGGAGTATAACTCAGTTTGAACAAAGATGTTGCGAACGGATAGTTAAAAATTGAACTGCGTTCGAATGATTGGAGGAGTTTTTTGACGGAAGAGTTGATGAATATATATGAATGAAAATCAATACGACTAGATAATATTGAATTTAAATTATTTCAATGAATTCAAATAAATATGTTATACAAAATATTATTATGTATACGAGTACAGTATTAAAAAAACTGGAAGATGAAATAATATTTAAGTTATTTAAGATCTCACAAGTTCTCTTCTATGTTCTATTATTTAGTTAATACTAGAACTTATAAGAGAAGCTAGTAAGGGTTTAATTGAGAAAAATTTAAATTTCTTACAGCTACCTCTGAAGTAGGGGAAAACGGATCTCATAAAAAACCTGTCAAAAATTATAGTTGGAAAATCTGATTATGTAGATATTTCTGGTATACTGGTAACTAGAATTCAATTCATTATTTTTTAAAGAGTATTTATTGATTCAAATATAATTCAGAATCTGTTCAGATTGAAATAATTGAAAAGAACGTGAAAATCGATTTATTCATGAATATCAAAGACCAGAATTGAAATATCTGCAAGGTTGATTCTGTAAGCGAATTTAATTCGACTTATAAAAACCATTTCAAATTATTTTCAAACACTATTAATATGAGATTATGATATAAGTTCACATGAATCTTCTCTCTTATTTTTTGTTTGAGTGAGAACAATGGCAAAGCAATACTGATTATTAATTTGTAATAAGTAGTTCAATGTGCAATTCTATTTGTAAATAAGTTCTTCCATGTGAAAATTTATACGTTATTGAATGTAGTAGATTCGATTGTGGAACTGTAAATAAAATTAAAAATTTGTCAAATCAACTTCACCTGAAAAGGCCTAAAATAAACCTTACATTTGTACTGTGCTATGTTCATTCAATATTCCATTCCATTAAATTGATAGTCTAAGCTTTTTTAGCTATTTTTCCATCACAAAAGGTAAGAGGAAAGCACCCATTAATATGGGAGCTGCCAAATGATTAATTTATCCTTGTCCAAATTTCAACCAGTTAAGATTCAAAGTTGATAGTCCAATGACTATTTACTCCACTCTAATATTTCCAATGAAAATAATGGTAATATGTCATATCAGGTTGCGATTCTGCCACTAATCAATTTGTAAAACTATCATTATTCTCATCGCGGTTTCCGGAAAAGGAATCTGTGGATTGTGTGATGCACATTTTGCATCACCTGAGTCATGGCCAAAGTTTCAACATTAAAACTCGACCATGCCTGAGTCTACTTATCGTATATTATACATTGATTCACAAAAAGCATAGTGTAAGAAGCATTGTTCATTTTTTTCATCATAACCTCCATTTATTTGGCACGTGTTTTTAACACAGCCATACAACGCTGTCACTGTGCAAGCGTCATAGGAACGAGGAAATTCTTGGGCATGTACGTTGAAATAGGTGATACATATAAAGAGAATAATCATGCCAGTAATAGTTAAATCTAAATCTATACAATGTATTATACCGGCTTAGAGAGCTGAACTATTGCCCAATTGACTGCTTTTCAAGAGAGCTAGCAATTGAATGCTGTATAGAGTGGTCATTAAGCAGCGAGTGAGCACATAACTCACGTTTTGCACATTGTCATAGCACCACCCAACGTATTCAATAGAACAGTAATCCATGGGTACGCAAAAACTTGAGGATTAATTATTTTGAATTGAATTAATAACTGATTTATTTTGAAAAGGTTGATGGTTTGTCAGAGGTTCTCTTAAAAAAGAGAAAATAATAACTTCCATTAATATAAATAATTATTATAAAATTTATTTAATCGAATATTATAATTTAAATCTTAAAAATAGTTATTATAAAGACCAAATTTGGTTCAGTTACGTTGATAAATAAGTGTTAATTTACATAAACACAGCTGAAAATAAAATCTGTATACATATTTCAACAATATTATTGAATTATTTATTGCACATGATTCATCATTTATCACATTGAATGTAATTTATTCAATATAATTCGAATAGAAAACGTATTCATTCAGATGTTCAACTGAGCCTACTATTATTAAATAGGAGTAGGCGAGATATTTGTATATTGAATGAGAATTATACAGTATTACAAACTTTGTATCAAGTGGAAGCACGAGGACATTTGACATTTTAAGTTCATAAAAAATTACAATATTCTTGTATGTTCAATAGGATATTTCAGTCAATTTATTGATAGTTTTGATGATAATTCAAGTCTTTCATACATATAAAATTTCAATAAATGTAGAAAAGTGTAGGAAATAGGGGAGTACATGTTAGATATTATTTATTTAAGATTGGGTGAACCAAACTTAGGCTATTGCATAATGGGATAATGAAAAAGAGGGAGAAAGTTGTAATGATTGCATAAAAAATATTAAGTTTTTACTTATTTTCCTGATACTCTGGAAATTATCTTGTAAAAAATGAATCCGTGAATCTTGGAACAATGATTATTTACGCAACATTAGGAAAAAAGGCATGAAATGATATGAAAAAATATTCTGTTTTCTTCAACAATTAAACTTTCTAAATAGATAGGCGATTGACATTTATCCATGGGAAGCAGAAGTTGAAAAAAAATGTCGAAAACTGTTAACATGGATAGTTGGTATAGGAATACGGATATGAGTTCAATCTCATAAGCACTAATTTGAAATTAGTGGGTAGAGCATTGATGCTTTAGACTATTAATATTTGGCAAAATATTGGTCTCTTCTAGAAAATAAAGGATTTCTACGTTAAAAATAAGAAGTTAGCCCACTTCTTTTCTTCTATTGCACCAATGTTGTTGAAGATTTTAGAGTCTTTTTCAAGGACATCAATGTTTCAATGTTGTTGAAGATTTTAAAGTCTTTTTCAAGCACTTGAAAAGTTCATAATTTTTCAATAGAAAACGTATCAGTCGTCGTTGAATTGTATCAATAACAAGAAATGTTACAAAATTCAATTAATAGCAAAATTAATGCTAGCAAATTTCCTAGCATGGTTCTATTTATCTTACTGTCAAATTTAAAGAAAATGTTATATAAAAAATAATCACCGATCTAATAAGTAGTTAGCAATATAAAGTTAAAGTGGTGCTACAATAAAACCCTTTTTATAGTTTGGAAGTTAGCCTGAAGCTCCAAAAAAATAATATATTGCTCTACTTAGAAGAGAATTGGAACATGACTCAATAGTCATGATGAGAAACAATTTCTCAAACTTAGGTATTTATAGAGGAGAAACAATTTGATTTTACTACTACAGCAATAGACAATCAAATCATACATTCCATTGATTTAGGTATTTAAAATGGACCAAAATCCATTCAACCTCCAAAAAGGTTCTTATGAATCCTTAACTAAAAAGGTTCTTATGAATCTTTTGCACCAAAAAGTTGAAATCGTGGAGATTGTAGATTATTGAGAAATGAAATAAAATAGCTATTGAACCGTACATTCACGTAACAGGAATATAATTATGTGCTTAAACAATGAGTTACTATACTGAGTCACATTAATCATACATATTTGGTATAGAGATTGTAAAATCATAGTCAACAAACAATTAAAATTCTAGAGAGAAATAAGAAATAGTTAACAATTTGTACTATCTACACTATAACAGAACTTAGCTAGACACCGACAATAAATATTATTTCTATTATTGTACAATTTATAAAATATAACAAGAATGTAACAGATATTATGATTGTTCATAATAAAAATAGAAAAAGACTCAACAATGAAAGATTTTCTAACAAGGATTTAGTGTATAGATTATAGTGTGATTTTTATAAGTTAAAAGGCACCTTATAATTACAATATTATTATTCAGATTAAACCGATAACATTGAATTTCCCTCAATTCCAATTCATACTCTATAAATTCGAATTAATAAACAACAGCTTCAAGCTTATACTTACAATCTTCTTCCAAAATATCTAGTTTACAAATCCTATGAATTTATATTAATAAAATATATTTTCAACTCTAATAGTAATTTTTATAGTTATTCATAGATATTCTTCGAATAAAATTTAGAATAGAAACGTTTTAGGCACTTAGAGGCATCATCAGTCTTTGGATATCAATTATTGCATCTGGGAAACTTGGAAAAATACAGATTCGTTTCAAGATAACGAAAAGGAAGCACAATGATTTCAATATTCGAAAAATTCCAGTACAATCAATACTGAAACTGTCTATAGATTTCTTTTCGTTTACACATTGAAAGCAATGTATGAACATCAACTCATTTCATGAGACCGTTAGAAATACAATAAATCGTTTCGAAAGAACAAACAGAACAATAATTTAGATAGATAATGTTCAGTACAATAAATACTGAAACGGTTCACCTATTGCTTTTTGTTCTCGGACGAGAACAATGTATGCACATCATCTCATTTCATGGCCCACGGTCCATATAAAGTCATTTGTATGACTGCTCTACTAACCTTGGGTGTAGCCTATCAATCGCAAGGAGAGACCTCCTGTTTATCAGTGGATGAGGATGAGTCACGGGAGGGAGGGGCGCCGAGGAAGGGGTTGAGGAGGTCGGAGCAGGGATGCTTGTACCTGCAGTGAGTGCGCAGATTATCGCTTCTGGTGTAGGTGGCTCGGCAGATGGGACACACGAATCGGCCCGGATAGTGAACGTGATAGTGGTTCCTTATGTGTGTGACCACCTTGCCGCATAGCTTGCAGCGGTGAAGGTTGGAGAAGCCGGGCAGTCGATCGAATGTCAGCCGCATGTGCCACGCTTTCGAACCTGAAAAAGGTGACACAGTTACTTGTCAGAAATTGCACGAGCTGCACAAACTATATGGCATTCCCTTCCTCAAATCATTTGAAACAAGAACATCAATCAATTAAAATTGGATTAGAACCCATAATTCCAATACAACGGATGCGGCAGGGAATCGGGCGATTATGATAACAAAAATAATTCCAGGTCATGAAATACACTAACTTTATTATGATAATACCAATCGGAACTTATATATTATTTGACATTCGAAAATAATACAATACGAACAAACGTCATCAGGAATAGAAGGTAATGATTGATTTTTATTGCCAATTTTTATAAATAAATATTCTAGAGCTACAATTGTAGAAATCAATTGTTGAAAACATCCATTATGAGAGTGGCTTGCCTGGATGGTCCTAAATATTGGTCGTACAATTTGATTAGTTGAATAATAAATCTTTGACAAGTTAGCTGATATGTACAGAATATGATGAAGAACATACCTTGGCTTGAAATTTTAAAGAATGGTAAATATGTAAATTCCATTTATTATCAAAATTAGTGTATTTGATGATTTGAGATTTTTTTTGTTCTCAGTAGTTTTTTTTACTGATTGACTGGCGTACCCGTTATTTGCAATTTGTTCCTGTAGAAGAAAGGGGTTAAGAAAATGATTTGGAACGAAAACACAATCAAATCAAAATGAAATAAAAACACAAAAATCTCGATTCAATTGAAATTAAAGCACCACCATCATTTCATTACCTAGGGCTTGTTGTTTCTTTTATCTCAGGGCTACTTTTATCACTGTCTTTTCATTTTAAATAATAATTACAGTACCTTTATTATAAAAAGGGTACTGTGGCTAGGGCTTGTTTTATGAAATTTCAGAGGTCCTGAAGAACAAATAAAATACGACTATCAATATTATCTGTTACACGAATAGTCTATTTCTGAATCAAAATAAAATTGGAAACGTCATAATACGAGGGTTATTTTTTTTAACTTCCGATCGTGCCGCAGTGCGAGCAGCATTGGCCAACACTGCGCGGCGATGGACTATAATATAGTCCATATTATAGCTCTATAGTCCATATTATAGCTCTCCCACCATAACCTCACCCGGTTTCGGCCATCTGACGTCATTACTAATTCATCTAGCGACACATAAACATGGCCAATATGATAGAATCTCGCGCCAAGTGTGAGTTGCGAGGTGCAATTCGTTATTTGCAAGCTGAAGGGTTATCCGCAGCAGAAATTCACAGTAGAATGAAACGTGTATACGGTGAAAGCTTTATGAGTGACAGAGCACAGAGCAATGCGTGATTGGTGTTGGAAAAAAAGAGAGTAAAGCTCACATTGGGAGGCTAATGCTCATTCATGACGACGCCTGTCATTACAGTGCTGCTGTAACGAAGCGTCTTTTGAAGGGTCTAAATGAGACATTTTTGGCCATCCAGAGTATAGCCCTGACTTAGCACCAAGCGACTATAGCCTTTTCCCGGAACTGGAGAAGATGCTATAGGAGAGCAGAGGTTCTGAACGGACTATGCGCTGCAAGATGCTGTGAAAGCCCATCTAAAATCACTGGCGGCAAACTCCTTTGAACAAGTTATAAGGGAGCTTGTCTCCAGGTACGAAAAATGCATCGATTTGAATGTTGACTATGTTGAGAAGTAACTAATAATATAGCGAACTTTTGATAACAAATTCATTCAATTACCCCCACTAGTTTCATTTTTATGCCACATCGGAAGTTCGATAAAAAAATAGCCCTCGTACTTTCAGTAGCTGGTGGTTGTTTCATAAGATTTCAGAGGTCTCACAAGAAAAAAAGCGATATCAATGGGAATCAGGTATTGTAGGCAAATTGACAGAATTGTCCAGTACAAAAACTATAACAAAATGGAATTTGGCGTCGCATGGGGTTGGAAAACCTGTGCGTGACAACGGTTTACAAGGCAATAGTGTTTTTTTATTGTTCATCAGAAAATCGTTTCATTCCTGCTTTGAAAGAATTTATGAACAGGCCCCAAGGATATTTTAGAAGGGTTTGAAATAATTTATTCTAAGACAACTATATCTTTTCAATGATAGTTGATATGTTATTTGAACAAGTCGTTTTTAGTCCATAGTTTTGATAGTACCATTAAATATTGATAGTTTCTCAATAATACTAGTTGAGATACAACACTGTTGAAGTGAATAAGACTCCTGGACCCCGTGAATGACACAGATATAGGTTTGCCTAACTAACTTACTTGGGATACACAATAAGCATAGGTTGACGTGAGAGGATCTTTGAATCCGTACCTCAGTTACAATACAACTGTTTCAATATTTAGTCTATAGTATAATTATAGTAATCTTTCATTAGTCTATTATCTTGTATGTAACATAGCTTTTAAAAATATACTGTTGAAACTCTTGAAAAAAAGAAGAAATGATAAGATTAACAAATTATTATCATTACATAGTGAGTAGAGTACGCAGAATGAGCAACCTATGCAGTAAACAACCTATGAAGACTGGTCAAATATAGAATGGTTGAATTAAGCTTGAAAATATCCTATTTTGATAGGGGTTTTGTTGAAAATATTATGTGTTAGAAGGATATACTCGTACATAGGCTAAATAGAAAATAGGAGAAATAGAGGATTTTTTTATTTGAAAATATTCAATTGAAAAATTCATGTAATTGTATTATTGTATACAATGTAGGTATACAATTGAAATAATATTTCATTGGAATCTCCATACATTGCTATATAAATACACAAAGCTCATATAATATTGCAAGCTCATTTTCATTCATTAGATCTCGCTTGCTATTTACTACATTGATCAATATTTATAAGTCCTTTGTCTACTATTTTATAGGCAATTTATGAAGATTCTAATTAATAATTATCTAGCAGCAGCTGGTGTACTACAACATCTAATAATTCCTCCAAATTTAATAATACTTCAATATTAATGGATATGAATAGCATATCTTGAAAGGAACGTTTTTTGTTTGTATGACTGATTTTCAAAAGATACACTTTTATAAACCTTCGTTAACTGCTCATGCGATAAAGCAAACAAATGATAGCCATTTTTAATTTGACCGCAGGCGCGTCAAACAAATTGTACCTCTCAACCCTGAAATTTTATAAAATACAAATCTTCCTATATCCAGTGACATGGATTCCTAATTATAAAAATAAATAATTCTGAGACTAAAGAAAGCCTGGAAAGTAATTAAAATATAAATAGTATTCCTGTAAAAGCGTTGAAATTGTTTTTTTTTTTTTAGAAAACTAAGTAAAGATAAATTTTGCAAAGCAGATACGGAAGGATTAGCACTTCGTTCCTAACTTTCATATTTCACTCTCATTTTACTATGAGAGCTGAGTGGAGGAAGAAGAGGATGCGAGGATGCGGAAATTTTCGAAGTATCCAATAAGATTGAATTAGTAGGTTACAATAATTAATCTGGAAACAGCTCTATCTATCATATCCATTTAGTTCCTTTTCAAACACCACTAATTTTGGACGACCGGGTTTTCCTTCCATTTGACTTTTACCACATTGAACAGAACTCAGAGAGTAGAATATTATCTGTTTCTGCAAGAGTTAAATCTTGTAAGAGTTATGATACCAACAGGAATTTTTCAAAACATCATGGTGTGTACTTTATTGATTAATACATGACAATCAATTAATTTGTACAATCTTCCAGGTTTCACAATAAGATATTGAGGTAAACATTTCTACCTAATGTCAGGGAGCAATTATCAAGGGGCTAATCATTACGAGAAAGTTGGAAAATATGTACTAGAAATTAAGAATTACTTACATGAATTGTATACTGAAATATTTATTATTTCACAAACTGATTCCATTCACATTCTTTGCAATTTATTTTGTAATAATTGCACTGCAATACTATTATTGAAATGCACTACAATTATTATTGTTTACCTGAAATTGTGGTTAGAATGGCTCTTGCCAAGTACTGAACTGTCAATCACGTTATCAACAGCTGATTAGCAACCCGGTGTCTGTAACCATTAGTTTTAAAAATTGTCTGTGATAACAAAATCTGCTCATTCCTGCCCTTTTATTTGCTATTTATTGTATTTGTACTTGTTTGCTCACTCATGTGACAAATTTATTTTTTGCTTGATTTAAATTTTTCTTTCTCTGCCTCACCTGTGTTGGTCTTTTTCCTCAAGTACATGGCAAATTCCTATTGGATAATTGCCTTACTGAGGGTCCTTTCTTTTTCTTATTGGCCAAATTAGGTCACGTGGGTTTTAGTTCTTCTAGAAAGTTCTAATTCCTAATTTCCTCCTTGAGGAATTTTACCTCGTGGCAGACGAGAACCTACCCTTGAACAAGAAGGATCACCAACCAGGATCCCCTAAATTTGAAAGCTTTAATAATTCTAAATGTCTTAAATGTAATTATTGTTTGAGTTCCTATTTTTGTTAATTGTCCCCATCAAGTCTTTGTTCTCCATGTAAATTCTTCTCACAATAAAAAGTGCCTGTGATAAATTGGAAACCAGTGAAAGTCATCGCCAGTGCAAAGTGTCTGTGATTTAAGCTGAGCTCAGCGCTACGATATATTGGTGAGCAATCAACAAGATTTTACTAGTAGTTCTGTGAACGGTAGACCTCACGAAGTCACCCATGTTCCCTGCGTAATAAAAGCACTGTCTGTATTCACGATACCTACGTTTAGATTATGCGTCGATTCCGAAAGTCGGCGCGAGGAAGTCTGGTCAGCAATGCAGTGGCCACAGTCACGCTCAATGTCGGCATCAGTTCATCACGATTCGTCAAAATTTGAGGGTGCTTGGAAAACCGGGTATCAGTCTCTATATTTTTGTAATAATGTTTTCCTTCATGCGAAACGGTCCAGTGGCGTATATAAAAAAATTTCGGGGGGGGGGCAGCAGCCACGGATCCAGATCTCTTGTATGGGAGGGGGGGTTTCATGAAAAGGGAGGGGGTTCGGGGGACCACCCCCGGAAATTTTTGAGTAGTTGAGCACGAAATACAGTTTGAAGCCCTATTTCTGAGGATTTTTTGTTTTAATTTTCTGAGGTTGATACCCACATGAGCTCTTAGGCTTGTGCGTGGATAATGATAAGAGATGACGGATACTTTTTAGGTAGCCGGAACCGACGGATCATATTCTCCTCCAAAAGACAGAGTATCGGCTTATATTTTCCTCCAAAAGTCGGTGAGATATACGCTGTATCTACTACTACTTTATGGTCAAATCCCATCAATGGGTGGCTTGTTGTTCTGTTTCAGTCTAGCAATGGTAGATACAAGCAATTTTAGTGTTAATGAGCATTTGGTAGCTTCTGTTTACAAATTTAAGGTCCATTCACCAGGAAACAATGGAAGACAGTATCAATGACTTCCAAGTGCAATTTGGCAGGCCATCACCTTCCCTGCAGCCTTCAGGAAACGAAGCATTCAAGTTTGGATTTGTTCTCAACACGCCCAGAAGAGGTCAAATTGACTTGCAACTTGCACTGCAGTAGAGGCTTTGGTTAAACTTCCACAATTTATCAATCCAAAAATGCTCATCAGAGCTGGGAATTTAACGGTTGATATGTCACGTGATGATAATTATGAGAATGGATTTATGAGAATGTTCTATTTTATGTATTCACCAAATAAATTTATAGTTTTAATGGATTTGCATGAGTCTCATTTTTACCTATAGAAACTAAATCCAGTGTAAAGAAACATTTGTAGAGCTTACAACTGTAATGGTATTTGCTAGAGTTAAGGGAGAAATCCCGACCAAACCAAAACTGGCAAAGATTAAGAAGTGAACCTTCAAATTTTGTTTGAATTTAATGTATATTGATGATGATTGATTTGTTTTCATGTCTATTACAAATAATATTAAAATATAATAATGACAATAAAATATTATATAATATTAACAATCATTCTTTTCTTCTAGGGCTACTGAAACTTTAAAAACGAGTAAAATCAGAGTACCCTTTAAAAAATATTTTTTATTTCACACACAACATGTTTCAGCTAATTTGCCATTTTCTTTAAATATTTTTTCTAAGGGTACTCTGATTTTACTCGTTTTTAAAGTTTTAAATATTGACAATCATATATGGTACATTTGGTACATACGAAATAAGCCCGGCATAATATAATTCTATTAGGCAAGTCGAGTAACATTCATCTATTATATATGATTGATTTTGAGGAGATAATATTTAATATATATTTAATATTCCCTTTCACGGTACAGAGATTGTATAATCATTCTCTATAATTGAAGGTAGGTTTTATATCATGCTAAACGACCCGACGGTCGGCCGCAGTCGAACAGCTGTAGCCAATCCCAGCTCTTGTTCTACTGCGGCCAACCGTCGGACCGTTTCGCATAAAGGAAAACCTACCTTGATATTCATATGAAATATCTCAACTAAATTCAATTTTGAATATTCCGGTTAAATCATCTGGAGTAAAAAGCTTTTGATTAATTTTTTATTGAATGTCATATCACATGTTTTAGTAATATCAGAATAAATATATCATTGAATTATGTACGGAGTATACCTATATCAGAGAAAAGTTCAATCCTTTTTTCCTTTTTTCGTCCTTAATATGAAAATTGTTGAAAAACCTTACATATACATCGACGCGCGGTTTCAAGAGGAACATCCCTGTCAAATTTCATTAGAATGTATTGCCGCGTTCAGTCGTAAATGCGGAACATACATACATATAAACATACATACATACATACAAACAAATGAAAAATCGTCGACTTGAATCTTAGACCTCACTTACGTTCGGTCAATTAAACTCTCCAAAAATTATCAATCAACAGCATCAATTCAAATTAATTTATTACTTGTGAATGAAGAACGAGGACTTTCCTTCAAATCACTGTGTGGACCTTAGGCCAAAGCCTAATTCAATTCTAAAAAAACTTTTCAACACAAATTAACATTTTTATCATCAATTTAAATTCAATTTATTATTATTCATTTAATGATCTTCGATTTCATACTTCTGAATTGGCTAATAAATCTCAGTCTTTGTTCAAACTGGTGTTACAATAATTTTTTCCCACTCAATTGTCGCCAGGTATTAGGTACTTTGACATATTGTCATTTATTATTTCAATTTCCACCCACATACTCGACAGGTGAATCAAACACCCAAGAGTCCCTGGGGAATATTTTCAATTTAATTATCTGGTGTATGAATAATACCCAGTTTTCAATAAATCTTCTCTGCAATCAACTGATTGATCAAATCAATATATTAATCTCAGTGAATTTATGCTTGCTTGTTCTCTCAGTTGCCAACGATTCCATAAATTCTTGTGGAATTCCATTCAGCCGGAGAGCTCTTAATAAATTTAATATTACTTCAACCATAATTCAATATTTGAGGTATCTATCCTCGTTGAAATTGATTAATTATTTTGCGAGTTCCCGGGTGATTGAAATATATTCCTATTGTGGAGGCGTTGGGGATTTGAGAGACTATTTAATTTAAGTAGTATTAGGTTCTACTGGGATCATCGGAGTCATCTGGATATCTGCTCCACGAACGTCTCCAAATCTTCAAATAATTCTTGGTCGGAAAGTGGTCAGGAATTCGCAAATAGAAAAACATTTGCGAATTTATTACTTGCCCATCATCCGACTGAGAATTGTTTTATTGTGTCAGCTGCTACGGAGGGAATCGTCCTACACCAACCAAGCCTACCGACGGCATCCGGCCAAATTAATAAAATTTCGATATTACAGGTTTTATTAGGGATTCCCAAAATAGTCCGCTACACTAATTATGCATTATTCACTACATTCTAGGAGTATATTATCAGTACTAGGATGAGCATGATTTTTCTCTAGCGAATAATATTGTTGAGATTTCTGTCTGCATCAATAAATCAGTATGTGAATAACATACGTAGTAATTTATGAGTTCAGTAACTAGCGAAAAAAATTTTATTCAGTCTCGAAATACTTTATTACTATAAAATATATACAATGCATAGAATTATTCATATAATAGTAACTGATACAAAAAAATTAACATGTTGGAAAAACAATAAATTACAAAACAATATTAACCAGAATACAATAGAAATTGAACTCCATACTAGAATAATATGAGCCAAATATGTATAACACAAAAATGTTACGGTAAAAATATTGTGTGAATGTGACACAGCAACTTAAGCTTATAGGAAAGAGGAAATTTTATGTAAGATATTTTATATGTGATGATAAAATTTTTCTCAGTCTTTTATTCAACTAGCTACAATATTATAATCAAACCTTGCTTATAAGAAAGCCTAATTTGCAGTGTTAAGCAATACTTCACAAGTTTATTATGAATGTATAGTATTGATTAATAAGATAATATAAATTTGAATTAGCCTATTGATGAAACGATGGGATTTGAAATTTCCACATGTTTCTGTACAATTACATAAAAACAGATAACTATTTTCCACAGCAATAATGTGATTTTATAACATTAATAAAAATAGGTATTTTGTTTCCTGATAATCTGATTTCTAATATAACTAATTCCACATTTTTACAGAACAACATATTCCATCAGGAAGTCTGAAAGGAAACTTACATCTAAATTTGATAATATTACTAGGAAATGATCATGCAGATCAAGAAGATATGGCACAATATAGACTATAATTTTTGGTACAAAACATTTTCAATCCTCCAGTAATCAAGCCCTGACAGAAATCACTTTTTGATGCAAAGTTCATAAAAACTGAGTTAACAAGAAATGAATTCCTAAGAGATGGATTCCGTAATTGTATAAAAATCAAGTAAGTTATTTATACTTAAAGTCAACTTGATCTCAATTTAGGCATGTCATTGATAAGAGAATTGCCTACGGTTTACAATATTCTATAAAAAAAGATTGGAATGGAAAGACGTCATCAATTCAAAATGACTTGTTGATAGATTTTAATACTGTTAGTTTCAAATATTAAAAGTATTCTCATTTCTCTCACTAAAAAATCGTTTACAGTCATAAAACCTATTTACATTAAATAATGATAGGCTACATATTACTTATGAAATATTTTTTGGTTTATAACTGGCGGTAACCAAATTATGATAGTTTCACATCACTTAAACCTTGTCATAATATTAAAATTATTTGAACCTACTTATGTTTTACTTTGAACACTATTATCCATATAATAGTTCACATCATTGAAAATCAAAATATTGGAAATAAGATGGAAAATATCGATCCAGATACAACATGAACCGATCCTTTAAATAGAAAGTAGTATACTTCTGTATGAGGAAAACCAACGAATTGAACAGATAGGAACTTAAATCGTCCAATATTGCAGTAAAATAACAGTAACTTCCTATATTATGATAGAAGGCATTCATCATGAATTCACACAGCCTGTATTCATACTTGAAAAATATTAGCTCGAATTATTATTTTTTCGACTTTTGCGTGCTGGTGGATTCTCTTTTTATGTTTAATTCTAATATGTCGCCTAAGATTATCAGCTCGGGTGAGAACTAGAGGACAAAAAGGACAACGATGAACTTGTGAATTATGTAGCTTGTAATGTTTTTCCATGTCTAGCACGACGCGACTACAAATCATACACCGAGCCAGACCATGCGACATATTATCAAACATTGTAGTGAGCATCTCAGCTTCCGGGTAAGAAACAATCACGCCTGAAAAGGAACAAAAACACGGTTCAACTTCCACGTCCATCTTTTCAGAGAAGGTTTGCAATCGCAACAACTAACCAGAGAATTATCAACTTGCTAATATCAAGTCTATGCCATGCAACAATACGACAACCACTACTCAAGATAGGAGGAAAGTGCAACTACTACTTCAACGATTTTCTACTGATATAACAGACAAACAAGAAGAGTAAACTGAAATCAATAGAACTGGATATCTTGCGAAGCGCATCAAATCTGTGCAATAAAAGATAATAATGCGATTTGTAAAGAATGTGTGTACCGTATTTAAACAAGATTGAATAAATATATTATATTGAAATAAGGTGGTTATAAATATAGTTTCACAACTATGAATTGAGGACAGATTTCGAACTGAATTTCGAGCAAAATCAATTTTCCAGAAATACTGTGAGAAATGTAAAGGTTCTGGAAGTACAAAACAAACCTTCTTAAGTCTTCAAACTTGAATCGAAAAAAGAGTTCTACTTTGACTGGCAATGACCATTCGGCTCTAGCTCTAGTATTTCGATGAATTATTAATGATAAACATCAATTGCATAATACTTAATATGTGTATCGTGCAATAAATAGTTTGATACTCGATCTTGACCAAGACATGCCTTTAGACTACCTAGTTATATTTAAATTTGTTGATTTGTTTGGAATGATATCAATTTCTAGGTAATTTATGTTGATTACAAAGAGAAACCTATTTAGTTCATATTTATTCTATCAGGTAAACCCGAATAGAACCTTTATCAAACTCCGACTGAAAAATGTTGAAACTACATATTTCCTAGTATGATAATCTCTGTTTAGCTTTACTATCCTCTAGACTTGAAGTATTAACATTACATAATTACTCCTCTCATGTCCTCTAGAATTTCAAGTTAAACAAACAATTCATTAGAAAATACTGTAAAATTATGAAAACAATTTCTTACTGATTCGAATGTAACAGGATAGTACATCTGCGTATGATATTGGTCAGTTATAGGAATGAAATAAGCAGAGTAATACCCTAGTATTAGCTTTAGTTTCTACTGAAATTGAAGCGATTGATTACCTATTTGAAATATCAATGGAGAATAATTGCGTATTGTATTGTAAAGGCCAGAGCCAAGCTGTTGAATCAACATTTAAGCTCAAGTAGGTCTATTTGAAATATTATCAATGAATTCAAAATTAGGTCTCTCTGATACCCAGCAAACAGAAAGTTGAGACAAATTGTAAGAATTATCAAGGAAACGACCCTCCCCACTCAAACTTGTGTGTGAGTTGATCAATGTATTTCTGCAACTTGTCTTATACTGAATTTTCTCATATTATTAAAATATTCAAGACAAAGGGAATACCTGTTACATCCTCCATTATACTATTTGAAACCTCTACAAGGATATTGGTTCAACCAAAAAATATGAAATGCTTTGAGTGATCTATAGCCTACAATTTCTACTGAAATTAAAGCGATTGATTCCCTATTTGAAATATCACTGGGGAATAATCTTGGGGAATATTTTTCCAAACAATAATATTCTCGTATTAGCATAAGCTATACAAGCTGACAGCTAACCGGATCAATTTATAATCCGTTCGTTACTTTCCTTAAAGTAGATTAAATCAAGTATTAGAAATAAAATTTCTGCATTGTGTTGAGTAAAATGATCCGAAAATTTTATTCCATGTAGTGCATGTAGGCCTACTCATTGGAAGTCTAAAATTTTATTCTTACTACGTATATTGTGGGTCAAGTGGAAGAGGGGCTCTTGTGCCTCAACTCCCCGTAATCTTATGTAATGTACCAAGTGGAAAATAGAGGCATTCATTTATCTATATCAAGACCAAGACTCGGATTTTGTGACTATCATGAACAAATTCATGTCTTTATCAATAGAATAATTATTTCAGTTAAATAGAAAAGGATCTAACTTATAATGCATAAGACCAGCCATTCCGGTAGAGGAATAGGCATTTCTACGGATAACTAGAACACACGGTAAGTATCTCGCACAGGTTTTAGTCAAAAACCAGCTAGTTAAAACATTTCTGGAGCCCACAAAATACGTTGTAAAATTGAATTACACAGTTTCAGCTGAATAAGAACTATGTTTTGTGGGCTCCACAAACGTCATAATCCTATCAATCTACTGCGCATCAGGCTTATGATACCCACTGTGTATTCTAGTATCCGTGGGCCCTACTATAGTAAGTCCCATTATTGTAGGCCTACTAGAAATAGTATAGTGTAGAACAATCTATTAATAGCTAAAACAAAACTATTCTCTCTTAAGCTTGTTACTTTATGGAGAAATATAAATTGGAAAAGAAATCTGGATGCTATAAATGATCACAGCTATAACTGGGTTTTGTAATCTTGTTATATAGAGAGAGAGCTTATCAGGTCAATTTCCATTAAATACAGTTTCAAAGATAGAATCTGCTCCATCATGTCATAGTTTAAGTGATAATATTTTCATACGAGTATAATAAATACTTGCCTTAATATCAAGTGTCTTGACTTGGAAAAGTAGGTCACCTCCAAGGTAAATAGATTACCTTGTACCATATGTTACCATAACTATTTACCTTTGTATCACACAATGCCAATGCTCAGTTGCCAAGGAGTGGATACCCATTACCCAACTTGAGAATTGGAAACTCTGATGTAGCAAGAAAAGAAATGTACTTGGGCTTCGAAAAATTTATTGATTCAGCCTAGGATTCAGAATCCCTAGATTTTACGAATAATTGAATTTAATTTTTACATGGATGAAATCAATACCTGTAGCCTAATCATTTATATTAATCATAGCTGATCCTCAGTGATAATCGGTACTCTTCAGATTAACATCAAGACATTCAATTCAATTTGAAGTGGCAGTTCGTAATTTACTGACTAAAAAGATATTGAATCCCTTAATTCTTCTCAATTTTTTTCATAAATTTTTGCAAAATGTTCAGTAACCTATAAAATCGGTATTTGATTGATATTATATTTTTGAGAAGGGGATTTACATTTTTATCTTTAAAACCATGCTATATACTGAATGTATAGACTTTTCTAATATCAGTATTTAAACAATAAAAAATTCATTCTACTTCCAAAATTAATTTAGTATAAAAAATTTAATTGGCTTCAATTAAGTATAAAAAATTTAATTGGCTACAATTAAGTAGGAATTTATTTGTTTCATTTGATTGAATATTCAATTAAAACCTTAAATTTAATTTATTGGTTCTATTTCTCAATAATGAAACCTGACATTTGTGGAAATCTGGATAAAGACCACCTAACTAAAATTTGGCTCTCTCTCATCACTAAGCAGAAAAATAATGGGAAATTACAGTCACGATTATTTATTACTGATAAGACCATGAATTCAAGTGAATATTCTCAGTAAATGATATTTTTTTTCAACAAGAAAGATCATAAATATACTAAGCTTCACGCATGGAATGCAGTATTATTCGTATTGCTAGGCCCTATAGAAAATTCAAACACTGATTATTATTGTTTCCCGATCAATAAGAGGAAAATAAGCTACTCGTAAGTTACAATAAATTATTTTCATTTAATACATGATTTCAAACACAATACTCCAATGAGCAATGATAGTAGTCAATTATTGACTATGAGTAAATACGAGTCAATGTACAGAATCAAGATGTATTACCTATCTTCTTATTCACCTCATCATGATTATTATTCTAAAATGGACTGAATAGGTACCCGTCAAAACATCCACTGCTTCAAATGAATGAGATCAGATCGAATATACATTTCACACCAATAGGAAACTGAGAAAGAACAAACCAGTTTCTTGAAGGGAAAGAAACACACTATAAAAATATCAAGATAGCTTTATTAACATCAGTTCATACAACTAAACAGCTAAATATTTCGCACCTTATTAGTGATTACGCTATCACATAGCATTTGCAAATCAACAACCAACTCTTGTATAAAGGGTTATCTATTGATGAAGATAATAATGTTGATGTGTTAAAAATGCATACACAATACAAATATGACACACTGTACAATAGACCATAGACTACCTCGATTATTAAGAATACTAAAAAATTAGAGTAAAAATGATTAGTTGAAATTGATATTGTAATCGATAAATTGAAATTGAATGAAAATAGAACGAGTAAACCAAAGAAGTTGAAAAATTTAATATAATTACGAAGGTGAAAAAGTGTTACAAAACTTTAATAATTGTTCTACTTTATAGCAAACTGACTTGAAAAATAAAACGCAAGCCATTGAGTTGCTTCTAGATACTGAGTTGACAGAATATCTAGGCCTATTCAATAGTTGAAAGTATAAAATATACAGTACTTATAATTCCGATATAAACCAGTAATATTAAAGGTTCATAATCGAAGTTTCCTTCCACAATACCTTTAATTTTGCTTTAAAATAATTCATTTTAAAAATCTCAATTTTTAGTTTCACGGAGTATTTAATATTATTTTTTGCACAGAGTATTGTGTTGTGAATTAATTTTAAAATTATACACAGAATCTCAAGTCAGTTTACCAGTTGAGAGTTCATCAGAAGTCCACAAAACTAACTTCATAAAGATTAGTATCGTGACAAGAATAATGAGAATGATAACTTAAAAATAAAAAATATTGAAATAGAACTCCTAACGGATCAACATTCCTCATAGAGTAGAGAAAAATCCAAAGGTCAAAGTCATAGTTGAAAAAATGAGATTAAGACATTCAAAAGGAGGATAGAAACTATGAAAAATAAAATAAAAACCTTCATACTTCTCAAATAACTATTCTATACAGTCGATTTTTCAACTAAATAAGTTCAATTCATTATTTAAATTATATCAATAGAAAATATCACAATTTTTATACAGTGAATATGATCATTTGCTTAAATTTCAAAATCATTATAATATTATCATTTTAGGACTTCAAAAAGTTATGAGAGACTCAGAGAGTATTATAAATAGCTCCGAGATTGCCAATAGTGGCAAATCACATGAATATATAGGTTAATATCAAACAACGGATTATATACTGTATTATTGTGACATAGATTTATCTATAAGTCGGATTAGCTCCAAAAAACTGTTTCAACTGAATTCTCTATACAGTAATTGGCTTTAATGAACAAAATTAAAGTTTTAAATGAAAAGTCATAGAATTATCTAAAATTCTATTCAGTGTCTGTCTGTCTGTCTCAATGGCTCAACAACCCATGAAGGGTCTAGGCCTACCAGCTGGTTGCCAGTCTCATATTCACTCCTATACAGCCCTTTCCAAGCAAAGGCACACCCCGGCAAGACGGGAAAACGCTCCAGCACGTATACCGGCTAAGCCATAAATACTCAATCAGAGCTCACAATCCCCGAACCAACACTGACCGAGCCGAAGCAGCCCCCTCCACCCACAGAATTCATGACCGGACAGACCATACAGCAAGCAAATAATTATTAGCAGGATAGAGGTAACATGTGGTTAGCACGTTGATCCTCTCAACCATAAGCCATTTCCACAACAAATTGGCGGCGCAGAACACCTCTGAATAACATCAGTTAATAATAATTGTAATGCAACAATTACTATACTATTCCTCCAGAAACGAGGAAACGACTTGATTAGCCATCTCCCAAAGGAGTGTGTTGAATACAAATGAAATGTTATTCGAGTGACTATATCGTAATACATCATCGATATAAAATTTCATTAAAAAATATTCAGTTAACTATCACCAAAACTTTACTCATCTACTTGAAATGCTCTGATTACCAAATTCATGAAATAATTCGCTTCTACAAAAACATTACAAAACATTAAAAACAGTTAAATAATATCGATGACTACCTATAAATACACACACAAATTCGTGAATTATTCAACAACCTATCAAGACCGTGTATGATTATTCTGTACTGTATTGGAAATTTGATATCATGGTTAGTTTAGGTGATATTCAATTCTATGCGAAAAAAGCTCAGTATTTCAATGGAACTCAATACATAAATTTCATTACTATAGGTTTGAATACTACCTTTTGCTGAAAAATTTGAAATCGAGAGATAAGGACATCAATTGTGAGAAATTATATTGATAATCTTCATCCAATACCATTGTTGCATTTAATTCTTTGAGTGTTACACAGAACAAATCGTTTGGACTTGAAAGAAGAATTCCAGAATATGAGATGAAAATATGACATTTCTTAGGGTGTGATAGAACAAGGGTAACTTCTACCCTTCAAACATTATATTGAATGCCTAAACTGATTACATTGTTACTTAATTCTTTTAAAAATTTGCCCAGTGATTCTGAGATCAATAATCAAGGAGAAAATTCTCAGGATTGAGGAAAATATCAAATAGTTCAATATTGTTGTAACAATGGATAAAAAATCTATCAAGTTTCTGATACTGGAAATTGGGGAGACATCAAAATTCTAACTCAAGTACAGTCATACGAGCATACCTAAATCTAAAATAATTTCAACTATAAAAAACCTACTGATATAACTAAGCTTTTCGAATAGAAAATTAATCACAGCTAATGTTAAACAATTTATTTGAGTAATTGATTACGTATATAGTTCATTACATATCCACAAAAATACCAATTCACTATCATAATACAATCTACAGTATGTGACCAAGCTTTGTCTCACAATATTAGTAAGCATCTAGCATAGGATTACATACAATTTAAACACAAAATCTATTTTTATCCATAAAATCGATTATTACTATTACAAGTAAATTCTCTAAAATATAAGTGTCCAATAAATATGTATATTTGGTTCTTAAAATATCTATTATACAGCTTGTTAGTATTCGTATAATTGAAAAGCTTCGAGATATTGTAATAAAAGCACATTTTATACGACAATATTCTGTGGTGTTTAAACATTCATTGTATAATAATTAGTTATAATGAATTCTTTACCACAACAGGACATAGCATATACAGCACATGATAATACTACTCTAGATAACAAGAACATTGGACACATTTCTTATATGGAAATGAAAAACTTATTGCGACAGAAAAGTTGAAATTTTAAATAAAAAAAATGATGTTTCTCTTGTTTATTTTTAGTTTTAAACTAATTGACTTAAAAAATATATGGGGGGGATGAAATTTTGTGAATAAATGTGTTGTGTAAGACTTTTTTATAAGTGCATACAAAGTTCACTCTGAGTGCTTAGATTATATTAAAATTGTAGTTTCCTTATTGGAATTGTAATTTCATGTTTCAAGTTGAAGACTAATTTCAAGTTACCACTTCTGTGGTCTCATGCTGATTGAATGGCATTTAGGAAATTGCAATAAGGTAGTTTAAAGTCTGTGGCGTGTGGCTTGTAGTTGCAACTAAGTTTTTTAAATATTCGGACCATCAAGTGTTTTGTGGCTGTCCCGCCAAAAATGCAGGAAAGCCTTGAGGAAATGAGAGATGGAATCAGGTCTTTAATGTAGGTAAAATGTTCTTGAATTTATGTGTCTTGCGTGCATGCTTTCCTCAATGTATCAATTCTTGAGTAGACATTGCCACAGTAAAGAACATTTGTGGTTTCCTAGAAGAAATGAGTTTGAATGTGATGCCATCTGCTACGTACGGACTTGGAACACAGCTTGCAGTTGAAGAATCCAGGCACTTTCACAGAAGACCGGGCTCGAACCTCATCTCTTTCGGTTTTGGCTCGACTCCCAGATTCGCCTGTGTAAAAACGTGCTCAATCTTATTATGGCTCTCTTCAGAAACCAAAAGACGAAGCATATTCATAAAGGCAATGCCTTCAAACAATTTAGTTAAGTATGAATGAAATGAAAGATGTTACAATAACTTGCGATTATAATGCTGATGAATTTTTAGGGTCTGGGGATTTGATTAACAGCTCGAATCAACATAATACAGTTGACATTTACTTCCAAATTAGGCCGTTTGTCTAAACCTATCATACATACATAACCCTAATATAATGTATCCAAACAAAGCCTCATTTCTCTATTATATAACACAGCTTAGTTTTTTGTTATATCACATATATTGAATATATCAGTGACGATCGATTTGTAAATCATAATGGAGCATTTTTATTTTTGAAAAGGCTGGTTCTTTTTGAAGCTAAGTTTCACTACAAGCACTAGAGAATCAACAGTATGTAGTCAATGTGAAGTTCATATTCTTTTTCAAAAGGGTATTCTATTATTACAAAGCAGAAAATATGTCCGAGAGATAATAGGAAAGTATACACACTACTTTCAAGTATAGTCTAATATCTAAGGAAAGATTTAGAAAAGAATAAATGCCGAAAAATGCCACCTAACAAATCGTTGAATTTCGACTAGAAATATATATTTCTCTATTATAATACTAATATTGTTTATTGAATTGCATTAAAAACAAGCCATTCTCTAGAAGTAAATGCCAAGGAATACAGAAAAAATATTATTCAAATCATGATATCATTATGAGTGAATAGCTACAAAATTCATTTCCAACGAACAAATCTACGTATTAGAAGCCACAACCTGACATACTTCTATCATTACCATGGTACTTAGAAACAGAAGCTGAGCTGCGGAAATAAAAAATTACCAAAAACTAGTACCCTTATGATATAAATAATCCTCCTCATCACAAAATTATCTTGAACCTCCACTACAAGAGTTCAAGCTAGACTTTGATTCAATTCTATTTCTTAGACTAAAATTATGAGGAACAATATAACGTAGTAAACGAATAATATATTTACGTAGTTAAACTCAAGAAACAGTTTTCATAAAAACTTCTAGACCATTCAAACATGTGTTCTAGAAATAGTATTATTTAAGCGTAGGTTTTCAAACTTTCAAATTCAGAAAAATAACTTCGATAACCAATTAGGAATGATCATTTTGGAGTGGAACCCAGTTGAAATATACAAATTCTCAATTATTCTTAAAACATAGTTTCAGATGAAACATATATTTGAGTAACAAATAAGAATTAAGGATAACCTATGCAGTTGAAAGTTGGTTAAAAATCAGGTCAGAAATTTCAATCAAAATTTACCTATAAGTTATACATTTCAATTGAAAAATTATGATAAACAAAAAAGCTAACTACACCTTTCCCAGGCATATTCAAGAGAGTACCAAATTAATTCTAGAACATGTCAATAATTGTAATTGAGAATAGTCCCTTGTAATTCAGAAACGATAACAGTCAATTGAATTTGAAATGATGTAACATTTTATTGAGGATAGAAAAAAGTAATTGAGAACTCGTCAAATGTAAAATTAATGGAACTTATCATTCAAATACAACTGACATTTTCTCAATTAAAATTGACATATTCTCAATTCCAAATTATACTTTCTGAAATAAGATTCTCCATTATGAATTGAAATTGATGACTTTCTCAAATTCAATTGACTGTCCACATATTCTTCAGATATTTTCTCAACTACAAACTATTCTTAATTGCTATCAACACTTTCTCAAATACGTCTAGAAAAAGTGTAGATAATACTTATAAAAAAAGAAAAAGAATAGCCTTGACAGCAGAAACTGAACAAATTTTAGAAAATGGATTCTCTTCATCATACACCACAATCTTTAGTCTTTTTCTCATATTTTTATGATGCCAAGGCCGTTCTGTTTGCGGGTTACATGTGAGAATTGGGATAGAAGTTTTTGAAACACGTACTAGTAGAATTCGCAAATAAAAGCAAGGCGGTTTCATCTGCTCCTTTTACGTTCCAACAGCTAATGTTGTTTTCAAGATGTCTGATGAACTGTAATGAACCAGTTGATTACAGTATATCCGTAACTATTCTCTTATCAGCAGGTCAGGTACAGTTTTTCAGACTATTTGCAGACTACATCTGCGGTTGGACGTGAAGGAACAGAAGAAATAGCATTAATTTTAGTTGCAAACCCTAAAAATTTGTTAAAAAGTTGAAAAACCCTACAACTCAATATGAGTGTTTAGTTGACATTTTGATGTGCGAACGGCGACACATTCTGTGCGAGTGAGAAATTGTGCGACGCATGAGCGTTGGACAGCGCAAAGGGCAGCATGCAGCGCAGCAGGGTCATGTCGTGCGCCTTCTGAATAACGGCGTTGCGTTCGTTGTCATCTATGGCGTGGTCGACGGAGCTACGCTGATGGCCGGAGCTGTGATGAACGCGGCGCGCGTGCAGCTTGAGCGTGTCGATGCGTGAGTAGACCGCGTCACACCAGGGACACTTGTGGTTGCGTGAGAAGTGCGTCTGACAGTGATGCCACCGGCTGCGCACTGTTTTGTGGCACAGCAGGCACTGGTAGCGGCCGGGAATATTAGGATCTTCTCGAAATATCATGTCATTCCTCGCCTTGCCTGCATCAAAACAGGCCCAACTTATTTCACTCATCTCAGCCGACAGCAAAAGCAGCAGACATAACCTTACTGAGATGAGCAATGGTCAACCATTCTCTCATTACCCACGCACAGGCCTGGAGCTCATCACCCGAATGCTGCATATATTCGCCCTTTATAGAGCCTTTAATATACACATTTCTTCAACTTTCATCATAAAATTCTACCAGGTGTTTCTTAAGTCAGTTCATCAAGTAGGCCGGCTAAGAGTGAACGCACATCGGTGTGAACCACATAAATAAGATAGCATAGAAACATCAAGTTGTAAAGAGTATAACGCAAAATTAACTGATCAGTGTGCGTTCCTCTATACAAGTCCGTGTTTCTATTGCATTTTACACACCCGTTTCACACACCACGATTCATGGACATCTAATTTTTTACTTCCCTATAAATTTCACTAGATCGAATAAAGCTTGGCAAACATATGATGTTCCCAGAGACACATCATGTGTTTGGCAAGTTCTTTTCAATGTAGTAAAATTCATAAGGAAGGCAAAAAACCGGACGTCCTAAACTTGTGGTGTGTAACGAGGCTTATTGGTCTTCATCACTATCAACTGTTAACTGTGTAAACTCAGTTATGAAACATCTGGTATTATAGATTGAGAAGGTTTAATAGGATACAAATGTAATGGAGTTATTTTGTACTGAATTCAGTTTATAAAAATATATACGATGCATAGAAATTAAGGCGTTTAAAGGTAAAAAGTCTAATGTTGTTCTGAAATTATCTAAATTTAACTGCTTTTTTGTAGGTTCGTTTAATTCACCTCACCAGAGCTGATTATTGTCTTACTAGATGTATAACACTTTCTTCATAAATTTATTAATATGTTTTATTAATATTAATATATATGTTTTTGCAATGCTTGGTATTACAATGTTATCATATTTGAAGTAGCTCATCACAATGAGTATTTTCTAAACATTGCTTTTTCTGCTTTTAAACAAGTTCAATTTATTAGTTAGTTAGTTAGTTAGTTTGTTTCTTTATGAGGGTGGAGCCCACATGAGCTCATAGGCTAGTCACCCCCACAAGAGCTGTACGCTTGTGCCAGTCGACAAAAAAGGTTCTACTGTTCTACAGTAATCCTTAAATGAATTGGATAATATTTATGTATCCATGCAATCTCTTGCATCCGTTGCCATCTATTCCAAAGGCTTTCATGGAAATATTCACAACAGCTCGATTGTCGCCTTTATTTGGATTGAATAAATTTTTCAACCTTTAAAGAATTTATTATAAAATTATCAGTAAATTTGATTCAATTATTGGATTTTCTCTGAATCAGCTTTGTTATATTTTATATAATATTCATCATCAATAATTATTCAATCATATATAAACAGTAATTTATTAATAAGAATTCAATACATTACAATACTTATTTTAATGGGACAGATGAATCCGCATCTACTTCTTTGCTTAATTTGATCGAACACCTTTAAATTTTAGTTTTGATCATACACTATTCATACATCTGTACTTATTACAATAATGGTAATACAACATCTTTAAAAAACATGAGAAGTACAATAACCACGAGAATGGTTATGCCATATATGTTTTCATATAATATCTACAACATATTAGAATATTAATATATAATTTTATATAAAAATATACATTTTCATAAATATCTTCCAACAGTTTAAACAATTTTCTTATTATATTATTGGATCACTTATAATTACAATTGACATTATTTTCTAATACTGATACTAATACTTGGAAGTCCATCAAAATAAGTATACGTATAAGAGTACGAGGACACTTTTACACTATGGAATGGGGCTGTTTCAACACACACATATAGTTTTCATATTTTGTCTAGACAGTTCCACAGCACAAATTAGAGTTTCTCACAAAATCGTTTGGATTGAATAGGATTGACGTCACTCGAATAGTTTTATCATTCTCTTGTAGATCTGAACTCGATTACAGTAGATCGAAGTTACATCTCTGGGAACTGATGCAGATTTGTTGAAGATGATGAAATTTAGAAATCAATAAAACTGCGCTTGCATGTGAAATATCAAGTTCAAAACAGACTATACCAGTAGATCGTTCTCACGATAAAACCAGATAAAACAAGAAGGCAGTCAATCTTAGCAACCGTTGATGTACCTTAGCCAAGTTGAATTTTCAATATAGAACCAATTTTCAAGAGAGCAACAAAACATGAATCGAATGAAAGCTCATGAAAAAAAACGATGCTTCATAACTAAGGCCTCAATGATCACTTGAAGAACATCCACAATCCCTTGAATTTCCCACACTTTGGAATCGATTACCTGTACTTACCCTCTAATGTGATAGTAGTCACCAATTATTACAAAATAATATACTATTATTATATCTCCCAATGCATTATAATTCAACAAAATATGTGAACTGGAAGGGTTATTTGTCTAGGCACTGAATAAGAATGAGGGTATAATATGATAACAAACCCACAGCAGATAATAAAGTCATTAACTACTTGCGACAGAGATTCGAGGATTTTGGAGATGAATACATTCGAAAATATCTGAAAAATTGATGCCTACTTTCCATCTCAACTAAAATACCAGTGTTTGAATTTCAAAATTATAGAAGTTTTTTGACCTGAATTATAACACTTCTCACGTCTCTTTCACATTAAACCTAGATCATTGTAATGTCTCAACACAATATAGTACTTGGAGGTACTTTTGGTATAGTTCGGGCAAGCTGAGTAGGCAAGTCGTTACAATACACTTCAAATTGTTTAGAAGTTACTTAAAATTGTTTTAAAATTTAGCTATCGTGGACTATACTAAGAACACTTGAAATCTAACCGAAGGTCCTATTATGGATAGCCACTTCAAACGCTAAAAGTAATAAAAATCTGTTAACTGCTCATTTACGATGAACATTTTGCAATCTGAATTGTAATTCCCTAAGCCATTATTCTATTGAAAATTATTGTACTTCATTATCATATTATTGTATCAATGAAATCATTCAAGGAATTATGATTAAAGCTAGATTTCATTTTTCAATTTAATTTCCATTGTATGATTGTGTTGTATTAATTTATAAAAATAATAATGAGTGTTGAATTATATGTATTAATATGTATGACTCAAGTGGGTTATACTAATTTGAAACCTATTACACAATCTTTCGCGACAAGAATCTAGAAATTCAGGTAGGAAACCCCTAATTTCACATAAAAAAATAAATATATGAATAAATAATTTCAAGAGTAATCTAATACACATCATCTAATAGGAACGATGTATTCTGCAACATTAGACTAGAGGTTGATGGTAAGTTTGTTGTCCTGGATGGCCTGGTGTCTTGCAGGGTTGCTTTGATTCCTTTCTCATAGTTTGATACACTCGGAGAATTATTTTATAATTTGAATAACTTATTTTATTCTTTTTTATTCTATACAGAAAAAACTAATCTTGAAATTATGTAGTTTCCCCTTTACCGATAAATGAACTTGACAAGGCAGCTTGCTTCACATGGCACGGGAATACCGGGCAGCTCCAGTTTTAGAAGGGAAATTTCCCACAAAACGGATGCGTCTTTGAGTTGGTATAGATTGGTTTAGGAGAAAACATGCTTATATTCTCCAGCGGCCCAAAAACTTACACAAAATTTGAATGGGCTATGAAATTGAATAACTATAAAATCCATTACATTAATAAATAACATTTTTATGAAAAGATTAAAAAGTTCCTGGAGTGCAGAGATTGACTCACATTTTTTTCATGGAACCCATTAGCCTACAGGTTTTATTCTGATAATTAATATTATTGGTGTCCAATAAATGGACGGAAGTCTCTTATTTCTGCAATTAAATGTTTTAACTTTCAAGTCCTCAAAATTTTGAGATAAGAATATGAAACTTGATAATATTGTACATATACATTGTATAGAGAATATGTATCTGACAAACTTTCTTATTGAGATTTACATAATGGTATGATGAGTCACCGCTGAAGAGACTTCAATATAATTAGTACCAAGAAAACCTTCCTTCCAAAATACAATAAATCTAAAATAATTCACATACAAAAATTACGCAACTTAAAAATAAAACATATCGTTCTACAAAGCAAACAAATAAGAAATGATCTTCTGGGCCTTAATAAAATTCTTAAATGAAAATAATATCATACACCTTCCACCCAATGAGCAACTTATGTCAAACAACTGATACTACAACTTAAAGACAGTAAAAATTATAGAGAATAAAATATCGGGCAATATGATGGATAAAAATGAAAGCAGGCAATTCACAAAACTCATTTGTATGCACAAAAATCAACTTTCAATACATATTGAAATCAATGGACCTTAAATTGTGTATAAAATAGAATAATTTTTGTAAAATATAATGTTCAGTGACCTTCCACATAGGTGATGAAGAGGGATAACGATGGATGGAAATGGATATACAGCTCCATCGGAGTATTTCAAATAAAAAGTGAAATAAAAGAACGTTACAATTGTTGGTATGACTAAAAAGTTATTTTTCTATAGTTCTTTGCAGTTTACTAAACAGATGACTCGAGTTGATAAAAGCCTATTATATGCTTATCCAATTTTGATTTTATTCAAATTTGTAATTAAAATGCGAATCATGTATCTTTATGTTATTTATAGAAAATAAAGATAGATTGATTGATGTCAAGACATTTTTAAAGAGCTCACTGATTTTTGAAAATATCTTGCAGTTTTTTATAATGGAATACTTCCAAATAAGGAATACTTCAATGTTCTTAATCTCAACTTCCCACATTTAAAATAAAATCGGTTTTATAGCATTTATTTCCAACATAGATTCCGAATCTGTTGATAGTATTTGTATTTTATAGCAGAACTCGAGAGACAAGTCTTAGCATCCTCATCTTTCTGAAGTGCTAGGGGCACGTAATTGACTTTTAAATTCTAATAAATGATACAGGATGGGATTTCAAATGGTATATCTAGGTGGTTTGAGCACAAGGTTATTACAATATACAGGGTGTTTCAGGAGGAATGTGCAATACTTCTCAGACTGATTCCTTACACCAACTTGACAAAAAAGTTCCGTGGGACCAACCCCCAAAAACGCTTTCTTACCGAGGTAACAATGGCGGAAAATTGAGATTTTTCAAAATATATTAATTTTTTCTAATTTTTAGAGGCTTTAGTGAGGTTCCAAAATAATCAATTCCTATGTAAAATTAGCTGAGGAATTCAATAAAACCAGTTCCAAGTTTGTAACTTCAACGGTTTTTGAGATAATTGGAAAAATATGCTAAAAAACGCCATTTTTCAACATTAAGGGTTATAACTGGCCAAGGAATCATAAAATTGTATTTTTTATTAATGGAAGTTGAAGAGAGTCGCATTCTAAAGAAAAAGTTAAATGGCGGCGATTGTGTAAATCTTACCCTAATCTCAGAAATGGCGATCAAAAATCGCAAAATCGCTACTAAACACAAATTCATCACTTGTCCTATGTTTTGTGAATTTTGTGATTTTTGATCGCCATTTCTGAGTTTTGGGTAAGATTTACACAATCGCCGCCATTTAACTTTTTCTTTAGGATCCGACTCTCTTCAACTTCCATTAATGAAAAATACAATTTTATGATTCCTTGGCCAGTTATAACCCTTATTGTTGAAAAATGGCGTTTTTTGGCATATTTTTCCAATTATCTCAAAAACCGTTAAAGTTACATACTTGGAACTGGTTTCATTGAGTTCCTCAGCTAATTTTACATAGGAATTGATTATTTTCGAACCTCACTAAAGTCTCTAAAAAATTCGAAAAATTAATATTTTTTAAATAATCTCAATTTTCCGCCATTGTTATCTCGGTAACAAAGCGTTTTCGGGGGTTAGTCCCACGGAACTTTTTTGTCTACTTGGTGTAAGGAATCAGCCTGAGAAGTATTGCACATTCCTCCTGAAACACCCTGTATAAGGTTGCTTCATAATTGCCTGATATTGGGCAAGAAGAAAAACGGATGGGTGAGACAAGAATGTGATTTAGTACAGATCAGAACTTCTAGTACCGTGCAAATGCGCTAGTTTTTTTAGTGAAAATATTACATGTTGTTATTACGAGTGTAGTAGTGAGCTTCAGTGTAGTCGGGATCTCTGATCTGAACTATGTCATTTTCTAGCTTCTCCCACCAGTTTCATAGTTTTCTCGAATCGAAATAACCTTATTCTATATAACCTTCGTTTGAATAGCCTAATAAATAGTAAATTAGTTACAATTGAATACAGTTTCAATACCTCTGTGGAATGAATAACCTGATCACTATTCCGTATATAATTGAGGCCTATAAGACAATAATTGACAATTATAAAGATATTTATTCATTTATTGAGTGGTGAATCAGGAATTATTTGACCTGGGTGTTTGATAGAATGGAACAATGATTGGTCGGGCATAGTAAATAACTTTCGTACAAGCCCTAAAGAATCTTATTTTCAATATTTTAATTGAAAATCGATTTCAGAAAGTTTTCGTTTTGATAAGATATTTAAAACAAAACCTTGAATATTACAACCACAATGTGTGGAAAAACAGTATCAAGAATCACGTCATTCATCAATTAAGTTCGATGTTTGTGCATACATAAAAGTAAAATTACATAATTGATAGAAATATAACACTTCATGCTGTCCCAATATGTGGTAGTGGTACTGTATAAACCAAGATTGGATAGGCCATAAAAAATAGACATGTAAATGCGTTTTCAATAACTGATCATGAATAGTTCAACTCATTCAGAATACAAGTAGTAAATTTTGATGTTTGAAGTACAAAAATCAAGAGACTAATAATGATTCAAGTCAAGGAATAAATTATGGTGATATTTTAAAATATTTCTGCATTGTAGTGGAATCCAATAGATTAAGCTTCTATGGAAATCATTATTTGGGAAATGTTATTCAATTTTACAATTTTCTGATTAAAAAGACATATTGTTCTACCATTCAAGTTTCCTAAATTCTCATAAGCATATTATTATGATTATTAATCTATTAATATATTCTCAAGCTGAAGAGATAATAATTAAAGAACTCATTGCAAATTCAACTTTCAAGACACTGCTATTAAAATTTTTTAAGGTACCCATATAACTAGCGATTTATGAATCTCATCAAGTGGCTCATAATAGTCATAATAATCCAAGGCTACGAATGAAGTATGGGGTTATTTGAAAATATTGCAGCAATGTAGTGGTGGAATGCAATAGATTAAGCTCAATAGATTGATGGTGATCAATAACAACAATGAAACTAGTTATGGCGGATGAGGATGGATAGTCTCTCCAACTTTAAGGATTGCATTTAAGTCAGACAACTAACCATTGCAGCAAATTTGATTCTACCAAACGTATGATCAAAGACCAAACAGAAATTAATCTTGATGGAGACGAATCGCTCAAATTAATTTACATACTTCCAAGGAGGTTACAGGATGTAACTTCTAAAAAGCGAAACTTCTAAGAGGAGAAACTTCTGATGGATGATAGACTAGAAAACCTAAATTTGGTCCCTAATCAAGATTTTTAGTAATTTTAATACCCTTAACTCTGAAAGGGATAGTATAACAAACAGTAAAGAATAGTGCTGTATTTAATATTTCTAAAAGGGGTAGTATTACAGAAAATATTAGTACTGTTTTTCATGTTTCTGAGAGTAGCAGTGACCTGTGTAATAGGTGTGGACTTCCTACACTAGAACTCGACAGTTCTTGAATAGAGTTCCAAGTTATTGGAATGACTAAGTTTAAAGCAAGAAGAACTTAAAATTATTAAATTAAAAACTATAAAAATGATAAGAAAACTGATTGAATGAGCTAAGAAAGATTTTTCCACTGAAAGCTGTCCTATTATGTGTTTAGAAAATTGGGATGAGCATGAAGTGTAGATGAATGAATGATATGATTGATGTCCCTTACCGTCAATGCCATCAACACTGTCCTGGGCAGGGGTGCCTCTCTGCTCTCCGTCCTCTCCTGATGCTTGCATGTCTTGCAAAATCTGGTCATTTTCCAAATTTCGATAATCCTTGAAACAAATACAACACAACAAATAAAGCCAGATCTACCAAGGAAGAAACGGGGATCAAAATATTTAAAATAATAGAAGATTGGCTATACCATGCTACAGGTTGTTGATTTTTTCAAAATCTTCATTAGCCTCAATAGAATATCACAATTTGAAGTATAGACCACAAAGTATAGAGCAAACAAAGTATAACAAAGTATAATAGAGCAAACAAATAAAAAAACAAGTTTTCCATAACTAATTGGAAAAAGTAAGAAAATAATTATCATTCTCATCTAGTTTTTTTGAAATTTCAAACAGCAGTTTTAAATTTAGTTATTATTATTTTATTCTCTTAGATGATTGGAGAGAAGGGATTTAACCGCTCATACTCATAACACTCATACTTGAAGCTTATTAGAAAATACACACTACACAATTATCGCGCCAAATCGAACTGTGGAACAAGAGATCACATAGTAGATAACTTTGAAACCAGAAATAAAATCAATTATTAGATTCACTATCACTTTAAATTTCTATTGCTACTTGAAATGGTGAAGGAAAAGTGTTTCAGTGGAACCTAGTTTATCAGGTCCAATCCATAACGATGAATAGAACACTATAATTTGAAAAAAGATTAGCTATAAATGGAGCCTAAATGCATAAAAAACTTTCTTGTTTTTTTGAGTTAGAAATTACATGGAATTAAAGCTCTATTACAAATTACAGCTATGGATTTACAATCCTTACGTCTTGCCAGATAATCAGCTATGTTTCAGTCAGCGGATGTGGAAATGGTCGTACTGAGTACGACAAAATTACTCAAACTTTCTTATACTGCAAATTTGATAAATAAAACTCTGAAAGGACCGTGCAAAGGAGTTAGAGGGAAGAAAACTATGAAAACCAATCATTTGGTTGAGTTTCTTCTATATTTTTTCATTACTTCTACTGATCAAGACTGACAACTCCGTTCGTACAGATAAAAAGAGTGAGGATTTGAAAATAAGAATTAAAATAGAAAAAAATCATAAGATCTAACTAAATGATGCATACAAAATTTAAATTTGAACTATACAAAAACTTAAGTGACCACACTATTAGTGGTCAACTTGAGAAAACCCAAAAATAAAGTTTAAATTGTGAAAAGGGATTTTCATTCATCAGCAAATCGATTTTTTGTATTCCACAATCATTGTAGATCCAACAAACTTGTTTTGTATTGTATTGAAATGGCACCTGCTAAAAACCTACGGGTTTAGCGGGACCGAATATTGTGATCATTTATTCTTTTAATCAAAATTGATTGATTGAACAAATCAAGTAAAAATATCATTATTGGGTTGCTATCTCAATCAATTCATCTGCGTTTCAAAGTATCTGAAGAAAGATCATTTTTTGGTAATTTCAACAAAAACAAAGTTAATAATGACGATTTATAAGTTTTATATCGACTTAAAGAAATGATATCTTTCTACTACTACCACCCCGGCTCGTTGGAGTAAGTGATAACGCGCCGGTCTGATAACCAGAGGTTCCGAGGTTTGATTCTTCACCGGGGACCAATTTTCGACCACAGCACAATTGCATAAATACGTTCACCCCATATTTTGGAGGAGACAATAAGCCGTCGGTCCCGACTGCTTAAAATTTAGTCGTCTAGTAGATTGAGGAGATAATTGAGAAACGGAATTGCAGTATTTTTCCATCATTTACAGTCAAATAAGCACTTGAATTGGCATTCAACAGAATCAGACTTCAACCAAATCCAACAGAATTCAACCTACATCGAGCATGACCTAAATCAACACGTCATGAAGTGTTCAAAGTCAATGAGACTTCAACACTAAAACTCTATACAAAATTATTTACAACTTTTTTCAATAATTTGGCAAATTCATTTCTTACTATGTGTTCACCAATAAAATACGAGCGATAATATAGTTCAATAGATACCACTTTGTTTCAGTAGAGAATTTTTGGTTTTGATTCAAGAGTGAATTGAAATATATTATTAGATGACTGGCAAAAGATGTAGATGTTACATATTTTTTAATCTTATCTTCCTCTAACTCTAAACTGATCATACAAGTAATATGGATCAGTAGATTCAAAATTATAATGTAATTACTCATATAAAGATTCTATTCCTAAAACTCCGTTGCTTATTAAATAGTTTAGTTCTCTTTTTCAACTGGATCTTCAATTTCATACTAATAATGGAATTGCCATCCAACGCAACAATCGAAGAATGGTACAACCGGATGGAAATATAAAAAGAAAAAAAGGTCCTTTCTAATTCTATATGAAATATTCTAATTGAAATTAATTAATTAGCATAGTAGTTTGACAAACGAAAAAATATCCGATGATAAGGATGGTCGTGGAAATGGATGATAACAAGGAAAAGCCGAACTAAAGAATGAATCACCGATTTTTTCTCAATTTCAAAATATATTTATTTGAATGGAGTTTGTATTGTACTGTAGTTTGTTACAACAGGCATCAAAATGTTAGTTTAGTTGGCTTTTAATCTGAGAAAAAAATCTAAACATTGTACCATGAGTAAATGCAGACTGATTTTAAATAATTAGGATTGTAAACCTTGAATGAACCTTAGTTTTGATGTGGAACTCAAGTTCAAACTGCTTTGACATAACATCGAAGATTAATTTATTCTATTACACATTTTCTCAGAATTTCGAACTCTTCTAATTCTAAAATCTGCCATAAATTTCAACGGAAAGCTATTCAAGGATCATACAAGTAATATGGATCAGTAGATTATATTCAAAATTATAATATGTATATAATGAAATGATCCATACAGCCCTAAAACTTCGTTGCTTATTAAATGAAATCTTAAAAAATAAAGATGATCATCTACACGAATAATATTGAATATTTAAACAAAGAAAAAGTATACAAAGTGATAAAATATCTGAGATTGCTATTTTCAATCATAGGCCTGAATAAAATCATGTAAGCTCAAACTACGATATTTGATTTGAGAAATGCCATAGAATTCAAGGAGAATTTATGCAAAATATACAAGAAAGCTATCACATCCTAACTTAGTCGTCACTTGACCACATTCATAATAACTTAGATTTAAAATTTGAGAATAACTAAATAATAACAAAGTTTTCAACGAGTGGATTATTGAATAATCCTGAATTTCAATAAAACTAATTTAAAAAGTTAGAATAGTAAGTACACTCTATAACATAAATACGAATTGTAAATAATATTTTAAGAACTTATTGATCATCAAACTCGGGTTGCGAGACTTTTCGATCACCCAGTATTTAAAACAGCATAGTGCTGATAATGGTTTTTAGTCTTGGTATAACAGCTTCAACTGCATTTTATGCTTTATTGAAGCTTAGAAAGTTTGAGAACATCATAAAGAGAATGTCTCTCTATTCCAGGGATACATTGAATATGAACCAATATTATTTACAAATCTAATAGGTTCAAATTACAACTGAAGTATTTTATTTTAATGGTCAATTGCCCCCTCAACTTTAAAAGAGTATCATCAATTTTTTTCTATTTGTATGTTAAATTTAATGTCAATTAATATCAAAGATTGAGAACAGAAGAGGAAACACATAACTTTACTAAGATACTTTTACTAACAGTGCGGAGAATAGCTGGTGTGTATAGTCTGTCCAAGCAAAGAAGAAATTTTGGCAAGATGGGAAAATGACTCAAGCTCGTTCAATATGGGTTTGAAACATAACTTTGGTCAAATGTTGGTCAGAATGTTTTCTATAATTTGACACCCAATTTATAATTTTTGAACCAATTTGACTGAGCTGGTGTCATTTTCCTATCTTGCCAGAATGTCTTCTTTGCTTGGACAGACTATACACACATTGATGTTTTAAAATATCGTAACTGTGAAATGGTAATGAGTTTCAATCACTAACAGAGTGAAACATTTGAGTATAATAATATTGTTTATGTAAGACAAACAAGTTCCTATTACCAAAAAGGCTACAAGTTAAGGTTGATATTTTCAAATTTCCTAACGATATTATCAAATTTATTACTTAATGGAGGGATGAAGCGAATGTATAATAATAATTATTATTATTTCTTCAAGCCAGTTTACAAACACGCATGTCCGCGGATATCTCACAGATATTCAAGATTGTAAATCGAACAATCACAGTAATAATTATAAAAATACAACGGTTCATCCTATTTCAATGAACGTTGAAGTTCGGTAACTCAATAAGAGGTTATTTTTAATAGATTGAAAAAACGAGCTCTCAACTTCTTTCATTAAAGAAGTAAAATTTGATGGAGCTAGGCTTCATTAAAATATATCTTTAGATTCTTGTCAAAAAATACATCAAGATATTTAAATTCTCACATTGATATTCAATTAATATAAATATTATAGTTGAAGCTGATTATGAAAATAGATTTATCACACAAATCCCAAATTGCAGGTATACTCATGAATCTAACGCAAGTTCCTTTAGAACCATCATTTTAAAAGTTCAACAACTTTCTTTCCACATCCCATACACTCATTCTTAAGTTTCAATCACAATCATTACATATCACAAACTCTCAAGAGCAAGAAGATTTAATATTGACAGAAAAATAATTTCTAATTAATCCCTGCAATGTTATCACATTCAAGTACATAAAATTAACCAACTATTAAGAATATTATATTATGTGATGATTTGCAAGACTAGGCCTTATCCATTATTAAGAGAAAAATATGTTTAGAGTTCAAAGAACTGTATCACTATTATAGATCACATAACATTAGAAAAATATCCAACAATTTTACAAAAATAGCTTGAAAATAAACCACCTACACTTATTTTTAAATTCAACGAGAAAATCGAAACACTTTTTACAATTGCTTCATTTATAATGAAGACTATGATTATGGAAGCTGACATAAAATATATAATATTGTTGCAAGCCAATAACGAGTATTAAAAATAAATAGTTTTACAATATTTCTGGAATGCAATTTTTCATTACTGCTAGGAAAATCAGACGATATTGATGATTCTAGTTACACTGTTCAATCATTTTTTTTCAATTTGACAACCTTTTAAAATGTATGAAATTTGCTAATGATATTCCAGATACATTAAAGAAATACTCCAATAAAAATAATGTTGATTTCCTGAGCTACATTTACATTCATTGTAAGAATTACAATAACAATAGAGCATTAATAAAAAATATCTCCAAGATACATTTAGAAACAGATGCAAATTTGATAGCAATAAGAATATTTATAGAAATGTTTCCAAAACATTTATAACATGCAGAACAGGTTTATTTAGGAAACTTTATTTTCAAGGTTTCTGAGTCAAAACTAGCATTTTCATTTAATTTGGGAAGAAATAATAGTGAATGACATACGGTGATTTGGTCAAGTTTATAGTTCATGATTATGACTTAGTACTTGACTTATGACAAACGTAAGTATTTATTGATAAAATGTTCTCATATTTGAGTAGGAAATTCGAATAATTCTAGTCTATTTAATTCTTAGTACAGTACTGGTAAAAAAGACTCATTTATGGCATGACGTTAAAAGTAATACACAATAAAAAGCAATGTAGAAGAACCTTCATTTATTAATTAGGCTAATCTTTCAAATGCAGAATTTGATTCTATAAATTATTATATTTATCATCTGCTCTCCACGTAATTAGTCTAGCCAATATTTCATTTCTACTTTATTGAACCCGTAAATAGACAGGACTGTTAATAAGTTTTATCTACTTCCCATGATGAATTAGTGGAATAGTTTAGGAAAAGAGATGAAATATAATTGCAATAATTTGATTATAAACTGTAAGTGATTTGACAGAAATATTTTGCTATCAAATTCGCACCCGATCTGCAATACAAAAGCAGCCACAACAATTAACAAACACTTGAACATTTATTATTATTATTTGTGATCAGCTGAGCTTTGTCTCATCCTCTCCTCCTCTTCTTTGGCCATGCACAGTTTGTGTGATTTACACTTATCGTGATGATTGACAATTTCCAATCTGAAATTGCCATTGCCTTCGACAAAAGAGGTGCGCATCTCGGGCACGAAGCTGCCATACTTGCGGCACACTTTACAGAACATGGTGTTCTGCTCCTCGTCATACTGCAGCCAATAGAATGAGTCGAGCCAGCCGGGTCGGAAGCGGCCGCCTTTTTTGGGCGCTGGCGAGGGCGCGTTACTGGTGCCCGGCGTCGGTTGGATCACCGATATTTCATGGCTGCTCGACTTGTGAGGGGAGGCCGGCCTTGATTCGGCCTTGTCTGGCGGCGCCTTCAGGGCGCAAAAGTGCGACGCACCAATTAGCGGTGGCATCAAACGGGGTAGTTCTACCTTTTTGTGTGCAGTGAGAAAGCGGCGTAACGCTGGATCTGTGAGCGAGTAACTGCCACTAGATTCCGTCAAATCATTGCTGCTTCCGGCTGGGCCAGCTGTTTTTAAACTAGTCTCTCTTCTCATTTGAATCTTCGTCTGTCAACAGAGAACGAAAGAATTTGTCAGCACTTCCTCTTCTCTTCTTTGCGATGACTCATGGTTCATTCATTCCTCCTCAGCAACTACTACAATACACTTTACAACCCATTCACTTCTACCACTAAAGCATTGTTCTTCATCACCACACATTAAATAATCATCATTTCACACAGAGTTCACATTTATCACTGAATCACAACTCGATCAACATCAACTGAAGTAATTAAATAATGTTGTAATAAATAAATCCAAAGATTTCAAGATAAAATTGGAAATAATAGAAAATCTTTGTTTCAATACAAGGCAAATTATGCCTAGATAGTGTTTTCATCATCACACAGTTCACAACACTAAATTTACTCATTTTGAAGACACTTCAAATCTTCCCCTTTGATCGACCAGGCCCAAAACACATTGTTATTCACTCCTTTTCTACAGAATAAGCAACAATTGAAAACAAAATATTAAATACTGTACCCCTGAAATTACGATCATAATCAAAATAATTATTGAATGAATAACCGATCTCGGTTACAATAATTTAATCAAATTAAAAGAAGCGCTAATGGAATGAAAAATCCAAGGAAGACAATAATGTCTAAGAGTTCAAGATTTAAACAATTTTCCTGATACAGTACACTGAGATGCCAAAGAGACATAGGAAATCCAGTACTCCACAAAATAGTGATGGACTAAACCGTTTTTCATGCGCTTCGAAGATACATTATGAATAATGGTTTTCATGATAATGGTTTTCATATGGTGAAATCATTTGGATTTGATAATCCATCTAACTTTTCCAATTAATCATCCAAATGTATAGCTTACGCCAAAAAGTTGGGCGGTTTCAAAATTGTAGAGTAAAATGTTATCTACAATTAATTAAAAACCATTATTAATTGAGCTGGAGTCATCTTTTGCCCTCTTGCCTAAATGTCTTCTTTGCTCGACCAGGCTATAACAGCTTACGAAAAGCATCCGTTGTCTCCTTTTATTTTAAAAATATCATCCACTAGGCATAGCTAAATTACAACTCTAACTGACAACATCAGCTGTTGAAGCGCACAAGGAGCATACGAAACCGTTCAACTATTTAGCGTCATAAATACTATGTAACTTTCTATGTAATTGGACAAATATAAAAGGTATCATTTTAGGTTTTTCATGCTTCTCTAGTGGGACGGTTTTGCAATTTTTACGACTAGATTTTTCTGCAATTTAGCACTATGTGTTGCTAGCTATTGAGGACATTTTGTGAGAAGTGAGAATGTACTGAAAAAATTTCTGAATTATACGTATTCAAATTGATTATTCATGTAAAAACTGATAATTAATAATGAATTCATTAATCTTTAATAAATCATTTCAATTCAAAGCTAATTAATACACAATTATAAATCAAGGAAAAATAGAAATTCGTTCATAGAACACAAAACTTTTATTCAAGAACACAAAACAAACAAGAAAAACGAAATGTAGTTTTTTCAAAACACTGTAGAAGTGTATGAAATGGAAATAGTTCATTGTCAAGCTACCCTTAAAAATCTATCAAAATTCAAGGCAACCAGGAAGAAATAACAACTGAGATGTTACAGTCGATTGAAATAATTAATGTTACACCAACAACAGAGTATAGTTTATATTTAACATCAAGTCAGAATATTTTTCGTGGAGTAAAACAATTGATAATGATACACCATCATGATTAATAATAAATAATTGTACCGTACTTGCAAAAGCTTACTAAACCTTTTTTAAATAAAACATTGATGTGTAGGCCCACAGCCAGTTCCACAAAATAAAATGAAAATTTTATTCTTATAGAATGCAACTTCCCACGGTAGGATAATCAAATTGTACAAACGCTTTCAACCACAGGAATCATGACTGTGTATTTAAAAATGCTTCATTCATAAATATCAACGAAGATGATGATAATTTTAGATATGAATTTAGAATAATTAACAAATAGCTCTCACATTTTTCTTGTTTTGAAACTAATTATCCAATTTCTAGGTAGCTAAATTGTTAGTTTTGTTAAGAAGAAATATTGATAACTAACGTACCTCTAATGTATAAAAATGAACCCATTACATTTGCGCCGTTTAAATAAACGATATGACAATGTAATTTGTTAAATTGACTTTCGTGCAACCAACCGTTTCAACAAAAAAATATCAAACAAGTCAACAATTATAAGGCTAACAATTTTGGATTGGACATATTTGGTAAGATTTGACATCTACTCAATTGGAGAAGGAAAACGCTTTTCAAGAGTATAAAAACCAGAAATAAGAGTGAATAAAAATTAATTTCAAGAGAATTTACTCAGTAATGAAGTAGCATAGGTTAAGTTTTAGTGCAAGACACAAAGAATTTAAAAAATAAAGGAAATCTGGAGTGAGGAAATAGTCTATGTTCATTCCTCTTATAGACGATTCACGCGAGTTGAAACGAAAGCAAGTCTCACTAACAACTAATGAGGCTTGGTGTGACACCGGTTATACATTCCATAATAAGATTATTCAATTTATAGAGTCCATCACTTCCATAACTGTTAGAAAACTATTCGATGCACAATTCAGAAACACCATCGGTCTGTGTATCATAACTATCGTTGAAGCAGTTCAAGCATACCTTCTTAGCACATTGCAAGCACTGGGGTTTTCCACAAATCTGACAAGGATACTTAGTCTTTCTATCGCTGTTACGTGGGCACGTGGAACATCGTTTCTTCTTTTCGAATTCATTAAATGACGTCGTGCGATCCACAACATTGAGCTCACCAGTGTCTAGAATGAGTGTCATTGTTTTCTCACGGACTAAACGCCTACAATGTACAGTTTCATTGTCTTCCAGTTCAATTTCAAATCCTGGTTGATCATCCATTACAAATACCTAGAATTACCATTTTTACATCCATATGCGTAACACGAAAAATATGATTTTCGAGTCGAAAATATGCAAGTTTTGGCACATAGCAAATTGATCTACATAATAGTTTTCTAGATCCTGAACAAAACTTGTCAACCAAAACTGATCATCCTCTCAATACTTGAAATAGATATATTATACATTTTCAATTTGAAAAAATATACAGGGTGTTTCAGAAGGAATGTGCAATACTTCTCAGGCTGATTCCTTACACCAAGTAGACAAAAAAGTTCCATGGGACCAACCCCCAAAAACGCTTTGCTAACAAGATAACAATGGCGGAAAATTAAGATTTTTCAGAATATATTAATTTTTCTAATTTTTTAGAGGCAGTAGTGAGGTTCTAAAATAATTAATTCCTATGTAAAATTAGCTGAGGAATTCAATGAAACCAGTTCCAAGTCTGTAACTTTAACGGTTATTGAGATAATTGGAAAAAATATGCTAGAAAACGCCATTTTTCAACAATAAGGGTTATAAATGGATAAGGAATCATATAAGGAGTTAATTATTTTAGAACCTCACTAAAGCCACTAAAGAATTAGAAAAATTAATATATTTTTAAAAATCTCAATTTTCCGCCATTGTTATCTCAGTAACAAAGCGTTTTTGGGGGGTTGGTCCCATGGAACTTTTTTGTCTACTCGGTGTAAGGAATCAGCCTGAGAAGTATTGCACATTCCTCCAGAAACACCCTGTATATGTAAAATTACAGACACTGCTGTTGGCATACAAATTGATAGTTTATTGTTCAAATATTCTAGTGTTTAAAAATTTCCTAGTTGATGTACTGCGCCTGACCAGGAAAAATGTCCGTCTGTTCAATTAGCAGCATATAAGTAAAACATTTGATGAGAAATCGTATACTTTGACTAATTTCCTTCACTTATTTGATTCAATCTATCAATTTTTGTCACTGAGTTTAAGGAAAACGCATGTTTTTTCTTTGTATGTATCAATTCCATTAATAGGAACTGAATCAGCTTCAGATATAAAATCCAAGCATACATAATAAAACTGAAATTTAACCCCATCCTTTTTTCGAAACAACCATAGCAAACAACATAGGCCAATTATGTCAATACAATTTCATGAAGAATTGCACTCCAAGCAATAGTTCAGAGATTCACAAGGAAGATAATATTGTCAAATATACACCAGAATAATAATTAAAACCGCTCTAAAAGTTATTCATATTCATATATGAAATAGAGTTATTGAATCAAACTATATCTCGTATCAACAAAACCTTTCAAATTTTTGCAAGATCTTACAAGTTTTTGATTGTTTTTTAGTGAATTGATTCACTTTATTTATTATTCATCAACGATATAAATTCAAAATTTTTCCAATAGATATGATTCGTAGACAGTCAATGATTTGTTCAAAAAGTGATTTTATGTATTATTTGATGCCCTATTTGGACTGAATAGTTTTACCAGAATTTGGAAGATAAAATGACAAAGCCTGTTTTCCATTTCCCAAATCATTTAAATCTTGATTTGGTTATGTACATTCATCATTGAACAGATGAATGAATGAACTATCACCAGCAATATCCAATACAGGCACGCTTCGTTAAACAAATATTTCAACTATGCTAAATCATTTCCATCATGAATTTCAACTGTGTACCCATCTATATAGACTTCATAGTAATGTAGGCTAGTCTCTCATCTTATGGATGCGACAAACGGGTGGCTCAAGATCGAAAGCCTAGCATTATTGAGAGACCAAGGATTTAAATGATCCTTATTCGATTCAAACATCATTCTGAGTAAAGTTCATACTTTCTGAATGCCTTGCGTAGTCGTAATGAGGGTAGACAATCATAAATATAGATTAAATATTCGCAAAGTAATTTATATCAGAACCAATTAGAGCACTTTGATAAGCCAACCATAATAATTCTGACATAATACTTGACTTTAATAATACTGACATAATACTGAGTTTTGACTTTCAAAAATGTTCAACTTAATAGAAAAAGGTAGAATGAAAATTTTTCCTATCAGATTCCGTAAGAGCAAATACACCAGGAACTAATGGCCAGTGGAAGACTTTCTAATCTAATAGGAATAGGTACCGTAAGCGTAAGATGTTCAATCCCAGTTGAAGGCACTAAATTTTTATCGCTAACAAACTCTTCCGTCTTTAAAAGGAGACGTAGAGCCGCCGGTCGAGACTGACTAGAAATCAGTCACCATTTCTCACCATTAAATCACTCCTCTCATTATCCATGATCACCCTCAAAAAATATTTCCATTTTCAGATCAAATGAAATAGCCCAATGTCAACAGCTTGAGACGTTTCTCGAATTACACATGTATTAAATTATATTAATCTAAAGATCACCAAGAAAAATGAATTTTCAATGTAATATTGAAAATACTGTACATCTTCATATAGGCCTACAGCTCAAACTATATTCCGATGACAATGATGTGAACTGACTTTTTAACCTGGGTAGCTCAAGTAATTAGTGTAAGACGGAAGAAGTTGAATGAATATCTGCTTACCAGAGGTTGAACATCATCATACGACTCATCTGCAGGCATTCCTGATGTCTCTTGCTTGATGATGGGAGACACCGTTTGTCCTTCAGACTCGACGTCTGAGTTCGATTCGGGAAGCGATAAACGAGGAGCTTTGGTGTTAGGCTGGGGGCAAGCGGAAGAACTACTTCTGTACGAAAACGATGCCTGAAATTTACCAAAATCAAAGGAACTAAGTTGAACAGATCAGACAATATATTTTTCAAAATAATTTTATACACATTATTATACATATTAATAGCATATACACATTATTATACATATTAATAGCATATTTCAAAAACTTATGTTCAACATAAAATTAAGAGAAACCTACTTTCAGCTTATGCTCTTTTTGGCTAGGTAGGCCTACTCAATCATTTTTTTATAGAGAATTTGAAAAAAATTCTAGCATGAAAATACGTTGAAAAATAGAAAATAAGAGACCTAATGAGTTATAATTTAAGCAATAAGGTTCAATTTGTTTGAAATGTTTGGTTCGATTATTATCATAATAAATTAGTATACTGAATTTTGCATAAAAAGCCCGCAGCCAATAGTCAACGTTTTTATAGAAATTTTAAAAATATTGACTTTAAAAAATCCTTGTCATGGAAATAATTCATTCAACAATAAGTTTTAGAATCCTTTCGTACAGTCAATCTATTTATTTTTTTCATGAAAAATTCTTACTATGCTGTCTAGTGTAGTGTAATAAGATGAGAAAGTCTGAAAGGATTTCATCTCATCTTCACGTTATTTCAGATCAAGTTAATGTTAAATTTAGAAATGGCACTAAGTTATATTTCCGTGCATCAGATCAGATTTGAACAGCCATTAAAGGTCTGTTGCATGCTGAGAAGATGGATATTGAAAGCCTGAGTTTGAATAAGTTATTCACTTATTGTTATTATTATTATTCAAAAATGATAGTTTATAAAGATTTTTTTTTTAATAGGCTATAATATTTAGAGTACCTATACATTGTAACTTAATACTTGAAGCTGAATCTTAATCAACCAGTGTCTAGTTTCAAAACTGTATCCCTAAAACTTATTGTAGGTAACCTATTAATAGCCTACTATTCAATTCAACTTTTTAAAATCTATCAACAACTTTGTTTGTGAATTATTATACCTATGTAAGTAGCCTAATAATGAAGTTTATGAGAATTAGTCTTGAGGTTCATATTTATATAGACTTGAGTAAATTGACGTTGGAAAAATTGGAGATTTATTGTCTCATTATTAAATGTTAATTTAAAAAATGAGATTGTTATGAGGGTGAAGCCCACATGAGCTCATAGGCTTGTGCGTGGGTAATGATATGGATGATTGATGCCGACTACTTTTTAGATAGTCGGGACCGACGGCTTATCGTCTCCTCCGAAAGACGGGGTGGCCGTATTTATGTGAATGTGCTGTAATCAAAAATTGTTCTCCGCTTGAGACTTGAACCAGGGTCCACCTGGTTATCAGACCGGCGCTTTATCACTCCTCCAACGAACCAACCATTATGATTTACTTATATTAATTGTTAAAAACTTTTTCAATTGTTAATCAAAATCCGCAGTTCAATATTTGAAAAAATCAAATATCCCGATGATCTGTACAAGATATCTAGCTGAAGGTATCAAAATTTTGGTATTTTAGTTTACATATTGATGGAATGAAGGTTACCTGGCTTTCTGAAGGAAAAGCTTCTCTGGAACTTGATCCCGAAGTTTTTCTCTTTCCTCTCTCTGGTGGTGATATAGGTCGAAATAGAGGTCTCTTCTGTTCTACTGAAGAGCGTTGCTCAACAGGACTAGGCAAAGAGTGGTGGTCATCTGTTTTTGGTGTTTCAGTTCTCGAGTCAGCCAGACCTCTTATTTGTAGAGCAGTTGCCGTTTTCAGAACAGTTGCTAGTTCTTCTTGTTTGACATTGACTTCTCCGTTGTACATAAAATACAAAAGCACTTGCATTTCATTGACAGTTACATCTCGAAGAAATATTATTGGATGGGGATGATTATTTTGAAGGAAGAGTTTTTCGAAGTAAGGACTACAGGCTGAAAGTATAGTTTGATGAGCTTTGAAAGTCTTGATTTCATCCCCTTCACAAGGCACAGCCAGCGTCACATCCACCAACGATTCTTTTTCAAGAAATTTACTCAGGACATCTGTCAAATTTGATTTGTGATTGTTCCACCTCAGGCAAAATTCTTGATCCATTTTATTGACTGGTTTAACCTGTTGACAAAAGAAAACCCATAAACTCAATAGGGGTTTTTTATAAAGTGGACTTTTTCACAACAGTGGATGCTCAAGCTGAAGTGAGAATAATTATAAGTCACAACGTTCATAATTAATCATAAATTAGTCAAGGTACAGTGATAACGATAACTGGACCACGATTGAAGTAGCCTACACAGTTATTTTAGTCAATCAAGTACTTAGATATTACACAATCACCTAGTTCACACTATAACATCTAAAATGTGGGAAGTTTAAAGAAAAGATGAGTTTAATATCACTTGATGTTAAAAATGAATTTTCATAACTCATTCATGCTGTTGTGAAAATTTGTCCAAAGCTGTTTATTCACCAAAATTGAAATTAGAAGGTAATTAAAGACTTCCAAGATGATAGAATTTTTATAAAAACTATTTTCAGACTCAATTTGAATAAACGTCAATGAAAACTCTGAACAAAAACTTTGAATAAAAACAATGAAAGGTGACTTTCGCAAGGCAGTTTATACTCTGAGTAGTTGTGAAATTGATAATGTAGTAGTTATCCATAATAAATGAAAAGACAAGATGTTGTCTTTTCATTTATTAGGCACTTTATACTTCATTCTTCAACAAGCCAAGAATTGGTTTGCAAGAAATCAAGTTCAACAATTTCACTATCAACCAACTCCATTTTTCAAGTAAGACAAACCTTAATTGGATAATTTTGCACAATTCTTCTGCCAAATGAGAAATGGATATTCATACTGCATACAATGCAACTGAATTCCTCTAATGGGAGTGTGCTGTGATGTAAGAAACATAAAACATCAAGAAAACTGTCATTTTCACCCATGTCTTACTCAAGACAATTCAAAAAAGCATTCATTTGATTAATTTTCAATTTATAATAAGTTATTCATCCTGAACATCTGTTTTGGCTCAAAAAATGATAAATTTAGTTTAAAAATTGTAGAGAAGAATATTTTATATAATTAGAGACTACATATTTATAATTTTTATAAACCAATATTGACCAAGCTGGAGTTATTTCCTCATGTCGCCAAAATTTCTTCTTTTACTAAACCAAATCCTCAGACTGATTCCTTACAACAGTAAGAAAAGTTCCATTGGACATACGGAATGTCCGCAAGAAATAATGCTGTGTTGCAAGGTAACAATAGTGGTAATTTGTATATTTCCCTCAAATCAAAAATATTATTATTTTTAGGAGTTTCACAGAAGTACCAAATTATGTGGAGCAACTAAATTATACCTTGGAAAGTAATCAAACCCGAATCAATTTAATTAACTTACCTAGCTTGTTTAAATCAGTTAATTAGCCTAGTAAGCTCGCTGGTTGCCTAGGATTTTCTACATTTTCTGACTTCTACTGAATTTAAAAATACCTTGACTAAGTTATTTACGATTATCCGGGTCGCTAGTCATCCGGATTTTCAAGATTTTCCGGTCACTAGTCAAGATTTTCACACAAATGTAAGTTGACTTATACTTATTCTATCCAGAATTATTTTAATTAGCCTATTCTCAAACTTCAACTTGAATTAGGTAGCTTGCTCAACTACAAGGAAAAATATCGGTTTAGGACTAAATCACTAAGTTAAGTTACATGTGAAATCAAAACATTCAAGTTATTCTCAACCCCTTCACAACTTTCAGGTTTGTAAGGTTAGTAACCCGAACCTTAAACAAACATGACAAGCAGGCAAGTTGGAAGTACCGCTGCATAATGTTATCAGGTTAAAAATACTTCCAAGATTCACTGGTTCAATCAATGGCTAGAATTAAGTTTTCTGGCCACCCTTCGGAAAGTCAAATTTATTAGAGTAAGTGTTTCAATTAAACCTTAACTTGCCACTTAGTCAAGAAGTGACTTATAAGGTACAGTTACTTCTGAAGGCTATCATTTCCTATTCATACTTTTTTCAAACCTAAGCTAAAGCCGTTTCTTGATAACTGATAACCATATTCCTGATGAGTTAAAATAATAAAAGCGCGAAATCAACTTACAGTTAACTTGTTTTAATGTGAATTCTAATTCGGTACAGACTAGAACATCAAACGATGACATTTCAGCTTTCCCTTGCAAGGATGATTTTTGTATCCGGCAACCTAGTTTATGACATTTCTTGAGATATGGTACAAAAAATGACCGATTAAAAAACAATACAAGTACAACACTATAAAACGTTTGAGAAGTTTTAAAAAGATGATAAGGTCGTGAAATGGTCATAAATTTATTATGAAGTGATTGGTTGTTTTTTTGGTACGCCATTTTTCAGGTACAGTGAAGACGTCCGAAGTGGAAAGGCATTCAAAAAGTAAATGAGTTCTTATGTTGTGTAAATATTTAATGCATTGAGTCAATGGTAAGGTAAATCTGCTTTTAAATTAAGAATTGATATGATTATTGTATTAAATTATTAAAAAGACTTACCTTTTACAACCTAATATCCCATTTAGAGAGGAGAGGACAACGGTCCCTTGCCCACTGCCTTCTTCACTCCTTCCTTCAACACTCTGATGGTCTTCACGGTGAATTATTATTATTATCATCAAATTCATTCTCGCACTTGTAGCAATTGAACGAATATTAAATTTTTGAGCCATTGAGTTTACTACACATTTTATTTTCCTCATTATTATACAAAATAGTCTTGACAAAATCAATTAAAACTTTATTCAGAGAATGAAATGAAGAGGTTGGTACTCTGACTAGTCTTATAAAGCGCCTAATTCAAATTTAAATTTGAAAAGAAGTATCCAGCTTCCCAATAATTTTAACTCTCATAAATGATGCTACTGAACATCCATCTTGTCATTCCTATAGCCTAATAATAGGGCCTATGATGATTTTTTTTCTTGAGACCTAATTGTGAAAAATTATTACCAACTTTCTTTTCTGTTTTTTAATACAGCTTGAAATAAAAAATCACTATTTTGTAGCATATTCTTGATTTTAACTGACACTATTAGAGTTAAATAATATTTTTTTTTCTAATGAATGTCATTGAAACTTGTCTTAGAGACAAACCATCAATTTTCAGTTCACTTTTTTTAACTATAACAAGACAAAAAACTTCAGTTCATCCAACGACGACTAAAGCAGTTCTGGAGCAGCACTGAAACTGTATGCACAGACTATCACCAGTAGGTTTTAAACTAATTCAAAAGGCTTCGTTCTCTTAAGCCTCCTGATAATATCTTGATTTTGGAGTAGTAGGCCTGCCTCGGGGTTGACATGATGATGGAGTCTGGACTCATGGCGCATAGCAAATCGTCTTATCTCACTAGACACAAACGGTATACGTAGATCTCTGTGCAAATCACTGTTTCTAATGTACCAAGGAGCGTTGACCATATTCCTCAATACTTTATTTTGAAATTTCTGTATCAAATTGACATTACTCTTACAGGCACAACCCCAGAGCTGAATCCCATACACCCAAATTGGTTTTAATATCTGGTTGTATAGAATTATCTTGTTCTTTAGAGATAAGCTGGATTGACGACCAAGCAACCAATACATTTGTCCATATTTAATATCAAGCTGTTTCCTTTTTATTTTTATATGTTCCTTCCACTTCAGTTTGACATCTAATGTCATTCCTAGATATTTAGCAGTATTTTCACATGGAATTCTATGGCCATTCAGGCTGATATCAATTGTTTCTATTACTTTTTTGTTGGTGAAGTTTATTATTGATGATTTCGATTCATTCAGCTTTATCTTCCATTTCTTAGTCCATTGGCATAGTCGATCTGCAGCTACTTGGAGAGTGGTGGATGTTTCTTGTATAGTGGCGCCTGTAGTCAGAAGCGCAGTGTCGTCGGCAAATGTTGCAACAGTGATGCCATCACAATGTGGAATATCGCATGTGTACAAGAGGTACAAAATTGGCCCCATTACGCTACCTTGAGGTACACCTGCCCCAATATCTTTCAAGTTTGAGTAGTCATCATTCTGCTTTACTCTGAATGTTCTATTTGTTATGTAAGACGAAATCAGTTCTACATATTTTTTGGCAAAAGTGAATCAAGTTTTTTTATCAGTCCTTCATGCCAAACTTTATCAAAGGCTTGGGCTACATCAAGGAAAATAGCAGAGCAAATTTTCTTCTCCTCCAAACACTTCTCTATAATATTGGTTATTCTGTGATTATTGGTTATTCTGTATTGATTATTCTTGGTTTATAGTTAAATAATATAAAAAAAACTTCAAGATATTTTTCATTTTATACAACTTGATTGAATATTTTGAAATAGTTCATTCTAATGAAAAAATGATGATGCCATTATACAATATTGTATACGTTCAGACTAATAACCTCTTGATATTGTAGCCTATACACCGCACTACTCGTTGATGCGGTGCGTTTGTGCATTAATATCTTCACATGAATAATTCTATTTCACCAAAACTGGTTTTCCTCTATTGCAAATACCAATACAAATTATACAAATACAAATTTTTACATAATAAGAATTTTTAATTTTTTTGCTGTTGATATCACAGATATTGAATCAACAGCAGATTGTGTCATCTTCAATATTTTCTCATCTAACTTATTTTTTTCTATCAATACGGTACCGTACGGTATTCACCTCTTTTTTTGATGTGAGAATTGATTTACCAATATCTGCTGTAAAATCTCGTAATTATTTTGCTCAGCTGAAAACATTTTTGATTGTCCACGGTCAATTTCATACTAAATATTCGGATTGTCTCACTCCGTGAACTACCGTATATAGGTAATTATTTTATTTATACGGTATTTTATTTTTTCTTATTATTAGAGAAAATTTTTTTGTAGTAGCCTATGTGAACCTGGGATATTTCAACCTTTGTCTAAAATAATTTCTCTTCCTCTTCTAGAAGTCCTGATTTTTCCTCCAGGTAAGTTGTTCTTCTTTTAGATAAAGTCTTATTTTCCTGTATAGTATCCAATCATAATTTTATTGAGAGTAGTGGAGGTGTTTTATTTTTCTTGAAGTTATTGATGTGTTCTTGATGCGAAGGTTGAACTTCATTGTTTCTTCTGTAGCTTGCCTCTAGATTTGCTCTTTCTTCTTCTTCTTCTTCTTCTCCTTTGTAGATTCATACTTTGTTGTCTTCTGCCAATGGTGAGATTCATTCTAGCGTTCACTCTGTCATTTGGGTTGAAATTAACACACATGTAGAAAAAATTACTCTGGAGTGATGTAAAAACAATGAATTTGAAAAAAATAATTGAACTCCGCTATAAGTCGCTGAATCATTCTGTATAATATAATAATTTTAATAATAATTGATAAAGAAAAATTTAGAAGATTTTTAATATTTAGGAAGAATCGAATCAAAATCTTGAATAGAAAGCAGCATTTAAAAAGTGTTTAAATTGATTAGATTGCTCAATTCTTATGAAGTTATGTAAGTAATGAGTTATTGAGTTTTTTAAATAATTTACTTCAAGTTATTATAGATTGAATGAAAAATTTTCTATTGTGAAAAGCATAACAAAGTTTTGTCAATTGTAAAGTTTTATTAATTTCTTTTTCTCCCATTTTGCTCTATCTGAAATAGGAAAAAACGTTGTGATGAATGTTAATATTATCTAGAAGTGGAAAAGACATGGAAGGAGTACGCATGCAACATTCCGCCACATTACCAAGCTGCAATACCGTACACCTTATTTCCCAAATATTTAACTAATATTAATATCATACATCTATTTCATAATGGTTTTGAAGTATAAAATGTTAAATTCATCATTCTAGCAATAATTCATATTAAAAGCTAATAAGATAACCAAACAGGTTCTTTTGTGTATAATGAGAAATCCATTTGATTCTATAGCTAATGTAAATGTTAAACCTTATATTCTGAGGGTTTAACTTTAAAAGTGCAACTAATTACTTTTAATATTCTCAGCTTCTATCAGAACTTGATTGATTATTCTCCCGAAAATTAGAACTAATTGTATGTAAAATCAGTACTCCTGAGATCATGCTAAATAGGAATTGAGATTTTTTTGTTATAAATCATGTATGAAAAAAACAATAACGTTCATGTTATAAATAAAAAATCATCACAATCATTTTAAGAAGAGAAACAGATGAAAAACAACAAAGTTATGTTAGAGGCACTTCATTAACTTCAGCAGTGTTGAAGTTACCCACGCAAGAATTTTATCTATACAACGACACTTGCAAGAGACAGATGCATAGAAACACATTAATACATAGGGAAAACTCACTTCTGATATTCATTTTTGATAAATAATTAAAAAATCTTCTTTCAAAGGAATACGGATATCCATTGCTCTAAAAGAAGGCTATTTCTAAATATTTGTTGAAGCTTTACCATCCAACAAAATTCACCTGATCAACATTTGATAGTACTCTTGAATTGAATTGACAATAATAATGATGCATTTTTTCATTGACTAGCTACTTGTCTTTCTAACCTACAAGGAATTTAAAAAAATTCATAGGTGAATTTATGGAAAAATATTATTTACAACACACTTTAGGCTACACAGAGACATATCCTAGAAATAACTACATTCAACTTTAATACTGTACAATGAAAATAATAATTCACATTGATAATTGATGAAGTAATCTTGCACCAATCAATTTGCGCTTTAATATTATTTATTCTAATATCTATAGATTCGATTTGATTTGACTAACACGTCGAAGCAATCATCGCTGTAAACTCTTACTCCAATATCAATAACCTATTGGGATATTTCCTCTAGGTAGAATCTGAAAAGTAATCGAATAATTGACAGTCTTCACTCAAGTATTTTTACTTCAATTGAGTATTTTTTCGTATTGCAAAACTGGTAGTTGTGTGCTATTGATTGCAAAATATTAAACTTTCGATAAAATTATGATTAGCCTACTTATCAATAATTATTTGTCCCCAATCAAAAATCAATACAATACTATTATATTATAATTTCCTGAAAGAAACACGTAACATGAAGAAAGAAAAACTGTAGTGGTATGTAGTACTCCTCACTCATTATTATATTAATAAGATATTTTGTTGTTTTCAATAAATGAAAATCACATCACCCTATAATATCATATTACAGTATTATATTCAAACACAACTTGTTTTGCCGTCATGAGAGACAATTTTAAAGTAACACTTGTATTTCAATGTATACTTTCAATTGAATTTAAAGCTAGTAGTGTTTGAATAGAAATATTAAAAAGGTGCATTGATTCTTATTATTTTAATATACATACAGTAGGGACAGTTGAAGTCCCATGTGTAATAGCCCTTAATAAAGTGAACATTCTTGATTCTAATATGTATATAACCTGTAATATATTAATATCGAATGATAGATTATCCAAGCACACCATCATTGTATTATAGTTTTAAGATATTGCATACTTAATTATAGCACTGCATTTTCACTGCATGTAACTTACTGAATTTTTATCGGCATAGTAGACTAGCCTACTGTTTTAATTTTTCTAGTAGTACTATGACAAAATTCATACGTTTTCAATTAAAAAAAAGTTTATATTGAATTATAATTTTCCATTTTTAAATGAACTTCAATGAATTAAATAATATTATCTGCATAGGCAAGACCAAGTTGGTAATAAAACTTGTGATAAAATATTTATGAATGAACTTGTTTGCAGCTTGGGTATTGGTGGAATAATAGTTACTACGTGAATGCACGTTGGTTGCACTTACGGCTGCTGTTTTTATCAATGGCGCTATCGCTGCGGCTGCCGCTGTCGCAGTCGCTGTCACCGTCGCTGTGGCTGTCGCAATCGAGTGAGCTGGTCGTGGTCGTCCGACTGGTCAGGAGCGTCTGCAGTTGCCGACTAATACAATTAAGTGAGTAGCAGTGCACTCCTGGCAGACGAGGAGCATGTGCAACCCCCAAACCCCAATCGCGACCCGGACCTCCCCTACATTTGCATCTGGTTCACTCGCTCAGCTGATCGTTGAATGTAATTGCGCGGGCGCGCGCAGACACCGCCAGACGACACCTAGACCGTCACTTTTTCCCTCCTCACACGCGCACCACCCTTTCACCCCCCTCCCTACACCACCACCCTGACGCGTCAATCCTTCGACACACACAGCATCTCGTCACAACTTGTCGCAAGTAATCATCAGCCCACAAACCCGACAGGCACGTGGACGCTCTCTCTCTAACCCCCCTCTCGAACACCTCTCACCACCCTCACACGCACACATGCAACAAAATCATTAACTAAACATTTCCTCCCTACCCACCCTACCACTGTCGAACCCATCTCTTCTATAGTCGCTACCGATTTCTAAAATTGATTCTCTTCTGTGCGATCTCCTCCAATTAGTTCTTCCCACGGCTGGTAGCTGTATTTGTCACCAAGAAGCTTGGAAAATTGGTGCTGTTGCAAGGTAAATAACCCGTGCAAATAATGATCAAAATAGTGTATAGAATACAGAATGATGAATAAGTTATGCTTTCCGGACGTAAAGGCGCGCTATATATTTCAGCCATCAAAGACTGCTCTCTCAAATTTACTCTGATTTTATTATTTCTTGTTTATTTGTTTTTATATTGTATGTTTCCTTAGCACTACTTGAGAAATACGATAGTGATTGCAATTTCAAATTTGATATAATTATGGGATAGTACCTCACTAGAACACTGACTGGAATAACTTTCAGAAGCACTGATTATATAATTATACATTTGCAATTTGTAATCGGAAAACCAAAAAATTCGCTCCGGCAGCTGGCGGTCGGAAAGAGTGTGCATTTCAAATGCAATTCTATGATGGCTCAAATCATATGACTTATAATAAGCTATTCAGGGTATGGATTCAAAGGTGCCGTTTTCGAAAAACACAATTTTCGGCATATTATTCGCAATTTTCTCCGCCATTTTTGATTGGATTTTTTCCGTTGATGGCTCAAATTGTAGGGCATAATAAGGGTATAATACACACTAATTTTCAAAACGATCAAGTTATTCGTCGATTTGTGATTCGTCGATTTGTGATTCGTCTCTCTCTCTATATATATAAATAACCCGTATATATTTGTAGTGATTTTTTAAAATTTTCATCCCCTAATTTCACCCCCTTCCCTTGGACCAATTTGGCTGGTTAACGAACTTGACCGAGATATTAACACAAATGATTTTTGTGTAAAATTTGGTCGCTCTCCGACAAGCCCTTCGGGAGTTATCGTGTTAACAAGAATCTATACATATATGAATACATATATATATTTATTTATATATATATATATATATATATATATATGAAAAAATTCATTTCAAATATTATTATCAAGTATTAGAGAATATAATCACGTGAATAGTTGATTGAATGAATCAGACAAGTGATCGGCATATAGCGATTATCACATTAATATTATAGCATTGAGTGATATCATGAGACAATGTGGATTATTTGAGCTGAAATAAGCTCATATTTTCTGGAACTGGAGTTTTTTTATTTATTTTTTCTGGAAAGCTATTCCGTTTGAAATGGGATTGGATGATGCACAAAATGCATGTCATAATAATGTGGATTTCAACAGTATTAGTCAGCTGCAGGAACAAGAACTGCCATAATGCTCGTAGATTATAGTATATGGCATCTGTCTCCATGGCAACAATGTCACTGTGCTGACAGAATAATAATGATTATCACTGTGGAAAACTTATTATAGCGCGTTGGGTTTTTTAGACAAAATTAATGCGCCATACGAGATTCTCACTAGCTTCCAGCTCAAGATTAATCACGACACTACGCTAGTAGTTACAGCTTTTCAGTACAATGTGTACCTAGGTCGTGTCAGCACCATGAATTAATTAGTTGAAACACTTGTAACTTACTTGGTTCATGAGAGTCAACAGTCAATGAATACCATGAATACTTTATTTTAATGTTATTTCTTCTGTTTTTATGCTTTATGTAGCATGATAATCAGCTAATATAGTAAATTTAAGAGAGAGAGAGAAAGAGAATAGAATCGCTGCCTTCATTTTTATGTGGGAGTGCAGCCCGCTCTCTCTTACACTCAATCCTATCACCCTCAATAGAGAGAGATTCTATATAGAATTATAGAATTTTATTATATAATACTTATAATATAATTATAATACTTATTGAATGATATTTTCCATGCCCTGCACATATTATAACTAGCTGATCAAGAACTATAAAACGTCAATTGCTCATTATTATCACTGGATATCCCAGCTTCCTTTTACATTTATTCTGAATTCGTATAGTTTCTTACTCCATTATATAAATTATACGAGTCCACCATAAATGATAATACCGTATACCATATTCCAAATACCGTAAAAAACATCCTGGGTGAGGTGTGTATAATTTTTTTTGCTACACTTCAAATAAATATTATCAATCTAATTCCATGAATGAACAAAACAAATAGGATTAATGAAATCTAAGAACAGCTAAGACCAGATAACTTAATATACTAGCTTCGGCTGAACTGAATCTGGAGTAAGCTGAACTGCTAAGTATTGAAAGATGGAACCCCAATTTTTTTGATTTAATCAAATGTATATTACTTAATAACTATCAGAATACTCGATTTTCTTAGTACAGAAATGTTTAAGCTTATGATAGTTTTTGTACGATCATCCTAAATTGTACAATAGCAATACAAAGTTTCTTGTTTTTGACAAATTTCGGGCAGTTTCAAAGAAAGTGATGGTCCATTGTAGTTGCATTTTCTCTCGCTAGATGGCGTCAGCTGTCCACGCTTGGAAAGAGATGGTCCTTGTATGGAAAGGACTTCTTTCCGCTCGAGGACAACAGCTGATTGATTATGTATGTAAATGACGACTTCCTAGTCTACATAGTGACTGGTAAGCAGCTTATTTCCGTGAAGTGTAGCGAAAAAGTGGGTTAAATAGCCTAACATTCGAATTGAATTGAAAACGTACTAGTCCAATTCTGAATAATCTGAAATCTCTCCTTTCCTTATCAAGTAAAGTGAAGGCTCATACTAATAATCTTGTTTAATCTGTTTATCCAGACCCATAGTTCCAACTATCTCATGCAGTAGTCCTTTTGGAATAGCAGACTACTCTTGTAAGTAGATGGAGCCTGATGGAGTGTACTGAGATTCGAGTTGACCAGTAATTTTATCAGGATTTGAGCTGATCATTTTCCATGTTGCGAGCGTTTCCTAGCCATTACTGGCCGGTGGAGCGGCACTACCCTTCCTTGATTGGATTTTCCACTTCTCAATAACGTGGAAAACAAATTTATTCCCTCAGTAACCGATGCGGCTATCCTTTGCCCCCCCCTCCGCCCCTTCCAGCATGCACTGATGTTTTTCAACGAATGCAATCATTCTATTCCCTCTGCTCAATTCTCAACTCGTCACCAAGCAGATGATGTACTCAATACCCATCGAGTGCTTTTCTATATAAATTGGACGAATAAGTTCTCTTATTTTTGTGTGGCATATAAAAAGTTGGATAGGGAAATATGAACGTGTTGGATGAAGATATTCGTTTGGAAGTTATTATTCTATTCAAATGATCTTTTTGTATAAATATGTCATAGTTACATTCTTCATTCATAGTTTGAAAACTCATGGGAGTCTCCGATCTATCACAATGAAGATCTCGAGAGGTGTTCTCATCTACCTCTTATATTATCATCAACTATTCATACCAATGAGGAAGACACTGGTATAGTCTGTTCAAGAAGAGAAGACATCCTGACAAGATGGGAAAATGACTCCAGCTCGGTCAATACTGATTCAACAATGATAAATTTGGTCTTAAATTGTAGATCAGAATGTTTCCTACAATTTGAGACCAAATTTAAGCTTTTTGAATAAATATTAACTGAGCTGAAGTCATTTTCCCGTCTTGCCAGAACGTCTTCTTTGCTTGAACAGACTACTAGTTTAGGGAATGACAATCCAATAATAATTGATTGTGATTGATTCGAAATTCAATGATACGTGATCTGAAATTATTGTTGTTGCTCAACATGATTAAGGATTGAATTGTAATAACATTTAAAATTTTTAATAGATAAATGAGATGTGATCTTGTTTACACCAATACGTAATTTTATCTAATAATGATCGATTGTTATTTTATGTATTTTAAAAAAATGTTTCAAATTTCTTTGTCGTCATAGCCTACGTATCCAGAATTATCCACAAAAATTATTGAATGTGGCAGTTCAAGAATATATTCTGAACTAATCGTTCTCTCATTTTAAATTCTTTGAAAATCTCCCAACTGAAGCAATAACTACAGTAATGATAAATCATTGAGACTCTCATTTGAGTATTGCATTGTTCATCTTGAGTTTTGCACTTTGAAATTTTGTAACAGATGTTACCAACAGTGATGACAGTGACAATTCAACATTTTAGAACAAAAGTCAAGGATTTAATTTCGGAACATTAGAAGAAAGGCAAGCTGTCTTCAGGAATGAGGGTTGAACAAAGATTGTGAATATTTTTGATAAATAAATAATTTAATTCAAGATCATAAGAACTAGAACACAAAAACGGTGTTGTATTTCCTCATCCGTTGTCAGATCAAACTGCAATAAAATATTCTGGTTTCATCCTTAATAGTGACCAAATTCGTGACATCTCAAATCAAACCATGATTACCAATCAAATCATTTGAACCTGGAACACAGACAAGATTCAGTCGAGGTATTTGGAATTAAATATGTATTGAAATAAAAATAATAGATCTAAAAATCCAGAATACGTGTTTTATTTTATATTGGAAAGTGGATCAATTGTCAACAAAATCATGGAATATGATTCTTATAACTACAAAATTATCCAATATCATGCTCTTTTCCCTAAAATTCACTCTTTTCCAAATTCTACCTGTTTCTCTCCAATAATTCTCACTTCTTTTCTTTTTTTCAGTAACAGTTACCTACAGTCGGAAATCAATCTTGCTTTTGATAGCAAATTTCCAAATAAAATGATGGAGAGAAAAATGATTCTCCTGAACTGTAGCTCACATCCTAAAAGCAGAAACTTTTCAACTTTACTAATAGGAATTTGTCAGGTGTAATAGAATTTTCACAAACCTACACAAATGAAGGCCTATAAATATGAGAGTTTCCTGAACCGTTCCCCAACTTTTTCAAAATGAAATCCAGTAACAGACATTGTCTTCCTTTTCAATAGGAGATTTAACCAATTTTAAAAAATTCATACAATTGTAGACATTTATGAGACAAATCGAGTCCAGTATGTACACTTCAGCAGTTCCAACCACACATGACTTAATCAAAGTAATAATCAAGGAGTCTAGTAATAAAGGAAAACTGACATTTTCTCACTTTTCCAAAAGGAAATTTAACAAGTGTAATAAAATTGATACAAACCGAGACAGTTGTACACTTGAGCAGTTTCAACTGCATAATATGGCTTGATCAAAGTAATCAAAGGGAAGGGGGACAAATGGTCGCCGTTTGTGCGACGGAGTGAAAGAGTACCTGGGTGACCGGCTGGCTCTATTCGGTGTACTCATCGAACGGCGACTGGCTGGTGTCTCCCTCAGGCAGCACTTTGTGCGTTATCGTGTCGAACTGCTGGCAGAAGCAGCCGTCCCTTGTGTTGAGTCGCAGCCAGGTGATGTAGCGATTCACGCGCGTGTACACGCCCGGATGGTCTGCCAGCGCACAACCCTCGCCCCACGACACCACACCTGCCACAGCGACAGACACACTAAATCAGCGAAACTGTATCATTCCACTGCGACACAAAATCATGCCCCGAGTCATTATAAGCCAGCCACTGATAAAGACACGCTGTAGAATAGACGAGTTCACTGCGCCAGTGACCACCTCACAGCCGCATTTCAATGCTTTAATCACTGAAGCGTGCAATTACATATCACCACTTTGCTACCAGACTGTCTAGCTTGTTCTGTTATGTGGAATTGCAACCTATCGATATCATACACGTTGAATGATTCGATTTTAGAATTTACTACTTGTCTGTTATCTAATTGAATAATGATTACCATCAATAGGTACGGAAAGTTGAAAATTTATTATCATTTGGCTTCTAAGTAGGAAGCGTTGGTTCTTATTGATTCAAGTATTCAAGTATTGATTATAGTGATTCAAGTATTGAGGCTTGATTTGGAATCAAGAATTAACAACTACTCATGTGATGGTAGGTTCACATATGGATGGCATGGTTGATCAGGATCTACCAATGGATAGCTCATTGTAAGATCAGGATAGACTACGTCATGGATGATGACAAAGTAAATTACTCGCTGAAATCACTTATCCAGGACAAACATATCAGGCTTATCAAGGACAAGCTAGTCCAAAAAATCTGATTTTCAATTCTTTGATTTGTTTTGCGTGATGCAGGGCCTCAATTGTTATATTATTACTCTTATCAAAAAAGAAATTGCTCAGTTGGAATATTCCAGGATAAAATCTGGAATCATCTTTCGCAAGGATGGAATAGGTGACTCTGCTATGTTCGATTTTCACATTTGTATCACGTAGTATGTTCTTTCCTAGTTGCGAAAAGTAATGCTTCATAAGTATGGTCACAAGATATCAACTATTATCTTTCGTGGTATGAATGAGAGTGGAAAAGTTGAAAAAAATAGTAATACTTACCGACAACATCATGTCTTGTTCCATTGATAACGTGGAGAGGGCCACCACTATCACCCTGGAAACGTCATTGCAGTTTCATTAATAAATTCAAGCTGTCCATTCATTTAAAGAGATGATCAAGACTTTGGAGAAATGCAGAAGCAAATAAGTCGAAAGTTGTGTAACAATACAGCTAGGTGAATCGGAAAAAGAATTGACTCAAAAAGTATTCTCTGTAACTGTTTAAAGTTTTACAGACAATGAGAAATAAGTTGAATTCTATAAGTAACCAATCTCGGAGCCCTTTATTGTTTTGATTTTATCCATGAAATTCGCAAGATGCAAATGAGAACAGTTTTGCTGAGGATTATAATACTGCATAAATTCAAATTCACAATCACTATTATCAAGGAAACTCTACTGATTTATCAAAGAGACCTCAACATCAATGGGTTGTGACTGAAGGGTATTTAGCTAGTTATTGTTCCTATCCATCTTTGAGAGGAAACTGTTTCACACATACAAGGTACCCGCTAGTGGTTTTCCAATAAGCGGCGCTCTCATCACACATCACTTCATGATCATGACTATCAAATTGTTCACATATGTTCATGTAAGGTATCCTGTATTCAGTGAATAAGTAATTATTGGAAATTCTAAACATGCAATTGCTTCAGTTTCCACACGCCTGCCATGGTTGAATATCAATTGATCAACATCGTTTATGACGTGTGACTGTCTGTAATAGTTTGATATCGATATTCCGTGTTAATTGATATTGCTGCTTGGCAGCTTCAGTCACAATAGACATTCATGTTCCAGCAATTGTCTCTTGCAGTATTTTATCATGTCTACACGTGCGGAATAACGAATAATAGAGTATTGTCGAATTATTTGTTAGAACAGTTTACTTCTGTGAGAATAAACATTAGCACTAATTCAGTTATTCTAACAATGGGTGGATAATACAGAGGAACAGGATATTTGAAATAATACTCTTGATTCAATGAGAGCAAATAAGCAAGGAGCAGATAAGAGAACACTACAGCTTATAAGTGAGGTTTCATAAGATCGCGATATAAACTATGACTATAGTGATCGGGGAGTTTTGATAGAATATTGGATTAAAATCGGATACAAAGACCCGATTGATATCGATCATCTAATTATTACTAAATACCTATAAGTTTTGTTATTCTAATAAAAAAATCAATTCCATATGGAGGATGATGCCAATATTATTATTTTGATTGTTTTGTACATATTTGTTTATTAATTGATTTATGAGTAGATACGAAATCATGAAATTATTTGGAGGGAAAACCAGGCTCAGCCCTAATTACATTTCACCACAATTGTTATTGTAATTTAGACAAAAATAAGTTCACAATATTATTTTAAATCATTCCAACAACGATATATTATTATTTTCATCAGAAGTCTCCCCAATTCTAAAATGTAGATGAAACGTTTGTTTTTTATGTTTTATTGAAAGTAAAAACTTTTGTATTTCGAAGACAATAGCTGAGACTATCCTTATAGAGAGAAATTTGTTGATCTTAAACTATTGTCGTGAATATTGTTGAAATTATTCTCATAGTATTCGTATTGAGTGAATAGTTTGCACTTAGGAAACCCTTGAGTTGCGTCGAAGTTTATGCGTGAAGTTTGTAAAGTGAATAGATCACTTATAGGACAGGTAACAAACTTCCTACTCCTCATCACTGTGAACTTGTGAGATGTCTAGTCATCTGAACTCCCAATAGTCCAATAGTCTGACAAGAATTTGCTATCCCTTTCACATTAAATAGGAGTTGTAATTAACAAAAACAAAACAACAAACTGGAAATAATGAATTGAAAACTCCAGGTACAAATCTTCCATGAATCCATCAAACTGTATATTTTTATTTATATTATCAGTATATTAGTTGTTTCGAATTATTATATGTATATTATACTGGCAGTTGTTCCGACTCTCCTTTGGGAGATTGGCTGTCGTTAGTAAAGATAGTCAGTCGTTTCCCGTCTCTGGAGGAATAGTAATTGTTGCATTACACTCTAACTGATTAACTGCATGTTATTCAGAGGTGTTCTGTACCGCCAATTGGTTGCGGAGACTGGCTTATGGTTGAGAGGATCAACGTGCTAACCACACGTTACCTCTATCCTGGTTGATAATTATTTGCTTGCTATATGGTCTGTCCGGCCGGGGGGAATTCTGGCGGGGTGGGGGGAGGGGTCGGCTTCGGCTCGGCCAAAGTTGGTTCAGGGACTGTGAGTTCTGATTGAGAATTTATGGCTTTTAGGCTGGTATTGGCCGGGCTGGGGCCGTTTTCTCGTCGTGCCGGGGTGTCTTCTTGGCTTGGACGGGCTGTATAGTAGAGTGAATTTGAAACCAGCTGGTAGGCCTAGGCCCTTCATGGGCTGTTGAGCCAGACATACATACATACATACATACATACAGTTGTTCCGATCCGAATATAAGTTGTTTTCAATAACTTTAATGGAAAAGTAGGAGAGTATTTTCCAACTTCTCGGCTTCAGTAATTCTGAGCAATCCAGCATTTTCTGTTATGATCTATTAATAATTTGTGATGAACTGTATCCTCTGGTACTTATATCCAAATATTTAACCGAAATTTCCACATAATATATTGATATATTTCAATAGAGAAGCAATGGTTCAGTTTTATTACGCTACTGATGCATCCTTTCCTGCTGGATTAAGGGAAACTATAAATATTTATGACTCTGGAGAAGTGTGGATGAAGGTAGAGTAAGAGTGAGAGAGAAAGTGAGAATAAATATTTGGAAGGTGGAAAGATAATATGGAATTTTTTATTCATTGAGAAGACTAGGAATAAGAGGAAACGAAGAAGGCACTCCAGGAGAAAATCGAGAACATTCGACTGTCTTCAATCATTTATAAACGCTTTGAAATTGAAGTATACATAAACGATAATACTTTCAAAACTGTCATTTTCCCTAAATTTTGAAATATACTTCTCGAGCATTCATTATTCTATTTTTCAATATGAATTGAACAGAGTAAGCTCGACTGACAAACTGCTCTCAATGCAATTACGAGTACCACATATTTTTATAGAGGTCCCACGTAATTGAAAGATTCTATTAGTTAGTAGAAATTGCCGAGAAAAGAGTTTTCCCAACTGCAAAAAGTTGTCCACAGACTCGTTAACTTGAAAAACTACTATTGAAGGAGTTTTTATCGACACGAATACATATATAACGAGTTTGATAAAATGAGCAAAGCGCCGAGTTAGTGGCGACGATGTTCACTGAGAGACTGAAATGAAGAGGAGCTATTCAATCGAGAGCTAGGTGTTCTGACAAACATGACAAATAATGATAACAACCCACGAGCAGAAATCAAGGCTGACTTTATTTGTCAAGAAGGATTTATATTTTTTACTGCTTGAGAAAAAAGTTGCAATACTGATCATTTTTCTCCACGAAGAAAACTTCTAAGGAGTTTTCTGAAGTTGGAAACATCGATGACGTTTTGATATGCATGACACATCTTCTATCATGGTATTGTGACACGGATGAATACAAACTAAGAAAAAATTGAGATGACATTAGAATAAGATGGAAGGTCTTGTTCGGTCCATCTCCATGACGACAGACTGGCAATCGATAGAGATAGTACAGGCGAGTGAAGACTAGCATTGGTGCAAGTTGCCAGACTGTTAACGATGTTTGTTACACGCAGAAAACGCTTCTTAATTGACAAGCGTTGCTATTAGCCGAGGGTTCAGGGGTCGGGGGTCCGCTGCTGACAAAAACACGCACGCACCACCGAATCTATTAACGGGTGGCCTGATGGCCGGACAAGAGGCACACGACGGAGTTCGATGACACCCCATTACAACACATATAGGCCCAACGGACTGTTTTACATTTCGCTCAAACTAATCAGTTTTTCCAGGAACGCCGATCGATGACTCAATCAAATTAACACTGCCCACTGACTCCTTCTGCGCCAGTCTATTGACATTTATACATAAAACAGAATAAATTTGTATGTTGTTAATGAAAAACTGTTTTTATGAGCAACGTGAATAGAAATATCTCAAACTCTAATCGGATTACAATAGGGCATATAATTCAATTGTATAAGGATAATAAGGATAGTAGAAGAAATTGAGGAGAAATAGTAGAGAAGGAGAGATTAGTAAATTGCAAATATCAGGTTACAACAACGCATGAGTGGTCCGAAAATGGGAGTAAGACTACGAATGTAGGGATACTGTACGAGTACAGTATCTGATACTGATACTACGAGTCGGGATACTGTACGAATAGTACAGTATTGTACTTTCACAATAGGTGTAGCTACAGGGGATCAATTCCATTTTTATTCACTCATTTTTTCAAAATGTTTTGTGGTTCTTTAAAGAATCGTTTGAGTTGATGGAGAGATGAAATCTGATAGAAACAAAAGTCTCAGGCCTATTCTTGTCAATCAGTAAAAGTATAACTCCATCTCTGTAATTATTGTAATCAATAACAAAGAACTACTTACAGAACTGTGATTGGTGATAGTTTATTAATTTTTTAATTGTAATTTTTACACCAGACGAAGTTTGGGCGTTGTTTGATTGACATCTGTGCTCCATGAGCCTGAATGAGGAAAACTGAAACAAGTCACCATCTGATCAGGTGTTCTTTCTGCCATTCATAGGATTTCTACATAATATTTTTTCAAAGAATAAAAGAAATCATAGTTGATGTATAGCAAGAGAAATTGGAAATATAGCTTATAAATGAACCTCATCATTTCGAAGCCACGAAGTTGTCTTTGATATGATAACATTTTATAATCATAACTGTCATTCATTTCAAAAGATTGGATTTTACCTGGCACGAGTCTTTCTTCCCCTCAGGGTAACCAGCACACAGCATGTTGTCAGTGATCCTCGTCTCTCCGTAGGAAGTGTTGCGACAAGATTTATTCGACAGAATGGGAACCTGCACCTCGTGGAGAGTTGGAGATGTCGATCCTCCCATATTTTTCACTCCCCATCCCGTCACAATACCCTTCTCGCCAGAGAAACTCTTTCCTTTAAGAGAAAATCACAATAGTATACAATAAATTTATATACAATAGTAAACATTGATATAAACAATAGAGAGGGAGGATACGATGACACAGTACAGTATTAAAATAGTTGGTAATCATACCGTAGTAGATTTCAACATGAAAGATTGCCATCATTTCCAATTTATTCAAAATGTTTGAAAGATTGCTTCCACCTACTCACGTTCATGTTGGGAATTCAATATTTCCTTCTGCGGGAATTGACAAGTATGCAGGTATTCTTGAGTATGGTTACACTTTATTCCATTTCCTGAGAATAGTGAACGAATCATACTTCACTCATGATATTTTTTGAATTGGTTCGTGAAAATACTAAGCCTGTTCCATACAATATACATTTGATTAGAAGGTGAGATACCATTATTACCTCCACCGTATATATTGGGTTCTTCATCTTCTGATTAAAAAACAATACAAATTATGGTTTACTGGTTAAATGATAAAATCATGTACCTCGGATGCAATTATTAGATACTCAGTCTACCGTATGCACTATGTGTTTTTATCATTGTAATCTGTGGATTCAACTCGTATTTAACCACTGAGAAAAAAATGCTTCCTTCTCTGTATTTGGACATATTATTAGGCCCACTATTCTCATTCTTCCGAAATAGCACTTGCAATACTTATAACCTTTTTCAAACTAGGCCTATAAGTGAATGTAGTCTTTGTTGAAAGATAGTTTCTCCAACTCAATATTATCTCCCCACCTCTCATGCAATTCAGTCTTTCATAATCAAGACAGATGTGATAATTGGTTTAGTTTGCTCTTCCAGGCTGTGAATAGCTTCCAACTATTACTTTTCAAACGCATTAGACAACAATCTTGGTAAAAAGAAATACGAACCAGTTATCTGTATTATTCATATGCAAGCCTGATAGTATCGATATTTACAAAAAATAATCCATATGGTAAAGACCTCCCAATACAACTATTTACACTATCTCAATGGGAATTTAAGCCAGCATTTCAGATGCAACCATCAGTATTTACTGTACAGTTGTCAACTGAGCTGCAGGCCTGTCTGGAAACTATAAAAGGAGTTAGTTCGTGAAACTAATCAGAGTTGGTTTCGGGAAAGTTGCAACAGTCAATCTACTTTGAGTGCTTGTGGTGAATGTAATCAAGGCTTCTACTTATGTTTGTACAGTATACAACATAGGCCCCACTCACTCGCTGCATGTCAAACTAATGCAATTTCTGCATTCTAAACAATGTGCAACTCAAAGCTCTACTCGTTACACGTGCTAGCTAGCAGCTGACAACTTTATCGGTTAGTGTTACTCCCAGAATTTGAAAAACAAGAGGTAAAGTAAACTAGAAACGTAATCCTGAGGGTGGACATTTTTAACTTCACATACAGGATTCAGTAATCAGGATAGTTATAGTTTGTGCAGCGTAAGTTTGTGATTGGGCTCTCCACCCACGAAATAGCAGCTTTGTTAGATCGTATCGTGTGAAATTGGAACTTCCTCAAATTACTGATTAGACCCCGTATCTGTATGTAGAATTTCATCCTCGATATTCCTGTAGTAGGCTATTGAATAAGTTTCTGGGTGGAAAAATTCAAAGGAAATTGGATTTTTTCATAAAATTGAAAAATTTCGAAAATGAGTTTTTCTTTTGAATATCACTTTTCTCGCTGTCATGGATTGTAGTAGGAAGTAAGTTTTTCATATAAAATGACAAGGAGAATCCGTGCTTTCTATACCCGACCAATAATTTTGTTTCAATTCATGAATGTCAATGTCAAATGAATTCTAATAGAAAATATGAAATGTTTTGAAAGCGAGAAAGTTGTTCAAATATACGGTAATTGAATTTCTTTCTTCAAATGCCAAAAATAGACGGAAGATGTGATTTGTTCTCTCAAGAGTTCAAAGTAAGGAAAGCTATCTTTGCATTATGTTGCAATCGTACAAGCTATCCGAGCCAGATATCTTAGCTACTTAGTATTATTTGTGAAAGAAACTATTCCATTCGACTTATTCTTTCAGAACCAAGGACTTTACTTTGAAATGAGATATAGATTGGAAATGAACCCACTTGTTGGAGGGAGGCAGACAGGCCTGAGACCGTTATCTCCGTCCAAGTCGACGTCCTCGTCTAGTTGTATGATGGCAATGTCGTTATTGAAGGTGCGATCACTGTACCCGGGGTGCTTGACAATCCTGGCCACTTTACGGTCGATGTGCATCGTCTCATTGTCTGAGTCTCTGTCATGTTCCAGTAGACGCACTGAGATTTTCTTCTTGTTGAACCTGCAATGTGAAGTAGATATCTGTGACGATATAATTATAATATTGATATATAAAAATATAATATTATAGTCGTAACGGAGGGTGAGCCAGTTAATCCGATTTATTGTTTTTATAATTATCATTCTTGAATAAAATATTTTTATTGTTACTCATGATGCTCATACAGTATCAAGTAGGTAAGGTGTAATCTTACTGTTAACTTCCATCACTGTTAGCCTTATTGGCTTTGTATTTACTTTTCCCAAGAAGGAGAAAATGAAGAAGAACAGGGTTTTCAACAAGAAGACTTTTTCTGTTGATAGAAGGAGATTTCAATCATATACCAGTGATGAAGCCTGTAGGAGCTTATGGAATAAATTCTTTCTCAAAGGAGCTACCGCAGGGTGATGCGATGACGCTGATGGCTGGAATTTCAATAATAGTTCTTTTTTTCATTAAGTTTTTAAAGATCGAGAAATGAGTAGTTCATTCCCGAACGTCGATCAGATGAGATGGAGTAGGCCTACTTTATCAAGTCACTGTAGGCTTACACACTGAATGTTGTTGGATGGTTCGAGTCTCATGTTTTGAAATTTGTCTCCAAAATAATATGTTGAATTATGATCTTCGCTACTTAAAATAATGTAATTTTGGAGTCAAATTTCAAAACATCATACATAGTAAGCCGGCTAATATAATGGTTTTTGTATGCAATATTCACCCATGCGATGCGTTTTTGTCATCACTTTGATATCACATTTAATATTTTCTGCTGTCTGGCTTTACTGTGGGCCTAAAATAGCAGGTTATGGATGCCACATGACACGCTTTAGGCTATCACATAACAATAATGTCGATCTCAATTACCGTGGACTCGACAACAGTCTGGTTATTCAACAGTGGACACTGGAAAAGTTTTATTGCAGTTTTATCAGGGTTCTGTTACGAGTAGGCCTATGTTATTACGCGTGCATAATAGAACATGATTATTCATTGCACTTTTTTCTCTTGAAACGTTTACAAATATTCCAGGCGCCCATAATATTCAAATTACGAAATATCATTAATGTTCAATACTATAGAACGGTTTATTGTATGTATCAATTGGTTACAGTACTCATGAAAAATATTGGCTTGAAATTATCATTTAAACAAAGTAGGTCATTTCCTACTAACAACCATTCCCTCTTCCACTATATTGATGTATTCGGTAACCCTAATGTGAAAAATCCAACTCCCAGCTCCAACGTTTAATCAATTAATTATTCTAAGCTAGTTTTTCTCCTTCAGCAGCCACTTTTTACAGGAGCTATTTTGCGAACATTTCCAGATTAATGAAATTATAACGGTATTTTTTGAATTCACGAAGTCGAATTATCGATTATGACTTAATGACTTGTCATTAGCTTATTCGTAAATACATGCATGCTCGTATCAATTTCGAAAATCATTAGTTGTATTTCTGTAGATAGGTTCGGTGGATTTTAATGGGAGTTGATTATTCCCCAATAACTGCTATTGAGAGATATGCATAAAATTATCACGATAATGAATTAATTATGAATTAATACCGTAATAATGCATAAAGAGGAAGTAGCAATCCTCTCACTAACATTTCTTCCCTGAATTTATCACTATATTAATAGATCTCCAAATTCATATTATCGGTTTTCAAGCTGAAACAGCGCTTTCCTCCAATTATAGCCCAGCAATACGACAAATGGGAATGGATGTGAGCATAATATATCACCTTTAAAACATCCAAGCTAACACAAGACTTTAACTTTCTAATCAAGAAGATTCCCTTATTCAGCTTGCCGGCAACAATGTCAATATGCTGGGACCAATTAAGCCCAGAAACTTTGCTTCTTCCTCTCATTCATAGTGAGTCTTCTGTTATAGCTGATGATCGTATGGGTAGAACTTTGTTCAACTTCAAGCTCTGTGGAAAGACGCCTTCAAGGATTGAACTATTGACCAGATGTGTAAGAGGATCAACAATGTAATCAAGACTGAGTTTGAGCATCCTTGGACTGATATCATAGACATCAGCAAGAGCCCAATGATCTGAGTACATGTAAAAGAATATTCACTTATTGTGTAATAATATTGTCAATACAGGTTCCCCCATTAGATGAACTAGGCCTAGTAATATTGTTGAAACTAATTGACAATCCAAATGAAACAAATAGATCTTTCAAATCCTTAATATTATTGTCATTACCTATAAAATCATAATTAAAATCAGCACATAAAATTATGTTACTGACATGTTTCAAGGCATGTTCTAATATACTACTAAGTTTATCCAGAAATATGTTAAAATTATTGTTTTCAGAGTTAGGTCTCTACAGTAAGCTTTTCCAATTGAAAAGCCTTCAATCTGGCTCCAACCATGTTTCAACTATACAAGCAATGTCCAATGTTTGGAGATGAACGGTACTTACGAACTAACGCAATGTGCCGCTGTGAGAACGTATTTATTACTGATAAGCGATCCTCCGCAATAGAATCTGTTGTTGTACATGAGCAGTGCCATCCAAGGATATTGGTTCACATAAGTCACTTGTCCACCGACTATTCGTGTCTTGGTGTTGGCTATTCCACATTCTGAAAAATAAAAAATAAAATGATCTTGATGTTCATTATCACCTGAGTATTAAAATAATACATCCGAACATTTTCGAATATTGAAATCGTCACATTCAAGTAAAACACTAATCATTGGATAGAATTCATTAATTTGACAGTTTATTTGTTATTTTGTCTTTAAACTTGATTTTTTCAAATTAACTTCCATTTCCATGTCAAATAATAATTCTTGCCATATTAATTATTATCCAAATTGAAATAATTAAAGTTTGCTATTTCCTCAATTATTATATTCTCTCTTCTATATTGTAGCGAAATAATCCGAAAAATGAATTTGTACAGGATAAGTAGCATATCAGCTCACTACAGTTCTGTTACTATTAATAACGGCTTAACTTCTAAATCATTTTCTGGAAGTTCCCTTCAAAGGTTTTTCTTCAACGCTCTGCCGTAACTCATCTAACAACCTGTTGATTGCCAACAAGCAGCCTATTTGTCAGTCAAGAATCAACAGCCTAGACACTCTTCTCGACAAAGTCAATTCAACCAATTTGTCTCAAACAAATTGATTCTCTGTTCACGACTGAGGTTAGATGGATATTACAGGAAATTATTCGTGGCGTGTAAATATTGACCAAAAAGGTGTAAAGAAGAGAATGAAGGTAAACTTAATCCGAAAAAGTCAAGACCTTTATTATTTGTTTAACTTTTTTCCACTCCAGTGAAGTCTTTCCTGAATCGTACCTTGTGTAGGACACATGTTTTTTTAACTCATGTACCGACAAATTCATCGTATTTCCAAATTTTATCATAATAATATTGTTTTGACAAACTAAATATTTTTGCCAAATAAATTTCTGAATCCTTTTCCATTATGTATTGTTAGAGGAATATTGGAGGAAAAAATATTGTAAATATTTACCAAGGAGGTGTAAATGAGAGGAGACACACTGAATACTCACTGCATGACTTGCATTCATCAGCTGTGACGGGAGCCGGGGGAGTAGTTGCCTCTTCCTCAGCAGCCAACAGGCCCTGTAACCACTCCAAAAATGTCGAACGCTCATGTTCCAGAGTCACTGTTCCACTGCTTGAGGGGCTGCTGGCTGCACTCTGACAAAAACAGGTTGAAATATTGAAGACAAGAGTACAATAATATACTATAGTTATATTATACTAATACGGTAGGCTACTATACTATAGTAGACATCAATGAAACTGGCGGTTGACGAATGTCTATTATTCATGCTTAATAATCTCTTATTTATGTCCATTATAATGATTGGACGAAGAGTGCTTTCAGGACAGTAGTTGAGCGGTTTAGGAGCATAATTGTGTTGAGAGCTACACCAGGAAGCTGAGGAAATCGTTTTGCTCTCGTAGAGCTTTCAGACTGTCCTAGAAGAGCTGAGAATTAATAACAGTCATTGGCCAACTGCCACTTTCGTTCAAACCAACAATCTGATAATGTTTGACGCGATGTAAACACAATACACTGTAATTTATTACGTAATCTATTTTTATTAAAATAAAATTTAATTTATTAAAATTTTCATCATGTACTGTATTTATTTTGTAATTTATCATAATCATGACTGTAATTTATTCTGTTATCTAATAAATGATTCTATTTCATTCTGTGGTTCAATTTTCTGTTATGATTATGATATAGTACTGTATTTGAAACTTATACATTTATACTATTAATTCTCTTGGATTTTTATTAAAAAAGCTACTTTAAAATGATTCGTCAAAACTAACTCAAAAACTTTGTAATAAAGGTCAATAGTATTAATAATATTGGATTTAGTTTATGAATTGTGAAAGTTTCAGTTAATCTTAAGATAAAATAAGAATACCCAGTGAATTTCACCTGAACCCTTTTATTGGCTGAATTTGTGGTGATTCTGATTTGAATTATCCTCCTTGTAATGCATCACGCTTGTTGCTTAAACAAGAGTTCAATAATTCAAGATATGAATGAAGGGAAGGATTGAGCAAGAATTGTTCCTACTAATTTCTCTACTTTCTTGTAAAAATAAAACAGTTCAGTATTAAACACAGTTCACAATGTAAATTCAATTAGAATTGTTCTCATATACCATTTATACCAATTACGAGTCGGTTTCAGATGAGGGAAACATGAAATTATTATAACAATGATAAAAAAGTGAAAGAGTGAATGAGAAGTGCAGAGTTTGATAATATTATCACTAAAAGGTGTATGAACTACATTGACTATATAAGTACTAAGTATATTGTCACTGTAGTATGAACGAATGAATAATATGGATATCAAAAGGGAATACAGTAGCTATACTTCTATTTCCAGGAAGAGGAATAATGTTGAACGCATTTTCAAGCATTCAAGCGTGAAAACTTTAGAAATTAACTTTCAACTTCCGTGTGAACTTTCCTATTTTTTTCTATCAATTACCCGTTACTTCTCAACCCTGTTTGTAAAGTTCTTGTTTGTACTTCGAATTAGATTCTGTATTCCATTTAATGTGATATGTTGTTATTTGGAGCGTGAATTTCCTCATTCTACGAGTGAGAAATAATAACTTATGTCCCTTAATAATGTAGAATGCTCCTTTGAAGATGCTTCAACCACTTGCATACAGTTGAACTACTTGAAACAGTTTAACTTCTGAATAAGAACAAGAAGATTATTTAATCTAAAGTGTAACTTCTCTATCAATCTTAAAATCCTCTACGTGTAATTTGATTCATTATAAACAAAGGTTAAAAAAGTTCGAAGTTAAATAAAAGAAGAAAAAAGTTTCTGGCAATCATCGGTTTTCGCTCGATTCTAATAAAATTTCTACGATATATTGGAAAAAACCTGTTGTAACAAAAATTGGACTTACAAAGAAATATTAAATTGGACTTAGAAGAGAGCCTATTAAAATATTAGAGAAGCTCATATCCAATATCGGACGATGACGATGGATTAGTTGTAGTATTTATATTACAGGATCCACTAACTGACTTTTCAGTTTTCCATGAACGTTTTTAGTTTCGTGAGCTAAGCTATGAATTCTTGTTCTAATAAATTAATGATCGTATGAGAATTTTTGAAGACTAATAGAAGTTGATGAGAATAACAGTTAAGTGACGAGAATAATAGAGTATGGTATGGGACAAACCGTTCAAGAGAAACTCATTGATGAAAAAAATTTATTACCTAACTTTCTATTGTTCAGGTCTTTGATGAATAGATGAAACTAGATCTGACAATAAAATTGCAATCTCATCTAATAGCTTTACTTCTATTGTTTATTATCTATTGATTGTGAATAATCAGTTGTCGATTTCCGGGTTGAAGTATATCAACCCTAAGCCTTAGGGTGTTAAAATAAAACCATGGAGACTACAGTTATAGGTCTAATGTCTAATCAACTAACTGAGAGGCATACAAAATGATGAGTATTGGAACCAACTATTTGAGTAAATTTCGGAAAATATAACTTTGAGTAATTATTATTATTAATTTTAAAACATCAAATTCTAACACCTTCCACTCCATCGTGCTCAGATCTACAGAATCGTCAATCTTTCAGTCTATAGTTTTGATAAGAAAATATGGTAATAAAAGCTTCGCACGCCTTATCCGTCTAGCCGAGGATCTCCGGCCCCTGGACTGCAGTGCAGCAGTGTCAATAAAACAATCAAATGGACTTTCTATGTTTATCATATTATCACTTCACAGGGATTCTTGGGCTAATTTTTTTTTTAATGATTTGAGAAACTTTTGAATTATTTTCAGCTTCCCTAGCTTACCCTGTGTGGGTTTGTAATTTAAACGTATTCAGTTCAGTCGTTTCTGTGATATCTGCAAAAGTTCCAAGAAAAACTTGGAAAATCTGAGTACTGGCGTATTCTCGGAAGGATTGAAAAATTTTTGAACACAAAATTTTTATTACTAATCTGAATCTCTCTACGAAATTACAACATTTTTTGCTAATTAGTTTTTGAATAAAGCTAAGAGAAAGCAAAAAACTTAAATATTGAGCGTATCCTTGAGAAATTTCAAGAATCTGTTCTCAATGCCCCTTTAAAGGTTCAACCAAACATGCCATGAATGAGTGCCATTTTGCATTAAATAGATAGATTAATTATTGGCTAAGGAACAAGATATGCAACCCGCGCTGCATCTTCACTTCAATAACCTGATCAATGGCGTAATATCGTGAGGATTAAAAAAAAAATAACACAACATTTTTAGACCTAATCTGAACGTCTCCAGCTAATTGCAACATTTTCTGTCTATAGGTTCTCCAGAAATATGAGGAAACGCCTTAAACTAAAGAAACCCGAAAATATTGATCTTATCCTTCGGAAGTTTAAAAATTCCGTTCTAAAGGTCCAACTGAACATGCCAGCTAAATTTGAACGCATTCGGCTCATATTTCTAGTTCTCTTGATGAGTGAACGAATGAGTGCCATTTCACTTCGAATAAAAATAATAGATCGAGATGTTATATTCTAAATTTCAATAGTGTCTCCTCTTACTTTAAATCCATTCATCAACAGAGAAGCATGCCAGTTTTTTTATCAAATAAGAATTTCTCCAGTCATTTCAACGCAGGGCATTCAACTACATGATTCTCTCTTTCTACTACCACTCTAAATCAAATAATAATGAGAATGTTGATTGCAGCTTACTAGAGCTGGAAGCTCAATTACTCAGGACCAAAACTATTCCGTGCTCTTCTATTGAGAGGAGCATATTTGTTTACTTTTAATCAGTAATAAGACACTAAATTCAACATGGAGCGTTGATGGCTGATTGATTCGCGTGTAAAAGTGAGCTTCTACCATCTTTGTGCGCTCTCTGTCAATATTTGATTGCAATAGATTGATTTGCACTGCCAAGCGAGCTGTGACTCCTTCATTCAACATCAATATGATGCTAGTTCCAGTTCTACCTGCATGATAAATATTAACGAGGTAATAATAATTGGAAATAGAAGTTCTGTTGCCTTAGAAAAATATCAAAATCTTGAAATCATTATAACCCTTACAATTTAGAAAAAACATGGGTGATAAAGGTTATTCAAGATGGAATAATAATGATTCCACTGATTGGAAGTCTTAATAATATATGTTTATATAAATTGTGAGAGAGACAGTTTTGAGCTTTGCCTGTTGTATTCTTCCATGTGTGTTGCACAATTGCACTCAATAAAGATGATTATGATTGTATGTTCTTCTTTCTTATACAGAAGAAAAAAGAGAAGAGATTAAGAATAATCATGTTTATTGAGTAGGATATAACTAACATATCAATAATATTGTTCATTTATAAACTTTTATGGATAATCAGTCAATTCTGATTACTGAAATAGGAATGAAACAGTGAAAGACTTGTCGAAGTAAAATAGTAGATGCCCTACACCAACAAAATGACAAATGAGTACGATGATTTCACCCTAAAAATAATCACAAAAATATATAAATTTAAAATATTTCAAATATTCCGATCATAGAAAGAACATCCAAGATATACTTCTCCTTCACAGAAGGATTTTTTAGGATCTAAGATTTGTGGAATCGATATGTTTATGTGGAAAAAAATGTTTGTAAAAACTTAGAAGTTTTCATATACATTGTATAACTAACATTTCATTGGAAGAATACTTTAAGAGATTTAGGATAAGAATTTCCATTTATTAATCCAGATTTTAAGAATTGAAACTTTAGGAAAGGTATCAGATTTGCCCAAATAAGATCGTCTTTAATTAAGGGAACTTTACGTGAAGTTTTGCACAGTGAAACAGGTCTTTGATTTTATTTTGATAAAGTGCAATAGATTGGATTTTTTTTTAATAAAAGAAAACTTCGAACAAAAAATAATCAAACCTTGAAATCTCACAAAAATTTCAATCCACCATTCCTCTTCAGAATACATTCTCTAAAAAATGCATTCTTATCTCTTTTATTGATATGGATCTGAAAAAACTACACCACAATACTACAAATCGTCAAAATTTGAGATCGATTCTTGCTTACCTGTTGATCAGCTGATTGCACGGTAGCCGCCGATTGTACGTTGGCCGACAATAGGAAGACGATAAGAATGGTGAACGGTAAGTAGCATCGCTGAGCTAGCGCCATCATTCATCGAGGATTGGCTGCGGCCGAGTGCTGAGCTGATGTCGATCGTCAGCGACTAATCGCGGCGCCAACCCGGTTAAAACGCCCGCCCGCATCCAGGCGTTTCACAACGTAACGGTACGCTTGCCAATGACCCGCACACCCAGATCATGCTAATGCCTAGCACCGCCATTTCTTGATCAAGTCCTCTTCTTCTGAGCATCCTGACCCTGAGTAACCTTTTTACCGACAACTTCGGATCTAGCGCAACTGGCCGCAGGAGTGGAGGGGGGAGGGGGTAAGCCACACTTGACAACAAAATCAAAGGTCAAGATTCACCAAACACTTCCTTGTTGCCAAGATCTGCTCTCCTGAACAGCTGATCTATGGATAATAGTTGTTGCTAATACGTAGCCTTCTTAGCTGATCAGCTGATTTATTGGTGCTACTTGTTGCCAAAATATAATCTACTGAACCCATTTGATGACATTTGTTGAGTGATTTCCATTACAATGATAAAGTTTTTTCCACTCACAGTGCATAGTACGATTATTTCAAGACAGAACGTAATCATTCATAATCAGGCAAAATATAAACAATAATAGATTTCACTACCTTATAGTTCTCGCAAGAATTGAGACCTTCATAGCTCATGAATTTAGGATATTCTATTTAGAAATTGACATTTCAATCTAGTGGTGTTGTTTTTACAAACATGTCCTGAACTTGGAAAAATAAGCTCATAATAGGGACATGTTTTAATTTGTCCTAGGTTTCAAACCTGATCAAGAATTCTTTTATTATGGAACTATTAATGCCTATAGCACCAACAATGTTATGGAATTATTAATGCCTAGTAGGGTGATTCCGGGATACATGCCGCAAATTTTTTCGAACTAAGCTCCACAGTCCCATGATGCACGTAAAACTCAAGTAAAATTTTTTTAAGTTGGCAGTTAAATGTATTAACACATCCCCCTTCTGGGGAATAATTATCCATGTTAAACATTTTGGGCTTGAAATTTTTTTCCGTAAGTACAACAAAGCGGCAACTCTCCCGTATGCTGTGGGTGAGATGCCGCAATCATAAGGGTATAACACCCCATGCTCTTAAATCGATTTCAACTTCTCTAACAGACTTATTCAACTCGGGATCTCATTGCCCACGACATTTAACATCAGGTTTTCTTCCATAGTTCACATTTAAAGCAATCCTGAAATAGTATATTACATAATGAGTGTGGAAAAGGCGTTTTTAGAAACGAATAATTGTGTTCTCCAAACGAGCGGTACGCGAGTTTGGAAAATAATTATGAGTTTGTAAACTTTTCCACACGAATTATGTACATTTTTTTTCGTCATACTAGATTGAGAAGGATTTATTAAATTCTCAAACAACTGAAGCCAACATAACCTCAACACAACACTAGCAGTAGCACAAAACAAACGCACACAGTGAACTGTCATGGCGGCTCGTTTGACTCGTTTATTCATACGTCGGAGTTCGGAAAAAACAGCTGGGCTAGATTTTCAGTGCTGTAATTATCATCGTGATGATGACTAGTGCTGTAATAATCATCAAAATGATTATTCCCGCATTCAGAACAGCTGATCTTTGATTCTCCTGTGAACAGCAATTTTCCAAACGCAAATCTAGCTTGGAAAGTTGTGTAATACATACGAGTATGACGAAAATAAAATAATGCATTAACTTGAGATTCCTCCAATTGACCAAATAAAACTAGTCTTCTTTACGATTTGAGATCACAAAACATTAACTATTGGTGAGAACAGGAACCGAGTTTCAAATAATTAATTGCTTTGCCTACTAATTTTTTTAATCAGTGAGCTGCATGTGTCGCTTATGGAATAAAGTGCGGCATGTATACCGGATCTATCCGGCATATATCCCATGTGCGCGGCATCTATCCCATTCTGTCAGGTTGGACGACGCATCTCATAGCTCTCTTGTCTAGCAAGCCTAGATGGCGAGAGAAAATGTAGCCAGTGAAGTAACCTGTTGCTTGAAACCATAAAAACGCCAATCCATGGAGCAGATTTTTCTAGTAATTACAAAGTTAAGATGTGTAAAATATATTTCTGACACATTAAAGTTGTACATAGCTCATATTATCGAGTATAAAACAAATAAAAAAACAGAAAAGTGGAATTATTTTGATATTAAACAAGTTCAAAAGGCACTTACGCTCAGTGCCGCATTTAACAGTTCAGCGCCCCTAGGCCTACATACCAAAAAGCGCCCCCTCCCTCTACACCTGAACTCCTTCCCCTCCCCACGGACTATGACTATGACCGTACCCTAAAATAATGAAACTTACGTTTCTGATGGACAAAATTTACAGAGTATGAAAATAAATAATAGTCTTATTACATTACGTAGATTTATAATGTAAATCTATACTTATTAATAAACAATCAAATTTTAGAGCTTCATTAGAAAGCTCGGTCTAACAAAGTCCAATTTCTCTGCAAAAAACATTTAAGTTCAAAAAACATCCAGTGATAAGTAATTCATGAAATTCCTATTTAAAAGAAATTTTCTTCTTTGCTTGGATTTTACAAGAGTCCTCGTTATTTCTCCATTCGCCATTGAGACGCATCAGCGTACTCGTGTGATAAGAACTATAAATCATACTTCGTAAAACTGTGAATGTCGGTCACTACATTGTTATTGTTGGATATTTAAAGTTTAGTTAGTATATTCTCTTTTGAAGATGAATAAATATTTGCTGCTAGCTGCACAACAATTTTTCGTATCCTATCCACGCTCATGTGTGCGCTTCTTAAAATTGCCTGTGCTTCTTAAAAATAGGCCTGTGCCTAGTGAGCCTAGTGGGAAATGCAGTACTGCTTACGCTACTACTACTCCTGCCATTGGCAGAGCAATCTTGTGACCGCTGTGAAAATTAAGTGGGGGGCGGCGTCTAACCAATAGGCGGCGCGACTCTCCCGTAGCTACCCTATCCAATACTACCCAACTGTATCCATGCATAGAATGGACTGGATCCAGTAACAATGTCCTCAAGTAATACTTTGTCAAAGAATTTGTATTATAGGCTATTTTTAACCGGCCATTCGCTATAACAATAAATATAATAATACTATTTTTGCCAATATTCCAATAGAACCTACCAAAGAAGGAATAGTATCGTATTCCATACTGGAAATCTCAGAGAAATTCTAATTGTACCTACAGAATTTAATATTGGGAAGGTGGAGCTCAAATCCACTTTTTCATTTGGTGAAACGACTAAAGCTCATAAACACTGAGGCAACAACTTATCAATAATTGGATTTTGAATGGAAAATGGTTCAGAGCAGTGTGGAGCAGCATGTGGGAATGTAGAAAGATCAGTGAAAACTAATATTATTTTGTGTGAAATGGATGAAAAAGGATAAACTAATATTACTGGGATTATGAATGAATGATAAGTTGAAATGATCCATTTTGTGTGGAATGAACAATGCAAAGGGATGTATTAGTGTAAGTATACTCGTAAATGGATTATCAGTAGTAACCTCATATACTAGAATGCAGTATTATAGAAAATGTGGGAGTAATCATGACGGTAACCTATCTTATAGTATTAAATATATTCATAAATGACCCTCTCCCATAGTACAGTCATCATGAATTGCATAGAAGCAGTCATTCCTTCCAAAGTCGAACATTGTTACAAAATATTATCGCAAACGTCGGATGAGATAATTGAACAATCTGAATCAGTAACTAATCTCACACTTTCATCTCTAGAATTCATTCACTTTCGTTCGAGAGAGCATCACTCGAGCTCATCACAGCAATGAATGAGCGAGTGAGAGACTTTCTCCGCAATAAATTGAAATGGCAAAGGTCGGCACTTTTCGGCTGGCGAGCGTCGCTAAAAAGATTGATCACTGGGAATCATCGATTCCTCTGGGAGATGTGACAAGAGGGTGGTGGAAGGACGAAGGTGGCAGAGTTTGCGAATCTCGGTTGACATTGACCTGGAGAAATGCAACACGAGGCGACACGTGTCCCCCCTCGCCCCCCTGACCACCCCTCACTCACCCCAAACCCAACCGTTTCCTATTTATTTACTGTCTGACCTATTTATCGATGTTACCTCTATGTACGCACCAGAGCGCCATCTCACTTCTGCGATCAAACAAACTTTTATCGGCACCGACAACCAAAGAAAACTTTCCAGTTCCCTTTTCAAAAACGCCTCGCAACTAAATGTGATTCAGTTCACTCCACACACGAACTGTTCGAGAAAACTATTTGAAACGTGAAGACGCATTCTGCCTGAATCACTCGAGCGTAATTTTCCTTTAGACGACTGTTTTCCTTCTAATAAGTGCATTGAGGGAATGCTGGATTCTCCTTCGTAAACCAATTACTGCATGCTCCAGCTTCATAAACATGATCATCGCTACACGATTGCATTTCTCTATTTTATGCAGGAGAAAATCGAGAAAATTGATATCCAATATTCTGTCATTTTTTTAATAGCTCCGATAACGAAGTCGTCTTCAGTGCTCTACAAATATGTCTAGGAAACAGTAATGTAAAGGTTTGAAAAGAGCTGTCATGTGGAAGCTTTCCTTATACTCCTTGCAAGCGGTGTGAATTGCAATGAATTCTCAGAGCTAGAAAAATCTTGTTCTTTTCGAAGAGATTTTCTCTTGCATTTTTGAACCTTCAGGATATCTCCAACAGGTCGAAACCATATTTTTCGTGTAAAATCGAGATGATCCTTACAAGAAACACGGACCTAATGCATTTTAATATTCAATTCAAGTTTGAAATTGAAGATTTGATCGTTTAGGAGTTTGCATTTCGTAAAACAGCACCTATATAAGGACTTCCCTTCCGGTGGGCTCTGAGTGCTTTAAAGTAATTTGACAGTTAGAAGTGTTTGACAGTTAGTGAATGAATATTGAATATAACTATAACTAGCCAAATATGTTTCCTTCCATTCAGTGGCGTAACGTTTCCAAACCGGGCCCCCCGCAAAAACAAAAATTCCGGGCCCCTTCTTCCGAAATCATACCCACTTTTTCTACCCCCCCCCTATTTTCAACCCCCTAATCCCTTAATTTCAATCATTCAACTTTCTAAAAATGTAAACATAGCCTGCATTTTTCATGTTTGCAAGACATAGGCTAGCTATTAAAAAAAATCCATTTAATTATACAATATTCATGATTATGAAGAATCATGTACTGTGGTTTGATTGGAACTGAATAGGAATCGCGAATTGGAATGCATTGAGTGGGCTATATTTACATTATCATTCATTTCAATATTGTAATGTCGACTCTGCCACACACTATATAAGCTCAGAAATTTAATGGGAAAATACTTTATTTCCAATAATGTTTACCCAAAGAAAGAAAGATACCGAAAGAGCTCCTTTAGGAATCTCTTTCATGATTTTTGAAGAGTCTAGTCTGAGCCTGGACACCAGAAGTCTCAATTTTAATGATTTGCATACAATACTCCTTTAAACAGATAATTGAACGATAAGAAGTAGATTTAATCAAAACTTAGCTAACAACATTAGTGCTTATTGCTGTAACTTATTTACCAAAATGGAAATTATGTTTATCTTGATAAATAGTTAGCCTACTTCAATTTTATTTTTCTTATAAATCATGAAATACAGTATATATCTAACCCCCTAGGAGCTCAAGTAATTCATTTTCCAGGGTACCTATAATTACAGTATATCCGGACCCCAGCCCGGGCCCCCTAGAGCTCCGGGCCCCCCGCCCCGGGGGCTGTGGGGGTGTACGTTACGCCACTGCTTCCATTCATTGATCCAGTTGTCAGACAAAGATAATCATCGACTCAGTTCTACACAGTACTTTGCGCGAATAATATTTGAGTTTTGATAATGCTTGTGATTTAAAAAGCTAATAATTTTTCAATCGTAATTTATTCAATTTACAGCACAATTAGCTCTTCTTCAATAGTTTTTTTTTTAAAATTTCTCTCAGCCTGAGCTGTATCAGTTCCAGAAACACAGCTGATGAGCTAAAATCTGAACCAGAAACTCATCTGGAGTATCCAGATCTGACCCAGCTCAGCCTGAGAGAAATTATGAAAAAAATTACTTTAGAAGATCTAATTCTGCTGGGTATTATAAACTTGAGATTAAAAATATTTCGGAAGCAGCGCTCAGTGCACTCGCGGCCACTCATGTGAGTTTCAAATCGAAAATTTGAGAGTTGATGTTGAGAGTTGAAGTTAAGAGATGTGGACTTATAATAATTAATATGATTAGGACTTATATTAATATGATTTTGCTCTTTGTAATATATACAGTATAGGATTATGAAGTCAATAATAAAATGCATGAGATTCTGACTGCTATATATCAAGTCTCTTGCTTCGATACTTGAATTTGAATGAGACCATCATGAAAATATCTCTCCTTCGGACATTTTCACTTGATAGTGAAGTATTATTTTGCTTAAACTCTATCATTTCTTGTTCTACATCCAACATCCAGTTACATGTTAAAAGATTATGGAATCGTTTGAAAGACATGGTGCTCTCTCAATACCATCTCCTTTGCATAGAATGGGTAATATAGGAATAGAGAAACTAGGAACTTGGTAAGATGTCTAGTTGCTGTGAGCGTTGAGGAAGCCAATAAAACGATATCAGAATAGAAAGTTATATTATTAATAATATTAACAAATGAACATTGAATGATCACTTCTGGCATAATATTTCACTGTATGAAATAGCCTACATTTATTTTTCTTGATCGATCTTCTGTGAGAGTGAATTATTGCATTCAAGATACTTAGTATCGAACACAACTGAAGAAGACATACCATAGTGCATTTTACCTAACTACATGGAATGCACGTATCTAACTACATTTATGAATGAAACAATAATACATTTATCATTTTGTTGTTGTATCCAAAAGGTCAAAGGGTGTAATTTTTAGGTTTTATCGTTATTTTTTAAGGTGTTTCGTGCATGAGCTCAAGGGTTGTGAGGGTGTGATCAGGCCTTGGGCGCCGCGGCCAGGGGGGCACTTCGGCATCGTGAAATTTCTTCCCAATTCTAGATTTGAACAACTTGTGATAGTGAATGAAAAATAAATAAATAATAGATGAGTAAGTAATCGCTTACATTTAAGTAAGATCAACATCCTGTCTCTCCTATAGGCGTTAGATTGTTATGTGCAATTGCTGAAGTCACGTTCTGTGTTTTGTTTACCAAGTGGCTTCTGCATTCTTAGTTTCTCTTATTATTTTTTATAAAGTGGTTTCTGTGAATTATCTAGTTCCATGTGTCTAGCGGTCTCACATGCAAAGGTGCAATATTTTGCCCTTTACACTGGCGAAACTTACACTGCCCTTTAACAGACTATAAATATAATTTTTAATAGAATGCAAGGTCCCACATTTATCAGGATCAAAGATTTGTAATTATTGAAAAAGTACAAATCATTAGCAATATTCCATTGTATTTCACAGGTAACTGTACATACTAGACAATAATAACAATAAGCAATACAAATTGAAGAAGTTGAGTACTAAAAAGCTTGAAATTTAGTAAAGAATGAAGTAATGAATTTAATTTCTTGTACAATCCATGATAAATGATCTTGAAACTGTTATTATATAAGAAGAAGGTGGTTTTTTGATCTATTACTAGCTGCTGCTTTGTATAAATTATTCGATCACTAGGATATTTCACCGACAATGCAGTCAAGATTTTTCACAGAAGGAAACTGTTTAGATACCCTGTTGGAATGAAGGCGTTTCGTGTTCTACGAACACATTTTCACACACAGTGTTGACAATCTAAACAGTTTCCTTCTGTGAATAATCTTGACTCCATTGCGTCGGTTAATATCCTAGTGAATGTTATTATAAATCAGAGTAGGTTTGGTTATTGGTGAAAGAAGTTCATTTCATTCACCGATTCACTTCTTATCCATACATTCAAACATGAACGTAGTATGTGAACTGTAGGAGACAGCGTGATCGTGGTGGACATTCAAACGTAGGGATAGTTTGGGGGGCGCCGCGGTTGTTCTTGCCTCGGGGCGCTACAAACCACGCGACTGCCCTGGGTGTGATCAGGGAGGTGATGATGCGAGATAAATTACTACAAAAGACTACTTTTTAGTTTCTGCTTTCTGAGCAGTCTCAAATCAAACAGACTGACTCTTATGAACAACATTATCAAAAAAATAGCTGATCTCAGGTTTTCCTCAATTCTCTCCATAACAAAATAGTAGAAATGGGGCCGATGAGAAGTGGCTAATAATAAAAATTATGCAAGGAATGAAATTCATTTCAATTTGTATTAGCGCATGGTAGATTCTTAAAGTAGACTTAAAGTAGTTCTGTTATACACTACTACTCAGTACTACAGCACTACTACAGACTACACAATGATCATTTTAAGCATACTTATCACTTGCGGCTCGAGCCCATGAAACAGGTGAAATGCCCGTATCTTTTACTGTACAGCACTTCACCTGTTTCGTGGAAAAGAGCCGCCAGTGATACCCATAGTCTTTTCTTATGATTGTATTTATCTATATCTATAAAAGCGAAATAGCACTGATTCCTTTTTTTCATTCACTCATTCACTCACTCATCAGCTGAACTAAAAAACTCCCAAACAGATTTGGTTGGTAACATTGTTATTTTATATTTGCTTTTTGAAATTTATTGTATTTATTTTTGTCTTTTGTGTGTTGTTTTGATAAATTGAATTGAATTGAATGCGTTCAAATTTGGCAGACATGTTCAGTTGAACCGTTAGACGCGTACCTACTAAGAAAAGATTTTCAAAACGTCATAATGGTACGCCAAATATTTGAGTTTTGCTGTAGTTTTTTCAGAATTTTATTGATTTTTTCGAGAACCATTCGGTAGCAAATGTTGATATTTGGTGGGCATAGGTTCAGATAACGTCTAGAAATGTTGTGTTGAAATATTTTTGAAATCCGTTCAATATTACGCCAGTAATCAATTTTGATTACCCGCAGTATTGCGGGTTGCATATCTTCCGCCTTGATACGATCTTTACTGTAAATTCAATGGTTCAGCGAGATTATAGATAAACTAATTTGGAAGATATTGAATCAAGTTTTAAACTAAGTCCTATATAGCTCCCAAGGTTACGCTCAATATTAGATTACAATTACAATTGAATTGGAACTTTAAATTGGAATTGGAATTTTCAATTGGAACTTTACAATTACAAATGAAATGTACATTCCTCCACTGTATCATTTCAAATTGTATTTATATTCCTTCAATAATTGTCCTTGGGCTTGGATCAACTTAGAAAATCCTGGGTTTGTAACTCCAATTCATTCATTATTCATTCAATTTTCTCTTGATAGAGTAATAATTTTTAAAATTGAGCCTGATCCATGATCCTGAGAAAATGTATTCATCTATCCGAAGGTAATTATATCAAAATCTAATTATCTTGATCTATTATACTTGTTTATTCACATTTATTGTTGACGATTCAATTGAGACGTGAAATATTTAATTATAGGCTAGTGTGATTTATATAATTTGAGTGAATTCAAATGAGAAAAATTAGGAAACTGCAAGACATTAGTATCAATATTTTATACGCCAAGAGGCCATTCAACGCACTCTTTGACCATAATATATTTGAAACTTTTCCGGCGGTGGGCCCCTGGACCCCCCTCTACCTCGGTATCTATTCCAGTATTGAAGTTCATAGTGAATTATAGTCTGTCCAGGCAAAGAAGACCCTCTGGCAAGATGGGATAATAACTCATATTGGTTCAAAAATTATCAATTTGATCTCAAATTGTAGGGAACAATTTGATCAACTATATTAAAAACCACATTTATAATTCTTGAACAAATATTGACCAAGTCAATAAGGAGTCATTTTCCTATCTTGCCAGAGGCTCTTCTTCGCTTGGACAGACTATACCAGTGAAAAGAAAGTTTTAAGAGAATTATAAGTTTCTTTTTTGTTGATTTAATGATAGAATAAGAATAAATAAAGAGTACGAAGATACCGTAAAGCAAATGAAAGCCCATAAATTTAAAAACCTTAAGAAAGAGGGTTTCCCTAAAAAATAATTATTATTCTCGGGGAGGACCCCTGAACCCTCCTCTTGACTGGGAGGGGGTATGTATTACCAACCCCTCCCCCCTAGGGGCCCCCAGTTGATCAATCCTCAGGGGCCCCCAACCTCTCCAGACCGGCACTGACTGAGACTGCTGATACTGTCGGGGAACCAGGGGGCGGAGCCCCCTGGCTAGACGGAAAAGGTAAGCGAAGCGAGCCTGCCGGCTAGTTTATCCATATTTCTTTATTTTATAGTTATCTACATTACACATGAAAATTTCTTATATTGAAAATTTCTGTTGATTCCCATCGTATATAATTAATAATCTTCAATAACTATAGATGTTTAAGTAGTAAGAAAATTATCACACCTCAAAAGAGAGTGGAATAATAATCATGATTAGAGGTTCAAAGTGAGGTTGATGTTAATTTTTCTCATGGAATTCTTGGCAACGATTACTTGGAAACTACTGTAACCACTTTTGAGATCTCATACCTCAGATGAACTGTGACAAGTCAAATCCATCAAATAGATGTTATTGTTGCTGTAGATTTTCAAAATAGCAATAAATGAAAATTATTAATCGATATAAACATGAATGTAAGTAGAAGAAGGTAACCATACAGTATTTAAACTGTTAATTAGTATATTCGATCGTATTCAGTATCAAATCAAAATCAAAAGGAAACTCCGCGATTGGAGTTCCGATTTAAACCAAATAGCCTACTCCTACAATAACTATCAAATCCACTCGCTTGTTGGGTACTGGGTAGTTGTGGATGTGATAATGTGATACAGTAAATCCATATTTAATGGTAAACAAGATATTGTCAAGTAACAGATTAATTAAAAAATCAAGATACCGGTTTTGGTTGCTATACCATTATCAATCTCTGGTAAACTGAGTTTGACAATATCTTGTCTTTCCATTCAATTTAAAATCGACTTACCATCGTGAATGTGAGGCAGAAGTCGCATTTGAAGATCCAGTGTCAAGTAATGAACGATGATGTTTTTATTGGTATTATGTCCTTCAGAGAAATATGGAACTAGGCATCACAGCAGATAACATCAGATGTCTTTACAAAGGTACTCCAGTTCAAGGACAATCGATTAGACCTACATGTGTCATTTATGGGTCATGTTTACCTGCTATCAATCCATCAACATGTTGAAGAATTAATCAGGCCAATGTTTGTTTTGCATTCGATTGTTTCCTTCTTTGAAATTATAATGCTCATAAAATTTTATTACCCTATTTATGTATATCTAATCAGGTCTAATGAATCATCATTTCACATCTAGCAGTTGAAATTTACTGGTGAAAAATAAGTCCTTTATCTGTTACAATTCGGTTTTTGTTGATTTTCTGCTGGCTGCTTCCTTTTAGCCCCCCTCGAATAATAAATAATTGATTTTTGCACATTATGGATCTACTGCAAAATATTTTTACTATATTTGAGTAGCATGAAACTAGAAAAATAATAATTTGACCACTGTGAAAATATTTTAAAAATATAATGCAATGAGCTAATGTAATTGATCCCCATTAATTGCGTCAATTCACAGAAGTTGAATTTCAATTACAGTATGTTTTCCTGCAACTAGCCGTATGACTCAATATTCCTTTATCATGTTGCGAGAGATCTGATGACCTAGGGCGTCAATATGCTGAATCCGGCCCTGCTCATGATTGACGTCAATTAATCTGTAAAGCTATAGTATCCAATAAATTGGAACAGGATACTAGTCATGCTCGTGCGTTTAATTATATTGGATCAGTTCATATTGAATCAATTAATTAAATTCCTTTTCAAATCTGGCGTATTTACACAGTTGCAGCACACCGTACTACCAGTTTTATTACTCGTTTTATTTTGGAACTGATGAGTTGCAATGAGGTTCACACTGTTGATCTCTCTGAACATGTAATCGATTGCTGTGTTAGGTTGCTGATTCCCTCAAATCCAATCAAATTGAACAGTGGAGGAAGTCGTACGCTCAAGACTCATCATCCGTTAGATTGACTCCCGGGAGAGACAAGTTTATTCTGTATTGTAATTGGAACCAAGTCCATTAACAACTGCATGGGACCTTGGGAAGGATAGCTTTGGGTAGTTGAACATGGACACATTCAGGATACTGTCCAGGCGCTAAAATAGAATGCGTCAGAGCTGTTGATTTACAGTCTTTTGCCTGTAGTCAATCTAAATTGCTTTATACTCATTCAAAATAATTTACTCTAACATAGATTTAATATATATTTTTCTCGTAACAAAGAATTATATAAACATGTGAGACAATAAGTATTGAATTTTGATACGAGCTCCGTTCAAAGCTCCAATAATAGACATAATTAATTGCTGATTATTCAATAGATTTTAATATTCTGAAGTAGACTTCATTACCATTCCAGCACAAATCTCCAGTCACTACTATTTAGAACCTTATTGTTTTCCCAACAATAAGGTATAGCAAATAAGGTATTTGATATAGGCCTAGGCTACTGATTTACTTCAAATGAAAAAAGCTTCCATTTCAAAATAAACATTGTTATAAGATATATTTTATAGGAATAAAATACAATTGTATACAAGCATTCCTATTGTGCGCATTATTCACCACCAGGAGCATCTGGAAGCATTTCCACTCGAAACTGTTTTAAAATTTGATGCAAGCTTAGTATAAAGATCCAATAATAGACTTGATAAATGAGATATCGATTTTAATATTTTTAAAATCTTCAAAATATGTTTGTTGATAATGTTTTCATTTCGCAACGTTTTCGACGGCGAATAGCTCAACAGATCGGGACAGAGTTTGGCATGCTTATGTATCTTGTTATCGAGAAACTAAGAAAGGCGTATAGTGAATCTTAGTGGATGCTTATAGGATCTTTGCTTATCCTTTATAGGCGATTTTTATAAATACTCTACAAACAACAAACTGCAACTCGGAAAAAAGCAACAGTTTCACAAATCGAATGATTCAAGCTCACGAGCACAAAGTCTATAGTTAATTAGTAGGCTGTACAATGAACCTAATAATTTTGAAAAGCGTTTAAATATTCACAAGAGTTTCTTCACCCAACATCCAGTTTCCGTTTCCGGTAGTTTTAAATGTTTTCAACTCTGTTTTACAAGGTCATTAAACTGATTTTTTTGTTTAAAACACTGCTATTTGAACTCAGAGCTTGAATATATTAAATAAGTACATTTGTAAGCGTCATAAAGATCGAACACATTGATCAGGCAAGTACCTAATTGTGATCCATAAACAGTCAGTCAACAGTGAGATGACCCCATTAGGAAGACCTTCTCGTCGAGTGTTGTAAGCCTCTTTGCTTTGCTCGTCAGCTGGAGAGGGGGTCATGATGCAAAGTTGTTAGGAACATGTCATGAAGGTTGACCTTCTGTCATTGTTCATTCAATTGTATAAAAAGTGTCTTTTCAAATTATAACAATCAGTTTCGAAAATACCTCAGTTGAGTGTTGTGTGTTCATTGAAAATCGATTTTTCCAACCATCTCCAATATGTTTCTCCGACGTTTTCTGTGCAGTGCCTTCATCGTATCAATCGGAGCATCAGTCGAAGCAGCAGTGAGTAGTGAAAATAATGAATGAGAATTTTCATCTGGTGTTGAAAAGAGTGAAAATGTGTAGAAAATCCTATCAATGTTCATTTATCTCAACTATAATAAGAACCTGATCAATTCTTATTTGGTTTTCAATAAACAAGTACGACATACTTGAAATGTAGTTCAAAGTAAGTTTTAGTTTACTTGATCATTATTTTGGTGGGATCCATTGTTATGTGATCAGCGATTTTTCTACATCTGAAGAGAAATTTAATATCAATTCAAAACTAATACATTACTCTTGAACGGATAGGCTGACTGGATACATCGTGAAATATATTTGCTCACATTCTGTGAAGAATGTGATAGGCTAGATAGGTAGAGTAGGAATCTTCGGAAACGGTTTGAATTCCGCGAGTGCTGTAAGCGTGTAAGAATGTTATTACACAATCAATATCAATATACCATAAGGAAGGGTATAGGCTTCTAATAGCTGTTTGGTGGATGCGATTTCTCCATTCCATATGAAATGCCATAACAGATCTTAATCGTTTCTTATTGTATATTTCTGATCAAATCATCTTTGTGTGCATTATCTGTATAATAGTTTCTAAAAATTGAAGATGATATTATATGATTACTTATGATCCAATTTATTCACAAGTAGTAGGCTATACAAAAAAAGAGTTTAGAAATGTTTTTCATGTTTCTACTTTTGTGATTATTTCAAATTCATTCATAGATTTATTTTACACCTAACCAGGAGCTACAGTATAAGAAATTGATCAATCTCAACCCTTAATCACATCAAAAATGTAAATTCCAGATATTATCTTATTATGAGGATCTATAAGATTGATCAACTTGGCTGTATCAATAATAGTACATTAATTTATAAAAATAGAGAACCATTTTTCAACTTGGAGGTTCATTCTACTCACCACTTCTGTAACAAGAAATCAGAAATTACATTAACGATAACATAGATTCATTCAGTCATACTCCCAAAACACAAATTCTGTACATGGAAATCAGCATTATTCTACCCCTGTTCGCCTTGCACTCAGAAATTACATACTGCATCCAAGTTCCAGTCATCGCATGATGACGATGACAATATTTGCAAGCCACGATGATAACACTGGTCAGCCGCTGCCAAGACAAGTTTGTCGCACGCTGTGATTCATCTGCCAATCAGATTCTCTCTTTCTATTTATCTCACCCTCTTCTTCTCCAATCCAAGGTGGACACATCCACGTCCACCTTAGATTGGAGTAGAAAAGGGTGAGATAGTGTGTGTAAGAGAGAGTGAGAGAGATAGAGTAAAAGGAGAAGATATTGGTAGGGGGAGAGTGAGTGATGATGCAGTTTGCGCCCTTTTCACAAACCGAACTTGAAATGAGCAAATATTGCAACTCATTCGCGTCTAGCTCCGGAGACAAAGCCGGGGTTGTACAGTGAATAGTAGACAAATCTGACCTGTGTTCGGATGCAATTTGCATTTTAATAGGCGCAGAGACCAGCCAGTAGTCCCCTGTGTGGGCTGCAACGGTGGCGACACGTGGTTGCAGCTTCATTTGCCGCCGTCTTATCCCCTCATTGCCGGCTCTTATCTGTATGCATGTCGCGCGACGAATTCCTCCCATCCACCCTCACCTGTGTAGACACCGCGCACTCGCTTAACAGCTTTGTTGTTCGATTCTCAATCCAATATGCGTCGGACATGCATCCGACGTTAATCAACTTTCAATTGACCTTATTCCTTCTTTCTGTTGAGTTTTACGAAAGCTTCAGCTGATTTGCAATCGCACATGGTTGGAATTTGTAATTAGTGGTGCAGTATTTGAACAATTCCCAGTGATTTATTTTGAGGTTTAGTTTGTTATCACATACGGTATACAGACATTTCTAATACATGGGAATCGAAATGATAAGCTATCATTAAGAGAAATTGGGGGAAAGCCGGAAATTGAAGTAAGGCGATGCCGAACTAAATGTGTATTTGTTGTAACAGCTTCGTTTATGTTGACATCAGTTGTAAAAGACCATGAAAGCTTCGATCTAATTTGAATGTATGTTTCTCATTTCTTGTAACTGCGAACTCAACGCATTCTGGAAAGACTGCACCTAATTTGTTCAGGTCGTGTTAAATTAGATAAGATCTACATTATAAGGAAAGAAAATTGTACGAATATTTCATATAATTTCGAACTACTGAATATCATTTGATCATAATGAGCATTTACCTCTCCATTTCTAAGCAAACTAAGAACGTATATAAGTTTATGGTTTCCGCCTCTCACCAAAACGGATTTTGTGACGTTGGAGGTACTGTAATATGAATAAAAAGGAAGAAAGGCACGTGTAGAAAATAGCTCAAACTCTTTCCCATTTACTTACTCCTCTTTCAGTATGCTAATTCACTTATTGCTCTTTTGTGCCGGGGAGATGCTTGAAAAATCAAAGTGAATCTTTTACGGATTCCCCATTTAATCCTCTATAATTTGAGGAACGGACACTTTGTTCGTTTGAAGGTGAATCTCCACCCTCTCATCAAAAAACAGCTGCATTCAATGGCATTCATCAGCTAATTAGAAATTTCTTTGTCCAATGAGAATATTTTCCAACGAACTTATTGTACTTGAGCGAAGCTACGTCCCAGAATTCTATGAATTTTTGTAGGTCAATGGGTCATATTAAATCAAATTACCAATCATGGAACAATCTTTCGCATGATTCTGATCTCCATTGGACGAGAACAGTTCATTGAATATCGTAACTCGATAACGTTAAATAATATTCTCAATGTGCAGAATAATAATTCGTATATTAGTTTATTCACGTAGCCTACTGAGCTTCTGAAACTAAATGTGAAATTTTATTTCAAAACATGAATGGGAATAACGTTCCTTCTGAGTTTGTAGCTCTTAGAAGCTTCCAAATGTCATATTAATAATACTATTCGGTGTTTCGTGGTAGTTAAGAAGCCAACTTTGATGGAAGATCTGACTAGGTTTATGTTTATACCACTTCGTCTCTGTGAAGAACTTGCAAATTTCCTTTGAGGAAAATTGTCAAAGTAACATCATCAGTGAATAGAACCATGAGAAACATGGAATCAAAAATTATAGCGATATAATAACCAGCTCAATTGTTCAAGTTCTACCAAGTCTACATTAAGTTCAAGTGGAAATCAATAGACGTTTTTTTCTTACTGATGGTAGCTAGTAATATCCTATTGTAGAAATGAAGTTTTGATATCAAATCCAATTCATTTTTGCATGGAGCCTACTGAAAATATTCATAGACGTTCTCCAAGCAATGCACTTAGAGAAAGGATCATTTTCTTGAATCTCTCCGCTAAATTTCTTGTTAACTTTTCCAGAAACGACCACCACTTCCGAGCTCAAATGTTCAGCTTCACCACAATGACACACAACACCCGCAACTGACGACAATTGTGACTCTCGAAATTGACACACAAACAAACGAGAGTCACTTAACCGTCCATAATATGACCGCCGAAGAACCGGAATCGGTGGAAATTCACCCGCCAAAAAAACCAAGCGCACATTCCTGCCGATGTGGTAGGTTTCAGCATAGACTAACCAAATTGAATGTCTTGTATGTTGTTTCATCTATTCTGTTACAGTACATGATCTTTTTCGATGACTTCTATTTGCATGTATGCAATGGATATGTTGCAGCAGAAAGTAGAAAATTTAGTATTCACCAATAAAATGCTAAGTTTCTCCAGTATGCAATGAAAAGATCTAACTACAATGACCTATTTGTCTTCTACATTTTTTTATAGTTAATAAAATCTCTCATCAGAGATTATCAGATCGTTAAACATGATTCGATTCTGTCTTCTGATATTTTTATAACTTTTTCAATTTTTCTTCATCTAATATATTCGATAATTTTAGTGGCGGCTCTTGCCCACTGAATAGGTGAAGTGCTGTACAGTAAAAGATACGGGCACTTCACCTGTTCCGTGGGTACGAGCCGCCAGTGGATAATTTATGAGTTAAGATCTCATTGGCACAACCAAGTCCACTTCTTGAATCTTTACGTCTGTTTCCAAATACTCACCATTATTTGATATCTGGAAAAATAAGTAGCCTATAATCTTCCAGAATAGTGATAGGCTACCCCAATTATTCCAATTCTAGTACCTCGCTAGAATTAGAGTGATGTTTTGTGAAAGTTTTCAAATGAATATGGTATTCATTACCAGAGCCGATTCAGTATATCCTATCAAGTATTTTTAAAGAATTAAATATCTAATGAAAGAGTTAAAGAGCTTAATAATCAACATTATGCATTATTATGCATTATCTCTTCTGTCTATTCCTTGTAAATTCCTTTTGGAATTTTTTATCAGTTTCTTTTAAATTTTCAATTGATTTTTAAATTCTATCAGATTTTATGATTTTTTAGCAGTTCTGCAATTTTACTTTTACTGAAGCAGTTTATTTTATCTTTTTTATCCTTTATTTTCACTGTATATCAATTTTCAGAACACTCGGCCTCTGCGCACAGGTTTCTTAACCTTGCAGAGACCTTCCCTATTTTTACGGTATTATTCAACTTTATACTTGTATTATTATTGTAATGTAACTCGATTTTTAATTTTCACTTCTGTTATTATTGTTAATGGATAAATAAACGATTTGATTTGATTTTATTATCAATCTACAAGTGAATTCACAAGAATAACTTTTCAAAAAGGTTATTCAATTAGCAAGAATACTAAATAACAAGATTATACGATCAGTAAGCTAATAGGCTATAAAGTAGCTCTTCCTACTGAATTTAGAAACTTTGTTATTGATGTGGATTTTGAATCAATAGAGTTTAGTTCCTTTTTAATAGTAGTCAGTAGTTAAGTTAATCTTTCCTTTAATCGAAGCATAGGCGGCGCCCTATAATGGCAGGAGAGGCTTTCCTTAATAACAAGGCTTTACTAATATGCTTCGAATTCTATATTTTTTTGCAGTGTGTGGAGTAAGTAGTCGAACGATGCGAATAGTAGGTGGAAATGAGACCAAAATCAACGAGTTTCCTTGGATAGCGATGCTGAGCTATAAAGGAAAGTTCTACTGTGCTGGTGCATTGATAACACGTCAACATCTATTGACTGCGGCTCATTGCGTTGAAGGGTGAGTTAACAAACTATATTAGTAGACCTACTTCTCACTACATGTGAAGTGCCTCATTGATAAATTGTTTAGTTTCAAGTTAATTCTTTTTTACTTTTTTAAAAAACGAATGAGTTATCTCATAGTATTTTGGCTGAATAATGAGAATTCTACCAATTAATTCGAAGATCTAAGTAAACTTGACAAAAAACATTTTTATCTGGCGAGAAAACTTGTTCAATTGTATCATACAGATACTCCTACAGCACCCCTATCATTTTTCTATTATAATAATTTGAAAGAATAATTTTATTGTACATTCATAATATGAGTATCGTTTCCACTTACCTCTGCATGATAAATAGCTCACATAGATGGAATAATTAAGTGGAAAAATCTAGAATAAACGTGAATCGTATGGCGGTCATTAGTCAATGAAAACGTTTTCCTTTTCAGCAGTCGAATCACCATGAGTCACGTTGTCCAATCAATTCGATTGACTATACTGAATTATAATAAATATGATTCTATCATACCAGTAAGCGCATAAAAAGCTCATTTAAAACTTCTTGAAGCCTCTCATTTGATAATCTTATATGATTTTCCATCTTTATTTATAATTTTATACCTCATATTGAATCAACTATTGTTGGATGATTCTTCTTTAGTCTCTACTAATTTTTAAGCATGAAAAATTATTATTGTCTACCTGGTTTCTCAGCATAAACCCTCATTAATAACTTTTCGTCTTCAATGTTTCTTTGCAGACGCTTCCAACTCTTTCTCATATTTCAATTTCGTTCCATTCTGGACCTCGAGCTTCGAATTACAATCATATAATACAGTCTTTGAATAATATCAGCTCTAGTCACAGCTCACGCTTTAAAACTTAGTTCTAAGCTTTCTGTGGATGCATAAAACTCAGTACGGAAGTTCCAAAACTTAGCCTGAATGTGACTCGAATTCCCAAGAATGTTGTGGAAAATGCAGGTTCATCTCCAATAGAAGCACAGCAAGGTAGCCTAGAGATTACAGGTCACACATCATATTACACGTCAAGTAACATAATTTATAACTAGATAAGGAATTTATTTATTGAATAATATAGTATTCTAATTGTATTTAAAAAACCTAAGTTTTTTCTAATCGATGAATATTTTATTTCCATTTCTTGTTTCTATTTACAGATTGAAACACAAAGAGATGTCTGTGCTCCTTGGTGAGCATGACCGTCGATTGAGGAATGAAACTGAATTAACGAAGAGAAAAGTGGCTAAAGTAATGGCTCATCCAAACTTCACTATTTCAAACTTCAACAACGATATTGCCATTTTGAAACTTGATGTGCCAGTAAATATTCAAGACTCCAATCTCAGAACAGCTTGTCTACCTCAAGACAGTGAGTACAACGTTTACTTTTACTTTTGTTTGAGAGAAATGGAATTTATCATCAGTACAAGATTTTTTTTATCACCAAACATATACTTAAGAAATGTTTTAGGTGCATACAAAATAGTTTTTTCTAAATACTTCGTGATTAAACATCAAACTATATTGTTTTTTTTATTGTTTAATAGGCACTTTTTTACTCTTGAACTCTTTTTGTGGGAAATAATGTTTTATCGACTTGTATGTGATCTCATATTCTTATAGCGCCGCGTAATGAGAAGTACTATTATTATTTATTTAATAATTGTGAAGTCCTCCACAAAAAGTGTTGGCTTTGAAACTACATTTCATCTAATCGTTCTTGCAGCATATAGGTCATCAACGAAAACCCTATTTTTAATGTAAACACGCTTAAAGAATTAAATAAAAAAAAAGTAAAAAGTGGATACTGAAACACTTTTACATTTTCCCGATGTGGTTTCTATCTGGAATCTCATTCAATCATTCCATTTTCAAATTGGTTAGCCATGAATTGATTTATTCCCAATTACCATTGACAATCATGATGATATCAATCACTCACAATCATACTCACTGCACTAGTTCTCTAGGTGCATCCATTACTTGTACATACAGATATGCAAATGCATGCAATTCATCGACTACCCTACTCAATTCCAATCAATCAACATAGTGGAACGTGTGATTGTATCAATGTATAGATTCGAGCCACACAATAGCGGCGGCTGTAGTACAAATGGGTTTCCTTACCTGGAACGTCTTAGAATCTGGGTCTGACATCGATGATGCCCATAACGAAGTTTGCTCGATTAGTAGCTGCATCGTAATAGTGTTATAGGGAGCGCTTTGTTATGTGAATTATGTTGACGCTCTGAAGGCAGGCACTCACCTTGCCTTTCAATGCTCTGACAATGTCAATTATTCAAATTGACACCGACACGGTAATGAAGCATGCGGCTCGTATGTCTTGCTGCAACAAGGTAACCGCCACGCTACTACGTACCACTTTCTGGGCAAATTGACTAGATTCAGCATATAATCGCCCTTCACAATGAATTGACTCAATATTGCTCAATTTCATATCACAGAAATTATATTCACTTCTCCGACCTTAGACAACTGGATTTCTATGTTGTTCACCTGTGGAAATTGGTTTAACCTTTAAAAAAGAAGGAAAAGAGGGCAATCTTTTGGACTAAGAGAATTTATTTGGGCTAAAGCCAATTAAACTGATTATAATCTACATAAGAACTATAGATAGAACTTCATAAACCATCTGCATCTACAAATAGCCTTCTTATTTATGGACGTTACTGATTTTTTCTAGTGTGATGCCGAATCGGAATTGATTTACATCCAATCGTGATGCTACATCGCAACCAAATTTCCTACTTTATTGGAATCGGATCTGCCAGAGTTTATGTTCTCACTTACTCATTTGATAAACTGAATAGAATCAATCTGAGTCAATGGAGTAGAAATCTGGCGACATTTTAGAGACAAAGTAGGTTTAATGATGTGATGAATTACAGTCACTAAATTCTCTAATGAGGAATTATTCTTCTGCCAAATTTTCATGACTTGTTCAAGTTTTGAGGCAGCCGTGTACTGATTAATAAGAAAGAAAGATAATCCACAATTTTTATTAGAGCTTGTATCTATTATATCATATTTTTCAGAGAGTGCTGACTACACATCCAGGATAGGTGTTGTTGCAGGTTGGGGAAGACTCAATGAGAAGAAACCCACAGCTAACGTTCTCAATAAAGTAAGTCTCCTTGAATCACTCTTATTATGTTCAAGCAAAATTTTCTTGACGAGAAAATGAAAGACAAAAGACAGGGTACAAATCCATTCATCTGGATTAGTTTTCTGTTTTGGAAATTCTCAACTTGACTTTATCATTTTTTCATCATGATTCTTTATATTGATCCAAGAGAGAATTCCCAAGTTTTGACATCGAGAGACAACTCAATTTATCGCGTAAGACTTGTTATTCCATTCAAATACAAAATTTTAGTGACCCAGTTACCTTTCAGTAATTCAGAGATTCACAAACTCTCATTACCGAACAAACAAGTCGTGATTTGAAGAAATAGGTTGAAAGTTTGAGACAAAGTATTTCGTCCACAATTCAAACGAGATTCTGTGTAGCAGATCTTGGATCAAAGATCTCCAAATTATGAAGAGAAAAGTGATTACTTCTTTTGAAAATTTGAAATGGTCTCCTGCAAAACAGTGAACCGTTTGATGCAAAAACAACCTTAGCCGCCTTTACTTTTTGCACCCAGTTCCTCTGTTTAGAAATATAATTGATTACTCTGCTTTTGCTCAAATTATTGTTAATGAAAATTCATTAAATTGTAATATTAATGCGTGTAAGTAATCATAATATAGAATCTATCTGTTATAAAGAAATTCGAGAAAATAATTTATTCAAATGAAATATATAAAATCATATAGCCTAGAATATTTCATAATTTGATTTAGGAAAATCAAAACATAGAAAATGGAATAAAATAGATTTATAATTATTTAGAGAGAATAACAGATTAGCTACTATTTTCATTCACTCCTATTCCAACCTATGATGTTACTAATCTATCCAAGTAAAATATGAATGAGTGGAATGTTCTTATTTTCCGTTCCATATTTAGTAAAATCTTTTTTAAATTATCACAGATCTAGTGCTCTTGTAGCTTCCTGCACAGAAAACTTCATTAACTTATTTAGCTTATTATAAGAGTAGATTACACTCATATTGGATGAAATTTTTTGCATTTCTCCTACTCTAATAGAAACTATTTTTATTCAATGCCTTTTTTCAGGTATCAGTGCCGATTATGTCTACGGAGCAGTGCTTGAAGTCAGGTTACAGCAAATCTCGTCTCACTAATAACATGCTTTGTGCTGGGTACTTGGAAGGAAAACTGGACGCTTGTCAGGTAACTAAATAATTCGATTCATAGTCAAATTAATCCACCAATAATACTAGTTGTATACTACTACTAGTAATAGTTATGTAACACCAATCCATAATTTAATAATTATGTTTGAAGTTTATGTGAAAATGTTTTCTTGAGCCATTTCCCTTCGTAACCATATTTTGCTCTCATTGGTGTGAATATGTACAGTACCATGTACGGCAGGGTACTCAGAATTTCAAGAGAAGTTCATAATTCTTGATTTTATCAGGATGATATTGAGATGAAGTATTTTTATTTTCAGGGCGACAGTGGTGGTCCCTTGCATCTTGAAGGCTCCAACTCAGCTCACTTGGAAGTTGCAGGTTTGTTGAAACTAAGTCAAAAGCATTAAGTCTGCTGATGAATTTGATACCCTATTTTCTCAGTTTCACTTATCGGTCACTTAACTTATCTAAACGAGAACTGATATAAACGAGAGAGTTTTTTTTTCGTAATCGTTGTTCATATTCAAAATGCTACAGTTACGTAGAATCTTTTTTGAGAAAAGTTAGATACGAGTTTTTAATCTCTTCAATCCAATGTCAAGAGAAAAAAATCATTCCTGTACTTTTATTCTAGAGTACATTACACAATGACAAAAATTTTTTCAAAAACTGTGATAGTACTTACCACGGATACTATACCACTGTGTTCTAGTATCCGTGGTACTTACTTTGGATACCCTTTATCATCAAGAAAAGGTTACGCATGCGCATTAGGATGATCACTCACTAGATAGTCTCTTATTGAGAACTTCAACCGAACAATATAAATAAAATATAAAAGAAGCTACCTGAAATTTTTGAGATTCGGTATATGACTTCAAAATTCTCCCATCCTTTTCCGAATCCTAAGCTGTTCCATTCCTCATACCGAGAAGTAACTTTTTCTAAGTTAATCGTTTTTTATATCGTATGTTACTTGAGAAGCTGAAACTAATAAATTATTTCAAATTGTAAATTTCCAATTCAAATCACATGAATTTTTGCAGGTATTGTGTCTTGGGGCAGAGGCTGCGCCAGACCTAACTATCCAGGAGTCTACACCAGAGTTGTCAACTACAAGGAATGGATCAAAAACCAGTTGGATGGAGAATGTACTTGTGCTCCTCCCCACACCGATTTCTAAAAAAATCACAAAACCAATACACTTACATTAAGTATTCTGCATCTCTTCTTATAGAAGATAATAGCTACTGTAATAAATTATCATCTATGTGATGCTCCAATTGTAATCCAAACAAACAGAAACAAAAAACGCATTAATTAATAAACTGATGTTTCTCACAAATGATTTTTTCCTTCAATAAACCTACCGAGGTTTCTTGGTAAAATAATTTGATAAACCTAATATTTCAAAGTACGCAACTTCTCTCAACATTTTCCTGGATTCCTGCTAAATATACAAAGTTCATAGTCGCCTCAAGCGACATAACATTGCAAGTTGTAACTGATTATATTGGAATCGGTAGCTGTTGCACAGCTTAACTTGCATTTTCTCCATCTCTCTCGCACCTGTATCATCCCACATCTCGCATCGCTCTCGCTCCTGTGTTCTCCTAGGATTTCGCTCGTTATCACGGTCCAGTTGAACTCGAAATATTTCATTCGAACTGCAACTTGGACTTCATTAGCTCACTCAGCTAAGCTGTAATGAGAATCAGAATTAATAAACCGTGGAGATTCTGAACTCCTCACTCATCAATGATTCCATAGGAACATTACAACTTAACTTCGCGTAAAGATAAAGAATCATCATTCAGCTTCATCAGCTACTATTTCAACGTAAAATGTTATTCATGAATACTGTAGCCTACTAATTTGATACTGTATTCATGAGCTTTGTATATGATGTTTGTCCCATTTATCTCCACGTTGATATTTAAATCAATACGAGCAAACACGATACTTACTAACTATACTACCCTTAAGATTAGTATCGTCTTCGATACGAGTATCTAAAAATTTATTACGTGATTTTTATAGTGGGAGACCAATAAGTTACTATTGTTAGGATCTTTCCTTGCCTTATTCTTCTTTTGTCGATATGAAGTCCCAATACTTGCATAACTTAAATCGTACAAGGCTGTAGTGAAATTGCTACTTTCCCTTTCGCAAGTATTCATTCCATGACATCTCCTTTATGACATATTAAACAGGAACAGAAACAGAAAACATACAAGTACCGTTTTGATATTCCCATGTTTCTTAGTAGACTCGATTTAATTTATTTTTGGCTTTACTCTTCCGCAGCTAATCAAGATCACATCATCATTATCATTACCATTATTTGCATCGCTCTGTAAACGCTCGATCTTGAGAACATTAAGACCACTTTCACTGAATCATGTAATTTGTTATGAGTTATTGCAAGACCTTGATAAACAAACTTTGCTTCTTGAAATTACACTTTTACTCATATCCGCCTTTTCTCTTACTGGCCAACCAGTCTCCTTGAATTTATATTATGAATTGCAGGAAGTTTCTTTCTATATTTATTTCTCTAATACTCAGTTTATTACTGTTTATTGCTATCATAAATCCAAATAATGCAATCATTCAACCGTTTCAACAGCAAATAAACTCTCTCCTGACACAAAGATTCAAATTTTGAATTCAGATAATGAAATAATCATTATTCCTAGAATGTTTACAATATAGCAAAAATTCAACACAAATACATGGAATTCAAAAGCCAACCGTCTTCTTGCGGTGGAGAGTTTTATTGGCATAGACGTAACACTTCATGTTTTTCAAACAAACTAAATTTTCTGTGATATATTATTTTCTGTACAATAGTAATTATTTAAATAAGAGGAAGCTTTTTCAATTCAAAGTAATGGAAATCAAATTCGAGAAACGAATAATATTCATAATCCCTGGAGATGGAGGAGATAAGTACGCTATGAACCATCGCAACGCGTATGGTCCAAAACGTTATTTAAAATATTAATCAGTGAGTGAAGTGCCTTTAGTACTTAAAACATCAACAAATCAACAGGTTTGAATGACCCATCGTCAATCCTAATTCTTTCCCCGATCTCATATCTCAATCACCATAGGGTAGGTAAATTTATAGGCCAATACTTTTTTCTCTCATCTTTATTCTTATACCTATACTAGCCGGCAAGCTCGCTTCGCTCGCCTTCTCCACCTAGCCAAGGAGCTCCGACAGTATAGGCAGTGTAAGTGAGTCAAACAGGCTCGCTTCGCTCGCCTGCATACCCTTTGGCAGTGTAAGCTGGGTCAAATTCCGTTCAGAAGGGATTCCAAATTTATTGAACACAGCATTTCTAGACATAATCTGGAGCTGTTTACCAAATTTCAACATTTTCTAACAATTTATTCTCAAAAATCCAAGACAAAATCCGAAAATTCCGAAAAATAGTAAAACGCCAATATTGAGCGTAGGCGTAGCCTTGGGAAGTATATCGGACATAGTTTGAAACTTGATTCAACATCTTCCAAATTAGTTCGTCTATAATCTCATTGAATTTACAGTAAGGATTAGTCGTATCAAGGCGGAAGATATGCAACCCGCAATACATCTACAATTTTTAAAAATTATAACTGGCGTAATCTTGAACGAAATTCAAAAATATTTCAACACTACATTTCCAGATCTTATCTGAACCTGCCTACCAAATATCAAAATTTTCTACTGATTGGTTCTCGAAAAAATTGAGAAAACGCCGAAAAACTATAGAAAAACTTGAATATTTGTCGTATCCTTGAAAATTTTCTAAAATCCGTTCTTAGCGCGCGTCTAAACGTCCAACTGAACATGCCTGCCAAATTTGAACGCATTCGGTTCAGTGGATTTTTGGTTCTGGTGATGAATGAATGAATGAATGAATCAGTCAGTCAGTGCCATTTCACTTTTATAGATATAGATAGATCATAGATAAGGAGCTACTGGCCATACATAACGTGATAATAAAAAATGAAGAGGGAAGAATATGGATGATAAACAACAATGATGAATTCATCAGATCAATTTTTGTAATAGACAGAGATAAATTATTGTACATTCTGATTAAATTATTAGATAATTCAGATAATTGAATAATTTAGACAATATCTTTCAGAGAACTAGATTGAATTCTCCAGCCTACCGAGGCCTTTGTTATTGCTGCATTATACATTGCATAACACCGAGGCATACCTTGCCAGCTCCTTGGCATTGATTTCTAGGGCAATGGTTACAACCGAGGCGAGCATGAATTGGACATATTTACGAGCAAAACAAAGCAGCCGATATCCGGTCGGAACTGGACGGTGTCCGGCAGTGGTACGGTGGGGGGTGTTGAGAGGTGGTTACAGGTAGGGGGGGATAGTGGAGAGGCTGGAATGATGTGAAATTGGTGTGGTGGCCATCAAATCGTCGCCAGCCATGGTAGTGCAGTGAGTGAGAGTCACTTTCTTCAGGCATGCGGCCGCCGACACCTAGACCCTGACGCCAGTCCTCCTCGCCAGCATGAGGATCTTCTCTCTTCTAGTTCTTCTCTCATCGACGGCGATGACCTTTGTGGACTCGGACCTGCTCAACCGCCGCAGCTATCAGCAACAACCCAACTATGCACAGGTGAGACCATGCCAGCCAGCGCAGTTACTCTCGCTTTCCAATCGCACGTCACACTACTATCAGTGTGCCGATAAGGTAACGAGCCCGGCAATGTAAGAGCACTTTCCATGTAAGGTTTACACAAGTTCTAATTAGGAGTACAATTTGATGGAAGATTGAGTGTGATAACATCAGCCTCAATCTATGTAGATACTGTAGAACTCTATCCGTGTATGTTTTGCATTGATGATGTGGGATAATAGAGAACTTTCCATGAAAGGTTTACACAACTTCCAACTGGTAGTAGAATTTTATGGAATATGAGCTGTGATTACATCAATCTCAATCTACGTATTTTTCGCTTAAATTGATGCTGTAGGGTCACATCGGCAATAGAGAACTTCCCATGATACTTGTGATGGTCCATCTTCTGACGACTTGAAGGTTAGAGCGAGATTTATTATTTGATGGAGGGTGGTTTGTTTTGATGTGTGAGATAAGATAATTTTTTTCTTAATCTAGCCTACTTACATCAGGATTAACAATTTTGCTTCAACTTCAGTTTATTGTGAGTGATAACAGCGATAGAGAACTTTCCTTGTAGGGTTAACGCATTGTCTATCAAGAATAACCAATTAACCAATCTATGGAGATGATTTTTTGTTATGATAAAGATATTAGATTTTTTTTTCTTCATTATTATAGCAGCTTGTCAGAGACTAATAAGCTATTCTATTACAACCTAAACTGATAAGAATTTTTGTAGACCCTTAAAAGTACGACACATTGGTTTAGCCTTCTATATTGGTTATCGACCAATATATTTTACACCTATATTTACATTTATATTACATATATTTTACATCTATATTTTACACACATATTGATATCCACTTTTGTGACTCACTGATATGTGACTTTTTGCATTAGAGTATTCCAATGTACGTTGAGCAACTGGATTCCTTCCACGTTCACATGTTAAGGAAGTATTTTCTCATGTTTCTCTGCAAATCTTTGAATTTCATAATTAGCTGATAAAACTTTATTTTCGAAGTAAACTGTTCACCTCAGGCTAGATTATCGATGTTCTTATATGGCATTGTTATTGTTGGAGTGATTAATAATTCATTGTTCTTCTATTCATTGAAGTGACCTATGTGACTGAAAATTATTATTTTTCAAAAAAAAAAATCTTTACAAAAAGAGAATATACAATATAATCCTTCTGAAAACTCATTCTACTACTATTCTACCAGATACTTTCAAAAAAGAGTGTTTTTATGTCTATCTAACCAAAAAGTTGTGAGGTATTGAGTATGAAATAATCCACCATGATGATAATAATATCATATTATAAACTCTCTAAAGGTCGAGGGGCTTATTCAAATGTTGAATTTAACCTTGTCAAATCTTGTATCATACAATAAATTCCTACTAATCACATGGTACAGAGAATATTAACGTACCTTACTGCTAGTAGATTGCACCAAGGAAGGCTAATTTCAATCAAATATCAATTTAATGAGGAGGTGAATCGAAATAGTTGAATCTGATAGTAATCCATAGATGAAGTGTTACGTATTCATTCCATTAATGTTAACGTAGTTTAGTTAGAATTGAAGTAACTCACAGGGACCCCTTACCACTACTATAGTGTCTGAAGGGTGACACATATACCGGAGATCGTTCTCTCGTCACAATAATTTGAAAGATGGTAAGTGTATGAAATTCAACTCCAAAGTCAACACGTATACCGGAGATTGGTATTTACTCGTATTTTATCTGGAAGGGTGAAGCTAGGGCATCACACGATAGGGTATCACATTATAACTTACATCTTCTAGAGTTAAGAGTGAAATCAATTAGATATATTCATCTCTTACAAACTATTTGAGTTGGTATTGAATTATTCCTTTCGTGCATGAAATCATTTGTCATTCTGAACTCATGTAACTTTTATTGAAAAATAACAATCCCAAAGTACTTCACGTTCCTCACAAATTTATGCTCCTAAAAACTGAGTGTGATTCAGAGTTCTCTACAGATTGCTCATAAGTTCTCACTATAGAGTTCTCTCACAAGATCTCTCTCTCATAAGGTCTCACTGAGAGTTCTCTCTCAAGATTCAAGACAAGATAATTATCTAATCTTCAACTGGAGCTGTCTGTGGTTCTAGTTTTGGAGTTTTTTTTCCTGTTGTAATACCATGCATGCTGTTCACTTAACACACTCATCATCACAGTCTATTGTTTCATGTCAATAGCAATAGAAAGTCAGTATCATCAATAGACTGGGCCTCGACCTGGATGTCAAAGATGGTATTGTTATCAAACTGACATAATCACCTCAATGAATCATGAATAGGTTATTTTCTATCGTGAATGAAAAAATTAATTGAGTCTTATAATCATGTTATACAAGTTTTACACACTCGAAAAAATTATAGTATCTTCAAAGTGATCTTTCGTATTCAAGGGCTCAATCCAATATTGAACCGGAAGGTTTCGATTCATTGACAGTTCACGGAGCAGATAATGGATGAAAGCTGGACTAGAAACAATTTTTAATTAGAGTTCATTGTTGTCCATCACTCTGTAATTAAAAGAAAGTAACGGATACCATATTACATGACTTGATAACATTGATTCAATCTCAATCATTTCCATACCCTCAGACAATTAATTCTATAGATCTGTTTCGATTTATTTGAATAAAATTCGTGATGATATAAGTAAACCAAGATGACATAAATCTAGGAAATGGTTTTCGTAAATCGGACCATTACTGAATTAATAATTTAATCTCTGTACATTAATTTTAGAAACCCAATTGAATTTCCTGGGATAACTGAAATATTTATGTGGACAATTATTGTTCAAGATTGCAATTTGGAGAATCCGGAGGACTAATCCCGTCCAAAAACCACAATCATCTAAGACTTCATCTGTAGTTGAAGCAAGTTAGATATGAGCGAATGCATGTTTATGATCATTGGACATACAATGCCGATTCACATGAATCATTTCTTAGTTTAACCAAAGACTATCTACTACTGTATTAGATCTACTCAAATACTATCTACTAAAGAAAATCGTCTTTGGTTTAACCAAGCTTTCTTGACTCTCAGAAGATTGCAAAACATGGAGTAATGGGTTGTCATAGTACGTAATGGAAAGGGGTTTTTCAAGAATGTAGGCTATGATGTACTTCTCTCCTAAGCTACCTATTCAGAAAAAAATAGCAGGTTCAAGAACTTGAATTCCTAATTTTATTTAAAGTTTGAGCATACTAACCTAGACCTAATTTGGTACTTCATCTGGAGGAGTTCCAACTTCGATATCATGTATGATACAAATATTCTGAGGTTTCGTTAACTTTTGAACACACAATAGGGTTTTAATTGTTGATTAAGAAGAGTGAAGGATCCTTACAATGTCAAGTCCGTTTGTCTCTATACACAGTGCCGAGTGCCCTGGTTTCCACGATTCGAGTGAATTCCACTTACGGAACGAATTCCTCGCACTCCATACTTCCACTTTCTCTTTCTAGCATTATTACGTGGCCAATTATACTGACTTCAGATGTTCTTAGCATTCTCACGCGAAACAAGAGCAACCGAAAGTGTTTTCTACTGATTTGTTTGTCAATGCTCGAGATTTGAATATTGCTTGAAACGCTTGGGAGCATAATACACCGTAAATGAACGCGTGAGAGCCCAAGCTTGCGTGTGCTAAACATGGAAACAAATGCTAGTTGATGATACAGAGACAATGCGATGGAGATTCCCAAATCTATAAGGAATTATTCAAGATGGGAAAGTTTGTTACTTCCAGAATGAGGGTTTTGGCCCTTATCTATCTCATGACGTGCAAAACATTGAATGAGGTTCATTCAAGAAAAAGTACCGTATTGAGGAATTTCAAGGATTAATCTTAAATTGAAGCATACTAGGAGATTACGAGAATTACTAGGAAAATCAAGAATTATTCTACTATTTCTTGCTAGGCTTTAAAGATGTTTGGAGAAATATGGGTATTAAAGTCGAACGAATTAGTTCAAGTCTATAGATGTTGAATTGCACGTCAGTAAGAGTAAATCTTTAACAATGCAATTATTATTTGGAATTTTAAAGAGATGTACGACCTAAATTTTGTTTTCGAAAGAGAGATGAATTTCCGCTTTCGCAAGTTTTGTCCCACCCACCACTTCACAATAGGCTACAACTGAGTAGAAAGCCGAAAACTTGTAGCGAACGAATTTGACTATCTTTTAAAAATTTGCATTTATTCTCCCACTTTTACTACTATATATCTTCAAACAGAATGTATCACTATCTCTATACTTTGTCGTTTCTCGTATTTTTGGGAGATTAGCTTACTTAGTGAAGTTAGCGTTATTTAATGAAGAAATTGTGGAAAGTTCCACGATGTATGCTGCACGATGTAGATATACAATAATATTATGAAATCAGCAAGAGGTTTCTGATAGGTTTAAGCTTCTACTTATGGATTTATTAGATGTACTGAAAAATATGATATTCAAATAGATTTGCTTAGAAATGGCGTTCTGATCAAAAGTGCTCTTTTGACCTCTTATTCATATATCCACAACATCGAAAGATTGCCTTCTCACAGGTTGAATAATTATTTGTAACTTCAGTAACATTTTCCGATAATAGTGGGTATAATATAATAATATTCGTGTAACCTGGCTGGCTCAGGTCTGGTGTCAGAGTTTTCAGGTCGCTCCTGATCAATTTCAGGGCCTCTGACATGACTTCACGACTGTTTTTAGGCAGCCGGGACCGACGGCTTAACGTGTCCATCCGAAACACGGGGAAGTGGCTTGAGAAAAATTTCTGGTCTGACCTGGGTTTGAACCCGGGACCTTTGGGTTGCGACGCCAGCACTCAACCCACTCAGCTACGCCACCCCCAATAGTGGGTCATTTTCCTTTTTCATATTAGGAAAAATAATAATAATATAATGTGTATTGAAAATATATATGGAAATTGAATAGGTATAGTTCCCAACAATGGAACCGTCGAATGAGTCAGCTGACTAGACGAACATGTTCTTGTTCTCTATCTTCCTCTCCTCCAACACTTTAGGTATATGGGTATCACTCTAGTCTTTCAGCGTAAAGCATCAGCAGTTTTTTGAAAAAAATCATCCCTATCAACTATATCTATAGAGGTTAATATACATATTATCACGAACTATGACCACACGAATGATCAATTGAATTGGAATTATGAATATGTTTTTAAAAGCAATGTCAACAAACAATAAGACAATAATTAGAATTATACAAATTTTACTTTTCAATGACCTTCAGTCAATGATATCAGTCGTTATCCTATCAGAAGATAACTCTATGCCCAAGACCTTCTCTAACAGATACACATGATGCATCGATCTGTGATCACTATTGTTTTGAATTTTGACTTATTCGTTTTTTCTAATCGAGTGACATGACGCAAGAAGAAGAGCGCACCGCACCGGTGTCTGCACAAGTCACGCGTTGACCGTGCAAGCTGAGCCTGTGCTGTGTGAGCAATTGTGAAATCGGTGAAAGTAGTCCTTGGCCTCCAACAGAGAACTGTCACTTCTCGGGTCAGATGGCAACTTCCATCTCGGCAGGAGGAGGCATTACTGTTTATGGCCGACACAAGTCTTCCTTCCGATCTTCCCTTTAATTCGTCTAGCCGACAATTAGTATTGAGTTCTCTGTTATGTGATTTGTTGATGATTGAATTGAAAATTCGGTGTACATTCGAACGGGGTATCTCTGTATGAACTGCAACAAGGAGATTCAGGAATTGAAATTCCCCACAGATAGGAACAATTCCATTGCAGTAGATTCTTTGCTTATTTTCAAAAATCAACATTAATCATTGTAGATGCTCAACTGACACTTGCAATTCCAATTGACAAGGCAGCTTGCAATTGGGGTGTAATCTTACCTACCGTTTCGGTTGAAGCCATAGCCTATGCATATTTTTCAATGAAATCCAACATTAAGGATCGAGTAATCAATTTGGAGTTTCCATTGTTAGTTGCTAAATTAATTGTATGAGAAACAATTCTGCATAGAATAAAACACTATTGATTGTTATCATTGACAATTCTCGAACAGCGAGTTATCAAGTATCAATATCAAAATATCACATGCAAAAATAAATACATTAGCATAGTTTTTAAAATTGATAGAATCTATTTCAATTTTATATTCCATTTGTATTTGTATTATTTTTTTATATGCTAATTACGCAAGTGATAACATTGTTCGCAATGTTTGCTACAGGAACTGGAGCCGACCGTACACAACCGGACCGGGCGGCTACTGTTCGACGAACTGTTTTTCGGATCATCTGCAGACGATGGTGACGAGAAGGACAACCTGGAAACCTGTTCTTGCCGTAAGCAAAGCTTTCACTGGTCACAATCGTGCACCTTCACCTTGTACCAAATAGAACGGTGGTCAAGTTCAAACGGTGCAGTTGCATCACGCGCCTGCCTCTTTACACCTATAAACTTTGTTAACACTTCCTACTCTTGGTCAATGAGTTTCATACAATATTGTAGAGTATAATAATATTTGAGATTGAATCTACCAGTAACATTAGCGGAAACTTTTAGTATCAAGATTATTTTTTTATGCAATGTGAGTTTGTTCTTTCAAGAGGGGAGAAGCACAGGTTCAATACAAAAGTTTGTAAAATTGTCGAGTTTAAAGAGGTTTGTGAACTATGAAAAATAATAGGCCTACCACATATCCACTGAGAGCCAAATGGATGGAAACTTAACTAAGTGGAGCTTGTGAACAAAACATCATTGACTTCAATGGACAAGAATGTTTGTTTAGACACTATATAATGATTGCTATAAAGATTCTATTATAAGAATTTTAATCACATACTCACATCTACACAAATAAATAAAAAGAGCTTGAAATCAGGAGGACAAAAATTACAAGTAGCCTACTTGAGAGATATTAAGAGATAAAAATAACAAGCAATGATAATAGTAAACCCAAATTTTGGAAACATTCGCTTGTGACGATATTTATATTGAACTAAATTCAGGAATGTGTGGGACAACTCAGTGCAACAAAAGCTGCAATAATCAAAAATCGTTATATTTTTTCCTCTCAGTGCAGCTAGAGAAGATCCTTTACGTGGACCCCACTCGAGACTCGATTTTATTTTGGAACAAAATATTCATATATTCAGAACGTGTACAGCTCGCCACAGCATGAAGTCTCTGCACACATGAAATACAAGCACACTACAGAAGCTGCACGTGTAGAATTGATCTGCTTATGGGATAGCCTACAATGCTCTGTCAGTATGATCAATTTCATGAGACTAGAGAATCTCGGACATTTCCGTGCAAAAATCATTTCAATCAAATTTTCTATACACGAGTGAGTTTATGATAGTAGCTATGAGAGCGGGTTTCAATTTAGAAGCCCGGAAAGTTTTTGGAGAGATGGATGACTTCCTGGAAATCAATTTATCTTCATCAATTCCAGCAGCACTCATCTCAATTGGACAATTTTCATATATAGAATGTTATTTATCGATTCTCTTTAGTCTAGATTTCTTTTAGCTTTGAATTTCCTTCCCTTCAGATGTTGATAAGGCCAGCTATACACGAGGTAAGTATAGCAACGGTCAATCGAAAATCTGTTGCCAATCACAGTCTTTTTTTTTTAAGTCAAACAAGAGCTTTGATTGGCTGCAGCTGTTCGACTCGCCGTCACTACTTACCCCGTTTTCAGCAGACTTAACGCTAGCTGCCTGGTAACCAAGTGAACAAAATCATTGTTTGTTGCAGAGTGCGGAGTGATCAACCAGGAGATCAGAATCGTGGGCGGAAGGCCAACTGGCGTCAACAGGTATCCATGGGTGGCCAGACTCGTGTACGATGGCCAATTCCACTGTGGAGCATCTCTAATCAACACCGACTATGTTCTAACTGCTGCTCACTGCGTGCGAAGGTTTGTCACTGAAATTTGTAATTTTTACTGAATCTTACAAATAATTATTTCAACCCTAAGAAATGATGATCAATATTCCTGCATTGACTTTTCAATTGAATTTTATTAATATTTCTTTAAAATTTCAACTCTAAAATAGAAATGAATAGAAATCGGAATGTCAAACTTCGACTAAAGAAATTAGGGTCTCGCACATCCTCAGAATGGAATCTTTAAGAAGGTATTACAGACTACTAATTCATGTACAATTTTTTGGATCTATGATATTCAAGTCTCTTAAGCCTTTGATTGAATTGCTAAACAGTAGTGTCTTCTATAGAGTATCTTATTATACAGTCTCTAAAGTGTCTTCCATGGATTTTTATAATATTTAAAATTCAACATTTTCATCGTGGAGGAGAATGGGCCATTACCATCGAAGAGGTAATGAGTTGAGGAATCGAATGTGGAAAGAGAATTAGTAAATAACATTTTACATTGTACGGTTGTAGCTGAATGTGCTTCAGTCGCATAGCCCATGTGTAACAGTGTAGGCTATGGAGTTGGCGGATGTTATTATGAAAAGCGATCTAATCTTATCTATATCTATGAGTAGGATAGTCCTTGGTAATATTATTATGCTCTGTGAAGCTCTTAGAAGTGTCAGAAGATCCATCGTAGGAATATGCCAAAGTTTAATGTGATCATTCTGATTAATTTTGCATCAGAAAGCTCTGTTCACTTATTTTCATTTTTGTATTTTTTTACAGGCTCAAACGATCAAAGATCAGAATAATCCTTGGTGATCATAACCAGTTCGTAACTACTGACTCTCCAGCGATTATGCGAATGGTATCTTCCATAGTACGACATCGTAATTTCGATCTGAACTCTTACAATCATGATATTGCACTTCTAAAACTCCGTAAGCCGGTTGAGTTCACAAAGAATATTCGACCAGTCTGCCTCCCACCCTCAGGTAAGGAAAATATTAGGATCATGTTTCATAATACCATACAGTCATCTCTCAAGGAAGCACTTCAATAAAGACTCCTTCAATGTGATAATATAATGGGAAGTATACATTCAAAAATCATATTCATGAATGACAAAATATTATTTGATAATAAAAAAAATCTCTCACTTTCATTTCAGAGAGATAAACGCTTAATATTAAAATTTATTGATTATATTGATGTCCAATGATGCTAATGTCATCGTTATTGACAAAGAACTGTTTCTGTCATGAACTAGAAAATTATATGCTCAATTCTAGTAATCAATCCATAGCAAAGAACTGTGAACTCTATCTCCTTCCAGTAAGCTCCTGAGTGATAAAATCGCTCGTAATCATCAGTCGATTTGAAATCACACTCTTCATAAGGAATAAACTGCAAAACTTTTTCCGGTGCTGCATGTAGGATTATACAAACTGAGCTGACTAAATTCTCATTGTTCTATATATTGTTTACTCAAATGAGCTTCCAATTTGTGCATGGGTGGAAGGAGGATTGATGCTGTGAGAGATTATAAAGATAATAATAATAATAGTTGGCATAGCCTTATACATCACCCCTTATAGCCAAACCGTTCCACCACATGGCGCCAAGAGACTATATTAAGTTAGACTCTATTAAGTTGCTTAAGCTTTTCTTGTGCGATAGAAAAGCTCTTTGGCCTATGTATATTGTATCTGTCTATATGTAAAATGATGTATGATGGGTAAAATGACGAAAGAATTCATTTATTAAGGAACTTTTCATCACTATGATTTTTTTCCACTTGGGAGGAAAAAATTATAATTGGAAGATGAAAACAAACTATTATATGAAAGACTCAAAATTGATTTATAATTGATGTTAATCCACCTTGAAAGTAAACTGAATTGTATAATTGTAATATATAAATATGATTTATTCTAGATACGGATCCTTCTGGAAAAACAGGGACGGTCGTTGGATGGGGTAGGACATCGGAAGGTGGGTCACTGTCCCCCACCGTCCAAGAAGTGCAAGTGCCAATTCTGACAATGTCCCAGTGTCGATCCACCAAATACAGGCCAAGTAGAATCACAAACAACATGCTCTGTGCTGGTCACGGAGTGCAGGACTCTTGTCAGGTAAGTCAACTAAACAAGAAATAAAACCTGAATTCGATTCAAGGATAATAGAGTGAAGTAAAATCGAGACATCTCTTCAAAGTTTGATGTCTATTTGAGGCAGAAATGATGTTGTTAGTAGTTAGTTTCATTATTTTTTTATTCTATATTATTATTATAATATAGAAGACAATCCATATCCTACAATCCATATTAGTAGGCTCTTTTTTGTGTGTATGTTTGTACATTGAATACGTTCAGTATTCATCAATTAGTTGACTGTTTTGATGCCTTAACCTATTGCGACACCATAGAATTATACATATTGGAATTTTAGAAACGAAAGTTTTTTGAGACAGAACTTTGAAACGATTGATATGAAAATATCACTTGTTTCAAGAGAGAAGATATAAATGGAAAAGCTCTTCCAAATAAGGTTGTATAAGGAGGTGTTATATGGAGAAAACGCTAAGCCACTGGTGACTATGGAGTTAAAATTAGGCAATAATTATTCTGGGGAGTTCTCTCTCAGTGTATTATTTCCAGCATGTTTGCTGTAACAGTTCCACGCTGTTTGATTCACACTTTTTTAATTGTATAGAGCGGTCTTGTTAAGGATGATAATCATAGTAATAAGCATATTACAATGAATAATTTGGTAAAGGTGATACAGATTTATAAGGAATATATTATAATATCAGTAAGGTGATATTAAGGAATATCAGACAAGTGGAGAAAATAATTGAGAATGAGAATTTCTATCCCAATCTTGAAATCAGAAACAGCAATTCCCTGTACTAATGGGAAAATCCACGATGCATATCTCTGTGTACATTTGAAAATTGCTCTGAGAGACGAAACATTTCATGCATGGAATAAAAAAATAGTGAAGATGTATTAGAAAGAATGCCTGGGTTTTTGATTTATTGAACTATAAAAAGTGCATTTTTGTTTTAGGGAGACAGTGGGGGACCCCTGATTATAAGTTCTGGTGATGACAAGTATGAACTTGTAGGTGAGTATTATCGTAGGGTAATTACTTACCTTATTGCATTATTGAAATGCACTTCTCATTCTATTATCAAACAATCTCCGCATAAAATATCACAATGTAATAATATATCTGAATTTATTGAATGTACGTAATATTAAATCTAAACAGAATCAGAATTGAAGAGGATGATTTCTTGATCCATGACGTATTGATCCATGTAACATTCACTTAATAGCGATGACATTGAATCTGGCATATTTAGGTGTGATTTTCAAGTTTAAACATGTTTTGTTGAATTTAATGTGTAGTCCCAGTGAATAATCAGAATCTTACAAGGTTTTCTCCAAAACTGAATAATGAACTCATTCACTCAATATGTGGTTCATCAATGAACAGTATTTCCTAAAATACTTGATGATTTCTTCAGTTTCTGATTATTCTTAAGAAAATTTTCTTATTAAATATACCATACATTTCAATAGGATCATAAACCAGTTGTCCATTAGTTGAGCTCATCACAGCATTGAAGATGGAAGATGGATGGAAGCTTTAAATTTATCTTATAATTAATTCCGATAATTCATTAGGTGACAATAGCATGTACGGTATCACTTAACAAACTATCATTCCAAAGAGTAGGAGCGTGCCTAGAATTTAAATTTCATAATGGCCAATTAGGAGTTGTAACTTCAAAGTGCACACAGCACCGTTGAGCAAAAGATTTACATGTCATTTGCCTTGGCGTTGAGCTCTCGCATGCAGCAATATTTTGAAGCGTGCGTCAATGTTTTTTCTCTAGAGTGAGTGAGGAGCAATGCACCAGTTAGTTCTCCATCTCTGTTACCACTTTGTTGCTGCACGCGCAGAGTTTTCCTCGTCGTTTTTCCGATAAAGCAAACAGATATTGAGCTATATTGAGCTGGTGTCTGCCAGAAGTGCATCTCTAAGCCCCTAACAAATTGAATCAACAAATCGGCTCTATTGTCCTGTATTTTTGTTGTAGTGGTGGGTGTCAGGTAATTATTGTAAGGGTGAGGAGATGTCAACACTTTTCATGAAAACTCTTTTCCTTTTACCTGTTCTTAGTGGGATGAAAATAGTCAAGAATGTCTGCTCTCGGTTTTGATATTCACATTGTTATCACTGCGATGCAGATGGAAAGCTTCCTATTACATTGGAGCATTATTGAATCTATTACTAAGTCTGTCATGAATTCCACAAAAACCCTCACTTTAAGGTAAAAAAACACTTTCAGTGTATTTTAACAGTCCAATGTTGTTTAACAATGTATGAATTGTTTAACAATATGAGACATTCAGACTTCTCTCCTGTATTTGAAAATGTTTATGCAGTAATGGGGAAATAAAGTTTTTTCCCTATTTTTAAATCATGAAAAATATCGCTTCATTGAGGATCCTTGCCTATTCACTGTCATTAAAGGACTATTAATTCTATTCGCTGTCGTTCAAAGCATCCATTCCATCAAATGAAACTTTATTAGTTAAGTCAAGACATGAACTCAAAACTCAAAACATCTTGGAATAAATTGATAGTCGATGTTGGATAAAGATACTATAGGCAGTCAAAGCCTCATTCTTATTCGAATAACGAAAACGAGCCTACTGGTTCCAAGTTTTACAACATCATTAAACTCATACTATAAGCTTACAGAGACCAGTGCCTGGTTATTTAAAAGAACAAATGATTAATTTATCTTATTAAATGATTTCAACTGTATTTGATCTTGAATCCAAACATTAATACTGTACTCTGTGAATATATTGATGGTAGCTCAAGAATACGTTCTATTAGTTTGAGTTCTAGGTTCTCTTTCTCAGGCCACGACGTATATTTATGTTCATATTCATGTAAACAAAATACACATCATAATTAAAATGTATACTCGTATATTATAATATGAATATGATAGTTTATTTCTATGTAAGCATAATGTGTATTTGCAGGGATCGTGTCGTGGGGCGTGGGTTGCGGCAGGCCTGGATATCCAGGTGTGTACACAAGAGTCACCAGATATCTGGATTGGGTGCATCGCAACATGAGAGGATCCTGCTTATGTGTTAGCTGATGCTCCGTGCTATGATCCTGGTCTCGCATTTCAAATACCTGGAGCTCAGATATTACAATGTTCTGTGATACTCAATAGAGAAATTTCTAATTTAGGCATCTTCTAATCTAATTAATTGATTATACACAGTCTTGAAGAACAGCGAACCAATTCCTGAGAAATATTATTATAATATATTCGAGAACAAAATCGGTTGAACCCATTGTCACAAACTCCTGGTTAATACTCACAGGAATATAGGAATTTCATTCCTATTAATTTGTGGTAATAAGACTTCTTCATACGATAAGATCCAACTTATCTGTTCTATTAAAAGTACATCCCAACCTCTCTCAGTTTAAAGATTCACTGCATTTGTCATTTTATGATATTACAATTCAATAAAGTATACTAGAAGCAAAAATGGAGGGAGAACAGGATAGATAACTCAAGCATGAAATTAATAACTGTTGGAAAAAAATATAAGAAATCAATAAAAACACCTTCGCATATAGCTTTACTGTGAAATTAATGTCTGATACAGCTTTACTCTTTTATCTAAGGAATGAGATGATGAATGTATCAAATGAGTGATATTTAGAGTGATTTCAATTATTTATTTTTGATATTTATCAAATTAAATTTGGGAGTGTCTTTGAATTCCCAAGGATCTATCGGTAAGCAAATTCACCGTATGGCTATGATTAAAACAAGCTTGTTTGAAAAATTTATTCGATATCTGTGAATTAGATATTCAACTCTAGAATCTAGAATCTACTAGCCCAGTTTCTTCATATTCAGTTACCATACTAAGATGTGAATTTTTCTATTTTGTATTATATTTGCTTTTTCCAAAAATTCATTTGAATAAGATTCTTCTATAGACTTCAATGGACCATGGAAGATTTAATTAAGAAATTTTCATTTTCTAATAATTGTCTATAATCTTCAAATAACTTTCATTCCAAGAGAATGGAGAATGATGTTTCAACCTGAGTTTCTACAAAAGATACTCTTCTCTCATTATTATTAATTCTGTTCCCACTTTGATGTTTGATGATTTAAATTATATAATAAAACATATATGACTAATCAACAGGTAGAAATAAACGTTTATCAATCTTGTGATACTCTTTCCTCTGTAATAATTAGAATATACAGATTACTCTAAATTCTGAATGATGTAAATAAAATTGTTTTTGAACTTAGAAGAAGACACACTTGTTTGATTTAATCATCTAAGACATCAAGTTATAATAGAATAAGCGATATCAAGTGAGCTTCATCAATATTAAACCTATCTTTACTTGAAAATATTGTAATTATTCTCTGCCTAGAAAATTGGGATTCTCTTCTACAGTAGATGAAACATTTAACTGTGTTTCGGATGGACACGTTAAGCCGTCGGTCCCGGCTGCCTAAAAACAGTCGTTAAGTCATGTCAGAGGCCCTGAAATTGATCAGGAGCGACCTGAAAACTCTGACACCAGACCTGAGCCAGCCAGGTTACACGAATATTATTATTATTACTGATGATTCGTCCCTTGATTCAATCTGCAAATTCAGTAATCTCTTCAGAGACAGAGACTCAAAGTATCTGTCCAGTATTGACTTTGACAATGTCAAAGTATCCAATGTATCTTAGCTGTGATTTCGTTGTGACTATTCAGTCGTGAATAAATTTTATATAATATATGGCCAATTGATCCGCTGCCTATCACTCACAATATCGATATTTTATTCGATTATTTACGCTTTATTTGATATCAGCAAACACTTTTCTCTAATACGATCAGTATTTTTCCACATAGGCAGCACTATGCAAGCATACGAGTATAAGCCACTATACAACATTTTAAGCAGTACCTGGCAGTCTATTGAAATTTGTTAGTAGATTATTGCTAGTGGAGGTAGGCTGATCAAATAGGATTTTGGTGGAATTAAATCTGTCTAATGTATGCAGAGTTTGGTTTTGCGTTTGTTTAACTGAGGCAACAATGGAGGCGTGTGCACACGTGCTCTGGCAATGACCACTCGGAATAAAGGGATTTGACAACACTTGTGTCACTGATGACGTTCAAGTGCCTGCTGTAGTGGGCTGCTCCTGATATTTCGTTTCAAACGGATGTGTGCTGACAATGAGTGCTCAATACGAAACTGTTTACATTATTTTAGTGAATCATGGCGGCCAATTCAAATGTAATTGACAATTGAAAATTGAACTATTCGCTGGTCGCAATCCAGAAGTAAATATGCGACGCAAGGTTTAGCGTTTCAAAAAGCTCTTTCAGCGCTTTGAAATTTATTAACAAAATCGAACGCGGAATTCAGATGGCGCAATTCAACGTGAAATCAATCAGACTCATTGTCAAAGCTAATCGAATAGTGGCTCAACAACTTATTTTTGTTGCTTTGTTTGGAGTGCGCAACAGATGCAACAGCTATTGACTAGATGCACTTCACATGCTGTTTAATTCTGTAATACTGTCTGATGATTTTTTGTAATGCTGTCATGTTGATCTGTTGATGTGATTCTCTGTAACACATTCCTATACTAATCCCGACGATAGATTAAAGTAGGTACAGTAGCCTACTACATTCATGTTGCTCAATTGAATATCATATGATATTATACAGGAGCTAGAATATAATAATGAAATTCCTCGTATTTTCAGAGTGAAATTAGTAAGCTTTATAGCATCAGGAAGGTGGAAAATGCAGTACCAATATGTTCAGCCTCAATAATGGGATTATTGTGTTTATCAAATGATTCTTATGCTATCCGAAAATGGAAATTGAAGTGAAAAACTGTCTTTCTGAATTATAAAGTATTACAATACTGAATTATAAACTAGTAAAGTATTATAACAATGAATTTGGTTTGTGAATCTTAAGTTGAAAGTGTGTTTGAGTTTCCAATTTCATCAATTTTTGAACTGACTACTTTTGATCGGACAAAGTGCGATTTTATTTTAAAAAATGTGAGCCTTAATCATTTTGAAAAATATTATTGATAACTTCGTGAAAATGGGAATAACCCTTTGTACTGGAGTTGGCTTTTCATAAACACAATCGAATTATTCTCTATTACTGAATCACTGTTTCGAATTCCATGAATGAATTTGACTTTCTTCTCTCAACATCGAAATCCGTTATTTCGATTATTTATTGTACGAACATACTCGTTTCGAATTCTATATTTTTCATGTATCGAGTGCAAAAGTCTCAATGGATGACCCTGAAAATAAAAAGAACCAATTATAAAATATGATTTGCATTCAGAACGAAAGGAGAAATTCTTATGGAGGATAGGTAACTTACGCTTTTTCTGAACAATTTGCATTTTCTCAATGCAGCTTATCATGCCAAATAACAGTTCTCTTGTTATTTACAATTCAAGAAGTGAGCAAACATATTTTTAAATTTCAAATAATTCTGAAAATAATATTCAATTTGACGATACAAAAAGTTGAAAAAAAAACTTCACAAAAGTTTCTTTTCTGAGCTTTCTGTCTCCAGCCTCAATACAATACAAACACAATATATAACGTTTTAGTGTATATAGAATCATTATTGGATTATGATTGAACTAGTAACTTGATGATCTAAATTCTGGCGACTTGGAATGTATAATAGTTACGAAAGCACATTGTGATTGAACCTGACCTAAAGAATGATATTATTGACATTATTATGGCACAAAGAAAAAGAAACAGTTATCTAAATGAGACTAGTAATTAGCTCGAGGCGCGACTCTCATGAATATTCAGACAAAAGAGTACTGCTCAAAATAGAACGCATTATAATTTTGTAGACATTTTTGTATTCTTTGCTAGCGCGTCAATGATCATCAATTACTAAAATTACCCCTAAACTGCATCACCACAATAATAATTATCACCAGAACTTCCTTCTCGCAAAATAATTTTCAAATGCATTTTTTGTCAAGTCCTTAGAAAAAATCCAAGTGAAGTATTTAGGTTGAGCTAGGCTTGTCATTCAACAAGGACAAAATTCTAATTCTTACAAGATGTCTATTTCATTCTCAGAAAACTTCAAAGACAGTCTTCGAGGAAAATTGATTTATAAGTCTCATTAACTTTCCTCTGTATAGTTTAAAACTATTGCACTATCGGCCAAAAAAGTATTACAGAACGAACATTGAATAATTATTTATAAATATTATTCCGCATTCATTCTCTCTAGGCTTGAAATTGGAAGGCTTCTCCATAACTATTTGTAACTTGAAGAGGTTCTCAAGTGGAATAATAACTTTACGACGTTTGTGAATTTAGAAAAGGAAGATTATTTTGAAATCCAGGCTCAGTTCACGAACTCTAACTTCAACTTCACAAAGAAGTTCAAACTTCCAACCGAGAGCTGTAATGGGAGTCGAGCATGATCATTTTAATAAGCTCATTATTGTACTCACTTTGTCACTCTCTAACAAAATGAAGCACAACTATGATAAAGTTCTTTCTTTTCAATATTAGTACCATAACACGTGGAGATGAATAAAGTTATTTGAAAATTTAAAAAGAGGTTGAAATTAAATGTGAAAATGGAAACTTTTAAAGTAATGAAATAATATCTACATTTATATTCTTCTGCATAATATCGGGATACTATTCTAGTATCAAGATAACAAAGATTTGTAATTGGATTGCATTAAAGTTTCAATTTTTGAATAAACAACAAAGAATCCTGTCAATTTCAATTCTATATAATATGATGGATGGAAACTTGGTATTCTAAAGCATGGATTATCGATCATGCCCTCTTTTTACAAAACTTATTATAAATTAGTTGGATTAGTCAACTTATTTGATTATTGTGCTCAGGTCTTTGATCTTTCTCGAAGAATTGTCTAGAAAAATATTATTCAGTTATTATTAAATACTATTTGATAATGTCGTATAGAAACTCTCATAAATACCCTTAGCGATCGATTCCCTAGTTCACATCAGAGTACAGAAATGTCAAAATCTCATCATATCAATTGAAACATTTTCTAAAGCACCATTCATCAGATTCCTAAATATGAGTGCAATGAATTTATTAGTTGGAATTGAATTCGAATGAGATCTTTTTGTCCGGAAAGCCATGAATAATGGAATCGTGCTTTTAGATTTTAATATTCGATACTGTTGTTCAGCTTTGAAACTGTTGTTACACGATCTGACAATAGTGATGAAACTCAGAGATAAAAGTGCAGCTCATGCAATAGATTCCATCTCGAATCCTTGATTTTTCAAACGAATAAGCACAGTCTGAAAAGAATGAATATGATCCAACTGATTAACTGATGCTTACAGCACTAATTTATCGGGATGGGACGGTAAGTATCAAAACTCGATCGAAAGAAATAAAGTGTTGAGTTTATAACGAGTCTCTGAGAGAAGAAAACTCACAAACTTATTATTAAACGAGAGCTGCAAATTATTTATTGATTTTTTGTTCTACACATTTTTAGGATATTGGATAACAACATTTAATATCCTCTGTCAATTGAATTTCTATTTTGGATTTCAAGATATTAAATCATTTTCTTCAGTTATCCAGCTCCAGTGTAGGACCGGACCGGGCATAAATAGGCAGAAGAGGCTAAGACTAGGATTATGAGGTCTTCACATAGGTCATCAATATATAATTGATCATGTATTAATGAACTAAACATTCAAACGAAATAGAGCTCCAGATTTGAATAAATATAACTTTTAAAAATTTTAAACAGGCCATATTAGCTATGTAAATGTACTGCATCTAATGCAGTATATCCACAATTATTAACGAGTCTGGACTATGTCTCATCTTAAGCTATTCCATTTTACGTTATTCTTTTCCTTATTGGCCTTATCAGCTTACAATAGCGTAGCATGTATTTTGTCCCATCTTCTCATTATGCTACTGCCTAATGAAGAATCCATGTCTGCTTATCATATCACTACACTTGTTTCTTTCAACCACTTACATAATAAATTATCACCATATACTATGGCATCAGAACCAAGAAGAATGTTTCAGAATCGAACTATTTCAAAAAGTTGTGATCGATTAATCACTCGAGATCTACTCCTACTTCATTTATATTTGTATGAAGAATTCATAACTGAATTTAAAATCAAAGATTCAGTACGGTACAGGAAAACCCATGGTTTGTTTTGAAGAGACTGTTACAATTCTGTTCAGATCATTCACGTTCTAATCATTTATCTACCCCAAAAACTAATGGATAAAGAAGCCTGGCTATGCGATTCTCAAATGGAACGGATTTTTGAAAATAAAGCAAATCAGGGATCTAGAATCAAACGCAACAAGTTTGCATGCAAACGAAAACGAAACCGACTAGAACAAGTAGTGACCGACCGACGGAGTTTCACTGGAGAAGGAGAAAGAAGTGAGAGGAGAGAGTGTTATTGGTGACGCGTCCCGTTATCAGTTTGGCGTTAGTGTCCCAGATTGAAGAAGGACGCCAGCGGAGGCAGAAGTGTAGTGATAGTGGCGGTGGCGGTCCAATGCACCCTTGCTGCTGCTGGTGCTTCAGACGCAGCAGACAACCGCCAATGACGGCGACGCGTCACCTTGGTCCCTGCGGCCTCCTGGCCCTTGTCTCGGTATGCATCATAGCCACATTGCCAGCTGCCTCATCCTTTCTAGTCAACAGAAGCGTGGAGCATCACAGTGAGGTAGGTGGATGAAATCACTTCAAAACATTTGCTACAATACATATACTTATAATTATGATGTAGCCTGTATATAAGTTTGTATAGTTATTGTTTTGTTTGGTTGTCAATGGCTCAACAGCCCATGAAGGGCCTAGCTGGCTAGCCAGCCTACCAGCTGGTTACCATTTTCATATTTACTCTACTACAAAGACCGTCCAAGCAAAGAAGACACCCCGGCAAGTCATAATAATAAGTATGAAATAAGTATGTTAGTATACGAGTATGTTGGAAAATGTCTATGAATATGATTGTAATAATAATAATTAACATATAATTATTAATCTAATATTATATTTCACCCTAAACTATCACGACACTACAAAAAAATAGTCCAGAGTGAAATATCTACAGTACTAGCAGTTCGTAATGGACAAAAAAATAGATGAGTATAATATTATAATTCAAATAAAAGTGAGAAGTTAACCCCATTTAATCAGAGAGAATGCAATATAAGAGATAGGTTCTTAGAATTTACTTGAATATGAGAAAAGATCCACTGACGAAAGAAAAATAATTATGTGCAACAAACACAATGTTATATAATAATTATACTGTATGAGGGTGAGTGTGTGACAACTGCGCTCCAATATGAATTTCATCAGTGAATAAAATTAGTAACTAATTTTGAGTTGTCTTTTTCTGAACGGTTTAGAAACGTCATCTCAAACTTTTGTAGATTTACATATCTACAATATAAATGTTTGAATTCGTACAAATGATTGGATAGAAAGAGGTCCAGTGAGTATCATTGGAGGTCAAGTGAATGACAATAGGCAATATTCATAACTGAAAAGACTACAGCATTATGATAGACATGAAGTGATGAAATGAGTGATATCTATTGTTAAAACATTAACAATAAATATACATGGTTGGGACATTTTTTATTCCATCTATCTCATTGGTTTCCTCACAAATCAACTTTGATAATTTTACTTGATTGAATTCGTACTACAGTTACCAATGTTAGTGATTTTTATAGGAGAATATGAACAAATAAATATGCTCTCCTAATGCTACAATAATAAAAAACGAACCTGCTTTGGAATGCGTGAGCTGTTAGAACTCAGAAGAATAATTATCATTATCAGACGAGAATGAGCAAACAATAATCTTTTTAACAATATTATCATTTCTATATTTCTACCTGAGACTGATTATACAGTCCCTCCAGAATTAGAACATCTCTAAAAGCAATATAACCTATAAAGTACAGTTTTAAATGTGGGCAGACCCACTGCATAAGAAATACAGGAGCTTGACCTTGAATGAGTGCACATTCTGATTACAGAATTCTGTGACAAGGTGGTTGTCTAATCTGCCCCTGCTTACTAGAACTAGTGTTCTGCTCTTTTTTCATCAGCTACGAGCTACATAATAAATCTCCACTTTTCCTTTATTCGCTTTCTTTAGGTACTGATTCCCTAAGTGTCAGTAAGAGATCAATTTAACTTCTATCTCTACTGTCATTAATTATTCTATTATGATATTATATCATCATTCTATTTCTAAAGAAAGTTGCAGAATATTATATTTACAATGAATGTAATAATCATGCTCTTCATATTATTTTATCATTTCTACAGCTATAATCTATTGATTTTCGTTCAATTATTTCCAACTCATTATAAAAAGCCAATAAGGTACAACTCAATCACAACCTTCAAGATCTATCATATTTTCCACCATAGTAGGAAGAAATCTTTTTTATTCATTATAACTTGAAGAAAATAAGAATCGAACCTATAATTCATATGGATGAATTCCCAAAATTTAAAAAAGTTTCCAGCAACAACATTGTCATGAATTAAAAAAATGAATTAGGAAATCATCATACTTCTCTTTGATTGCATTATCACTTTTTAGCAGTACATCATTTCAGCCAATGTTCAAAGAATGATAGGAAAACATAACTACAGAATAGGAGAGAGATCATCGCAAACCAGTTCCAATAAACTATGCTTAGAAGGATATTATCAATGGAATACTGTACCTTCCTTTATCTACAGAATTTTTCCACCTTTCCGATTAAGACTATAATTATTTCAAGAAATAGTTCAGGGATTTTCATGATAAGGCATTGGGGAAGCTTGAGAAAGTTCTCACTCGATTAACTTGTTGAAATCTACAATAATTTAAATCTCTCTACTTTCATTTCCAATAACTCATGACTCACATACATCATTGGATTTCTGTCGTGAACAGCTTTCATTGCAACTGACGTTGCCAGGATTCTGATTAAAAGAGTCTTGCAGTAATGAAATGTGAAATTATCAAAAAGTGATTGCCGGAAGGAGTAACAAATCAAAGAATGGTCAAATAACGGTGAGACATTATAGCCTACAAATTGTTGCCATAACATCTCATTTCAATGCCTTACGGGGCTTTCTCATTCCGGGAGTATTAGTCAAAGTAGTATTCTTGATTTCGAAGTGGGCCAGACGACTAATATCCGCTATTGTCATAATTATTAATCACTGTACAGTATATACGAATGATTCTCATTTTCATTATTATCGTTACAATCTGCTGATACAAGGCCTATTCTCTCACTTTGTGTTCGGTTTGAGTGATAATGCTATCACTAAAAAAAACACATTTTTTTCCTCCTGAGTAAGAGTAATAGGGGAAATTATCATCAACGGAATGATTAGCCAGAGAAGTAAATTCAGAAAAAATAGATAATATCCATTCAATGGCTTTTACTTGTATAAAAGTGATTTGAAATTTGCCAAGTCGTCAATATGACATAAACATTGTATTTAATACAATATTATATAATTTAATACATTGCATCAAATACATGACATCCAAGAGTATTGATCATAGCTGAACTCCATCAAGCATGCAATACACCACACAGAAAAATCATAAAATACAAAGGTAATAAGATCAATGTGGGAATTATGACAAAGGTGATAGATACTTTAAAACTATTGGTATATACCCAAACACTATACAGGTTGTAGAGGGGATCGAAAACAAGACGATGAAGAACTTGTAAGATCGAAGGAAGAAAAAAGTGAGCGCAATAAAATATTCGAGATCATAGTTTCATTGGAGCATCTTCAGATAAATTATTCTGATATGAACAAAAGTTTTATTTGAAAAAGACATGGTAATTTGTGTATGTGAAGAGAAAAGAATGTGAATTTGTATTTCCGTTTAAATACTTATTGCTATCAACAAATATTTAAATCTCAAAAAGGAATCATCATTTTTTTCTATAATCAACTCTGAATTGCAATATATTTTCTGAACAAATCCATGTAAAATTTCATACTAGAATGTTGGCAATACTGATGGAAAATTTTAACAATCAACATATAGGGCCAAACAAGGAAAGCCAACTCTGAGAGTCAAAGACTTGAGATTAGCTTACGATTTATCTCCACATTCCAGGTAGACAAGCTAATGGCATTCAAACAAAGAGCTGGATTATAAACTAAATATTATTTGGAATATATCTTTGTTTAAAACAAACATAGAGAATGTCTGACACTGACTAAAACCCAAACGGTCACGGTTTCATGAGAAGCATTTTTAGGATTATGAGAATTTTATCAGAAGAGCCGTTTTTCTTGAACCATTATTATTGGTTGAACTAAAAATACGATTCATCAAGAGCAACACAGAACATAGTATTAATAATTAGTAAAATACATTATCTCAAGAAGAATGAAATTTTATTCCAATCTGTCAGCTGGAAAATTTCAATGCCTCTAGCGAAAAAATGTCAAATTGAGTTCAAAATAACAAACCGTAATTGAATTTTTAAGTATAAAATTATAACGAAGCTTCGCCTCTAGACGTTCTTGGATAAGACGGCGTTCAATCTCGCAATATAATTACAATAGTTATGGATTATGAATCTATCAATTTCAGTGCAATAATTATTATAATATTCTATGTTAATGAAATACTTTTTCTCTTTCAGAACGATGTGAGATCAGGGAAGCTACTATTCAATTTCTTCCACCGACAACCAGTAGTTGAGAAGTCTCCTCCATGCAGCTGTAGTGAGTTTAACTTATTTTAAACCACAATTTCACACCATTCCTTCAATCAACTCTTCGGAGCATCTATGCTACTTTCGCTCAAATCTTAAGATCAAATAGTTGTAGCATTGAATATTTAAGCAATTGATTACCGTTCGTAAAACACAGCAGATTCTGATAGGTCTACTCTATTTTTAGGGTAATCTATTAGAGGATCTATAAAGAGGTATACACAGCATCCGTCATTCCTTATCGTAGATTAGCGCCAAATTAAAATTAAATGAGCAGACAAACATCTAGTGTTGTGAGAAAATATCCACAAATCAAACATGTTGGGTGATTTGCAGCTCAATAATCGGAATAGTCGATGCTGCGTCTACCTTGTCTTTATATAGCCCTAGTCCTACTGTATAAAAATAGGGTTTGATTATTGATATCTTTTAATATATCAGATACCTACACCCATAAATTATTTGAAAACGATCAGGATAAGCTCTAAGAGGATTTTGGTCATTAGTCATGTATGGAGATTCCTTAACTAGAGAAACAAGAGAATAATTTACATTCTTGCCCATGAAACCTGTTGAAACCTGAAACCTGTTGCTCTGCTACTGGACTCTATAATTGTTAGTGCTTGAGAAATGCATTTTTCAATAATAATACGAAGAATATTGTTCTTCTTTTCATGAATCAATGATTATCAATATAAAATTAATACAGAAAAAGAAGAAATGGTGATCTTCTCTATATGTCACTAGTTCTGAAACGAGAATTAATTACAACTGAATGAACTAGCACTAGGGACATCTCCACTGGACTTCAGGGATACAAACTTTTTCAGTCTATCAACAAACGTTTATCTTCATAGTTTATCTCTTCAAAGCACAATCCTCATTTTTTTAATATCCTGAGGGCTTGTTCTTTAACGGTAATGTTAGAGGAGCAGAGCGAGGTAGTAGATAGACTAATGATATCTAGTTAGGTGTTGATATCATGTTATTAGTCTACATTCTATGAGTCTGTCATGTGGGAGATGAAGGAGCTGATCAGGAAACTGGATTAATTAGTCGTTGTTACTTCCAGTTTGTTTGTATGCATGAATGTACGCAATAATTGGAATGCAAGTGATTGCAGGTATCAGTGCATTCACATTAATGACAAAACTTGAAATGTCTGGAGCACGTGGAAATTTTAAACAATGAACATCACATGAGGAAGTAGGTTGAACAGTAGATAGAGGTGGGAGGAAGAAGATTGGATTCAGTTCAACGAAAAAGATCAGTACACGGTACTGTGAAGAGCTTAGTCAACAAGTCATATGATTATTTTCATACTAGTCAAGTTTAGAAGAAGTGAGCTAATCAATAATCTTCCGACAACTCGACCAATATTTAACTCTGGTATTTTAAGAAGATATGAACTGTTAATGTATTTTTTCCGACTATATATTGTAATTTGTTATTCTCTTAAAAAAGTGAATTTCTTATAGAACAATTTTACTGTTCAAATTAAGATAAGAAGACTCGAAATAAAACTTCTCACAAACATTTACTTCCACTGAACAGTATATTTGCCTTTAATTATAGTCCTAGTTTTAATGGTTTGGTGGATAATTCTCTTAACGACTACCTAGATGATTGAGAACTGAAGGTTTTTTACAGCGTGTGGAGAACGTAATGAAGCTAGTCGTATAGTCGGAGGAAAGCCTGCAGAGACAAACGAATTTCCATGGATGGTGAGGCTTTCCTACTTCAACAGGTTCTACTGCGGCGGTATGTTGATCAATGATCGTTACGTCCTAACTGCTGCACATTGCGTGAAAGGGTGAGTGCTAATTTGATTTTTGATCTTTCTAAACTTTGATAGTGGATCAAAATTTATATGTGTATTTACATTCAAAAGTATTTCATTATCCAGTGATGGCAGAAACAATAGTGATAGTGATATAGCTATAGATAGTGATCTAAGCTATAGTGAATGAATGAATCTAGCTACAAATATAGTTATCAGCCTCCTAGAAGTGATAAATGTCATTCCAAAAATACTGAAATGACTAAATAGTTGATGTGACCCGGTGATTTGGAGTGTTTATTTTCAATAACAATCATTTTGAAAGTTTCTTGGGAATTTTAGTGAATATTGCTTCTATAGCTTTAGAATATAATGAATTATATTACTTCAAAAAAGAAAATAGCTTGTACAATATAATTTTGAAAATTCAATTCAAAATAAGACAACAAATTTGGACTACATTATGTTCCACTTGCCCAAATTTGAAATGGAACTCTTTTGGACTTATCCAAGCTCAGATATCTTACTAGTTTATTTTAAACGTACATTCAAACCACTAGTTTAATATAATGTTTCATCTACCCGTTTTGCTAATTAACTCTTTTTTTAAATTTCACTTACATCCCTTTGACTTTGAGCGCCTCATTTATGATGTTTCACTTTTTTATGAATTGTGTAAAATTGGTCATTAGCCTTCAGTATACCCTGAAATAGAACTTGGACAAAAACAAAATCATTCAGTATTTTGTTATTATACAATAAATTTTGTACGAAGGAGAAATGATCTATTATGGAAAATCTAAACAATGATGGAGCTACAATTTGGTGAGTGAATATTCTACATTTTTAAATTTCATTCCATTTCACTTCTGTCAAACCTTAACCAGTTCACAAAGTACGTGATGCATTAATTTTTCCTCTCATTTTTAAGCATTAATTTACTGGCATGGAATATCTGCACTTCAACTATTTGAACTCTCACTCAACTAACCTTTGGTTTGAATAAAAATGCCATGTAATATCACATTCACTGTTCAAATTTCACGTCGTGAGTCAACGGTTCAGTCCAGTCGCACAATGTTCACCATAATTTGGTTCGAGCTTTTAAAAATATTTCTATTGATTTTCAGTGAGTTTGTTAACCTCACTTTGGATCTATTCACTTCCACATGAGCTTTGAATTTATTTGCTGGTTTCTCTAACTCGAATATTAATAAACCATATTACTTTCAGTCTTATTCGTCTTCTTTCTCTGAAAAAAAGGATTGCTGAGCATGATTGTTAGGCCTGTTTCAGTTGGATTGTCTAAATAACTATATGTCAAAATATAAGGTGCGCATAACTATGTCCGCAAATGCACTATAATTAGCACATCACAAAGAAACAATCAAATAATGATCTCTTCACTAAGAGCAACCTGTTGTCTTTGTTTTCAGAATAATTTATTCTTTTACTCGAAGATTTGCAGAAATTTCTCAGCCTAAAATGCTATTTAATTATTCTTAGGAAGTTACTTCAAGGAATGATTGGAAGCATCTTCAGCTTTTTACCACAGCCTAAGAGAGCTTCAATTTTGAAACGCTACCAATCAATGTACGATGTTCATTATCATTGATTTTCATACCGTAGCTTGGTAATTAATGAATTGTTCATAATTATAGATACTCAAGTATAAAATACTTGGCATCTTCATGATATTCTCCCAATAGGCTACAGTAGGTTCGAGTAATGTTGAGTAACAAATCAAGACAGCGGAATTTATTGGTAAATCGTTGATATCGATCGTAAACTGGTTTAATTTCAAAAGCCCTGTGAATTCAGCCTTTCACGTGCATAGGTGAATCAAATTAACATGAACAATTCTATTCCGAATGTTCATCAACTCAATTTGCCTATTTTCATGAGAAGGCGAGCAGACAATAGAAAGCCGGAAAAACATTCATTTGGAAAATGTTTTGAGATGTACGTTGATTAGCTGAATAGTCTCTTTTGTTGATTCGTTCACGGAAAACGGGAAAAGCTAGAAAGACCCTGAGCCGAAAACCATAATTATAGACTAGCAGATTTTGTCAGAGAATTTATTAATAGCACGATTTCGGCTCGGTCAGTGTTGGTTCGGGGACTGTAGGCTCTGTTTGAGAATTTATGGCTTTTGGGCCGATATTGGCCGGGCTGGAGTCGTTTCCCCATTTTGCCGGGGTGTCTTCTTTGCTTGGACGGACTGTAAGTGGAGTGAATATGAAACTCGCAACCAGCTAGTAGGCCTAGGCCCTTCATGGGCTGTTGAGCCATTGACAAACGGGCAATCAAAAAACGTATACCGGTATACATGGTGGGACTGAACCTATTCAATATTGAATTATCCCTTATTAGTAAACTGATAAATGAATGAATTATATATAGGCCTAGGATAATTCCAAAATCAAGTAATGTAATCTTATAACAGATTTCAAACACGTTCACACGTTCCAAATAATTGTATTATTTGATCAAATATAGCCTAATATTATTGATCCTTCAAACATGCAATGCAATTGTTTGCAAGGGATCAAGCTAGTGAAGCAATGAGGCATTCATACTGTTACTGCGATTTGTAGCTATTAATCTCTTCTCATTAAATACTCTCATCTGGTGTGATTATTCCTTCCTCAGTTTTCAATTTTGGTCAAATTATATACTCAATTGAGAATAATGTATAAAATATATACTTGAATAGAATATTGAGATAAAATCTTGACTACTCTACAAAAGCTATTTATTTTGTATTTCATAGAAAGCAGAGGCGTGATCAGGACATGGAATAAGAGTAGGCCTATCATATACGATGGAAATGAGTCACTAGAATTTTGTAATACATAAGTTACTTTTTACACATTTTTTTAAGAAGTCATCAAATAGAACAGTTTTTCTGTTTATTGTATTGTGAAATTATTGTCGTTATAGTACATGAAAAAGGAAGGTTCGAAGATTCAAATAAAACGTGTCTGATTATGGAATTCACAGGCTAAAAGAATAGCCTGAGCTACTCTTTCAAACTGAGCCAGGTATTTTCTGATATCATGTATGATAAGTCTGATCCATGGTGAACAGAATATACATCTTCTTATTATATAACGGTACATCTTAAGTATGATCAAATCTACTAATACCGTAGTACTTTCTATGGGTTTCGCATAAAGTCTGATCCAAGGTATACAGATTATGAGCATCCATATCTATATAAGTTACACCTCAAGTATCTTGAGTAGCCTATGATCAAATCTACTAGCACCTTTCTATGAGTTTCAAATAATGCCATATTTGTGTTTGCAGATTTATGTGGTTTATGATAAAAGTGACTTTCGGCGAGCATGACCGCTGCACACAGCCAGTGAAGCCAGAATCGCGGTTCGTGATAAGAGCCATCACTGGTGATTTCAGCTATTTGAACTTTAATCACGACATCGCACTGCTGAGGCTCAACGATAGGGTGCCCTACACACAGACCATACAACCCATCTGCCTTCCAGACGATCCAGGTGAAAGTTTTTCTAAGAAAAATTCTAATGTAATAAGAGTTGAAATAAATACTTCATTCAATGGCGAAAATCAACTATCGTTGTTCTGATAATTCATTTGATTTATTATTAGGATACCTATTCGAAATCTATTCTCACACGTCACCGGTCAGTTATAATTATTATTACTGTATTAGCGTATCGCTTAGTGGGGACTTCCATGCAAAGAAGATCCACAGCCGGCATAACAATAATTTTCCATGATGGGAAATTGTGATAGTTCTTGTTTCATGCACCGTTTCACTGGCGGCTCGTACCCACGAAACAAGAGAAGTGCTGTAAAGGAAAAGATACGGGCACTTCACCTGTTTCGTGGGCACGAGCCGCCAGTGACCGTATTAAAAAATATGTTAAATTCTCATTTAAAACTTATTTAGAACTAACTTTCCATATTTTCTAAAAAATAAGAAAAAACAATTTTCTTACAATTGAATCACCGTATAATAAATATTCTAAAAGTGCGTGAGAAATCATCTATTACAATCCAATTCACCATCCATACATGGCTCAATAAGTATTATGGTATCATAATTCCTATAGTACTGTCATTCTACTGGTTATACAGTATACGAAAATTCTTCCTGATTATAATACATTCAAGGTACATTCAGATTCAATGGTGGAATAGTGGAATTCATCATTTTATTCAATCATTTCGGTAAATTATTGAATGATAAGTGGCTATCATAATATTAAACATAAATATACTTTTCATTTTATTAACTCTCATATTGTTTTAATTGAAAAACAAAGACTGGGTCTCGAAGTTATCAAATATTTCACTTGGTTTCTTTCATTACCGTACTTTTTGTCGATAACTGAATGACTATGTTTTATATGTTACAGCAGAGTCATATGAAGGAAAAATAGGACTTGTCTCAGGATGGGGAACTCTGAAAGAAGACGGCAAGGCTTCCTGTGTTTTACAAGAAGTCGAAGTTCCAGTTCTCAGCAATGAAGAGTGCCGCAATACAAACTATTCTGAGTCCATGATTTCGGACAACATGATGTGTGCTGGATATAAGGAAGGCCTCAAAGATTCTTGTCAGGTAAGCTTAATAATAATATTCATAAATTTTCAAGATAGTAAAGTAGCCTACTGAAGCAGAGTCTGAATCAAGGTAATTAAATTACAGTAGGCTGATCTAATTAACTTGGTCCTCTATAGCTGACGGCACGAAGTTAGGCGGTTGGCGAATGATTGTTACAAATTTTCAGCTCTGTCAGTTCAGTCTGAAGCTGTCTTTGATAGCGTGATAGTATGGCTGGAGACGCTCTCGTAACAATGTACTCTCAGAGACAGCTCGCTAACTGTCCTGACAGAGCTGAGAATTGATAAAAGACAATCAGCTACTAGTTAATTAGTCAACTCAGTACTGAGTCTACTCAGATAGACAGGTCTGAAAAAACCCATTGCACAATAAACAATGAGAATACAAAGCATGTAATTTAATAAAAATAATATAAGAGGAGCATTTGGACATTTTACTCTAAATTGGAATTGAATAAGTTTTGTGGCTAACGCCTGTTTTTTTTCATTCCTTTCATTGTATTATTTTAATAGAATAAAAACAAAAACATGAACAATACAAATATGAGGGTAATGCGATAGGCTAAGAGTTTCAATTTTTAATTGATTTTTTAATTTAATTTTATAACATTCCAGGGTGATAGTGGTGGACCGCTCATCAGAGAAAGGGAGGATAAGAAATACGAGTTGATAGGTAAGTGTAAAATTTAGAAAGCGTTGACATCATTCATTTCACATAATTGGAATCAAGTTATACCTTAGACAGACTAACTAATAGATTGCCTGTAGATTGTCTTTGGTTATATACCCATCTCTCCTTAGGAAAAAATGGGAAAGACCGTGCACCTTTAATCATTAGTTTCTAACTTGTTACTTGAAGACTCATTCAAAGAATGAAACATGTTCACAAATTCGATCATCGTTTGAGCCTACAAATGAAATTAAAATTTTATTCCTATCTTGGAATATTTTCGGAGTAGGCCTATAAAAAAAATGAAAATAGGATGTTGTTCAACTCCACAAGTATTTCCTAACATCCTGTTTTTAAACGTACATTGTTCATTGAAACTGTTACTCAATATCGACTTTGATTAAACACTATAGATTGTTGTCTCTCCTTTGTCAATTATTCAGTTACGGTATTCGAATAGTGAATGATTTTTTTTTTTAATAAATTTGAACTAGAAACGGTATGGTAAGTCAGGGGCGAAACCAGGGGGGGGAGGATTGAGGGGGATATATCCCCCCCCCCCGAAATTGGGACCTATCCTACACTAATTAGAATTCTCTTTGAAGGAGTTGCAAAAATTTTTAATAACAACTTCTAAAAATATAGTTTTATGGTACTTTTTTGAAAAAATTTTCCCTCTTACAGGGCAATCCCTTTGGAGAAGGTAATGGAATGAAACTGAAACCAAGCATCGCAAGCCCAAATATTTCATTTCTTGTTTAAATGAATGCAATAAGAATATTCTCCCTAATAAAATGTTAAACATTGGTTCAGCATGTTCAATTCAACAATTTTCTCAATTTACAACATCTACAAGAGACCAATAGCTCGTGTTATCAATTACTCTACAATAATAATGAATAAAATTTTCATTATTCAACTATTTTTCAACAATTGATCAACAATTTGATCAACAATATTTGATCAAAGATTTGATCAACAATTTGATCAACAATATTTGATCAACAATATTTGATCAACAATTTTATCAACAATATTTGATCAACAATATTTGATCAACAATTCAATCAACAAATTCAATCAACAATTCGATCAACAATATTTGACCAACCATTTGTTGATCAAATATTGTTGATCAAATTTTTGATCAAATATTGTTGATCAAACTGTTGATCAAATTGTTGATCAAATATTGTTGATCAAATTGTTGGTCAAATATTCTTGATCAAATATTGTTGATCGAATTGTTGATCAAATTTTTGATCAAATATTGTTGATTGAATTGTTGATCAAATATTGTTGATCAAATTGTTGATCAAATATTGTTGATAAAATTGTTGATCAAATATTGTTGATCAAATTGTTGATCAAATATTGTTGATCAAATTGTTGATTAAACCTTTGATCAAATATTGTTGATCAAATTGTTGATCAATTGTTGAAAAATAGTTGAATAATGAAAATTTTATTCATTATTATTGTAGAGTAATTGATAACACGAGCTATTGGTCTCTTGTAGATGTTGTAAATTGAGAAAATTGTTGAATTGAACATGCTGAACCAATGTTTAACATTTTATTAGGGAGAATATTCTTATTGCATTCATTTAAACAAGAAATGAAATATTTGGGCTTGCAATGCTTGGTTTCAGTTTCATTCCATTTCCTTCTCCAAAGGGATTGCCCTGTAAGAGGGAAAATTTTTTCAAAAAAGTACCATAAAACAATATTTTTAGAAGTTGTTATTAAAAATTTTTGCAACTCCTTCAAAGAGAATTCTAATTAGTGTAGGATAGGTCCCAATTTCGGGGGGGGGGGGAAATATCCCCTCAATCCTCAATCAACAATATTTGATCAAGAATATTCAATCAACAATTTGATCAACAATATTTGATCAACAATTTGATCAACAATATTTGATCAAAAATTTGATCAACAATTTGATCAACAAATTTTTGATCAAATATTGTTGATAAATTTGCTGATCAAATATTGTTGATCAAATTTTTTATCAACAATATTCCATCAAAAATTCGATCAACAATATTTGATGAACAATGTGATCAACAATTCGATCAACAATATTTGATCAACCATTTGGTCAACAATATTTGATCAAAAATTCGATCAACAATATTTGATGAACAATGTGATCAACAATTTTATCAACAATATTTGATCAACAATTTGATCAACAATATTTGATCAACAATTTGATCAATAATATTAATCAACAATATTTGATCAACAATTTTCCAATATATAACGAGTGAAAGAGACCAAAAGCTCTTTTATAATCAATTCATCTACAATAATAATTGGTTAATATAATCTTCATTTTTACTATGCACTGTCTTTTCAAAAAAAAAAAATATTTACACGGTATTTATTCATCTTAGTTTACTTGGTCAAAAGATATGATAATGTTTGTTTAGTGAAGGCTATTATAAAAACATAGGTCACTATAGATATTTCAAGGCAGCAATAACAAACAGCCCCCTCACCCCCCCCCCTCCCCACCCCCGGTGGAGGGGTTTCCCTGGGTTCCCCTCTGGGTAACTATTTTCATATTTCCCCTATTTTTTCATATCCCCACCGAAATTAATTCCTGGGTTCACCCCTGTGGTAAGTTACCTTCTGTAATAAGGAAGGCAAGTTGTAAGGCAACTGGAGAACTCTAAAAATGTGAATACAGTATCATTTTCAATTGAAAATAGAAATTGTGTCCATTGTGGTAAAACAATATTCATGTCTAGCCAAAAACATCTCTAAACATTTTTTTAATCTCAATCGAGTTGTGTTGAATGTTGAAAATTGGATAAAGTTTTTGGTTCAGTTTGAAGCTGTTTCATTTCTCATGAACACAATATTATATTGAAAATAGCATTTATGACAATTCAATAGTAACCGGCTATGTACCGGGACAAATACATGGTGTACGTCTATTGAGGATTGAAGGTGAGAGCTGCGCCCCAACTTCGCTCCATTCCATTTCATTCTACTCTATCCTATAAAATATAATTCACTGAACAGTAGGTTTATATAGGCCTGCTATTATCTCTTGTTAATTAATTTACAGAATAATCAATGAGCCAACAAGTTCTCTCTCATGTGGATTACAAGATCATGGAAATTTCTCAACATTTTTCAAATTTCAGGCATTGTTTCGTGGGGAAATGGATGTGCAAGAGCGGGTTATCCAGGCGTTTACACTAGAGTAACCAAATACGTGGATTGGATAAGAGAGAATTCAAAAGAAGGCTGCTACTGTCTCAACTAGGCGTAAGATTCGATCAATTAGATCTCCTCCGATTGAAATTTATCAAGTTTATCGAATAAAACTGTGTTCGTGTTGGAATGTTTTGGAATAGTTTTCAAAAATATGGAGAGAAAGTAGATGTTATCCAGAATTTAATACAACTTTTTTGTTAAACTCAAGTTACAATAAACATGACTAGTAACTTTTTCATCACAACAAGCTGTAAAACGTAGACGATAAGGAATAATATCTCAATAATGAACTGGATAAGTTTCCGATAAGTTTAATTACGGTTTGTTTTTCAATTGCCATTACAGAAATCAAAAACAGCCTCTAATGAAGTCACACTGCGAGGCAATAGATAATCAAAATGCATGTTCAGCATCATTACTATTTAAATAATTATCATATTGTGAACAGTTTTTCTCATGTTAATAGTAACTTATTTATTTATTTATTGAACCTTACTTTATGTGATAATAAAATACATTATACAGTTTCTCATTGTCTCCTAATTTATTAATTCCATTTTACCAATATAAGTAGTTTTTAAAATTATATCACCGAAATTTGATAACTGAATAAATGTCAGCCTTCAATTTATATGAATACTGTAATACAGTATAATAGACAATTCTATCTATAGAATAGTATTGCCAATCTTGCTGCGCTTGTATTCGTGTGTTCGAATATTTACAAAAGCTGAATAGTGAATAGTATCAATAAAATCTTGATATTGAATTCTCACATTATGAGGCAAAAGATATGAGCAGGCCCACCAGTAGACCGTAGATCAGGCAGGTACATTGATTAGTCATTGTGTTAATACTACATATAGGCCTATAAAAGTTTAATGTAAGCTACTTATTTTTTGACAGATTGCCTCCTTTTTACTGAATCCAATCGTTTGGCTTCACTATCAGCAAATATAACATCAATACAATTAATAAACGGCTGAGAATATACAGGAAACAAACAGAACAAGCAAACTATATACAGTACAATATTTATAGTGAATATGAAAGGCTAGCCAGTAACCAATAATATTCTAATGTCTAGATTTAATTGATGAGCATGATGATTAGTGATAGTGATATATTCCACTGTCGTGTTAATAATCAGTTAAACAAGGCGTGAATGGAGTGGTGAACTCAAAACGATCTAGTAAATGAAGCAGTCAGCCGTATTGTAAGCCCATTCCAACTCACTGAATTATTTGGCTAGACCTACGCACCTATCACCATCCATTTGTAGCACAACTGTTGCTTTAATCAAATTCGTCTGATTCAACTGTGGAGCCGGACATTTCTCTCCAAGTGTCTTGGCAGTTCTGTTTCTACCATCAGAAACTACAACATTATTTAAGTGTATTGTTATTTTCTATGCTTTTTATGGCTACTATGGATGCATTTATGATGAAAATTAGAAATTACTGCACCTTTTATAATATTCAACAAGGCATTTTTCGACTCTTTAGAGGTATTAACACTTAAAAATGACTCTTGAAATAGTTCAAATCATGTTATTGGGTTGAAACAAATAGTAGGCACCTAAACCGGTGGCGCTGTGAATTTCATGTTTCTAATATAAATCTTGTTATATCATGGGACTACTGTATTGATTCTCGATGGAGAAAATTATTCAATTAATTTATAAGAAGCTGAAATTTTGATTATTTAGAGGTATTTATGATATTAGAATTGAAATTTCAGAATAAGAGTTCTCCAACAATGGTTGAATAGCCTACTCCTTCTACAAAAAAAAAATGACACTTAGGATTTCAGAGGAGAGATAATAAATTTCTTATCAAAAACTCAAAGTTTATTAGTTTCAGTTTAATACATTCATTATAATAGCTTGAAGTACTGAATATTTTGAACGGAGTTATCTCATTTGAATAAATAAGCAAGACTCTTGCTGCAAGAGTCAAATTTATAAGTTGCACATTTATATTACACCATCTCTGCAGTTCTTTTGGCGTACCTGAGTCTTTGATGGTAGTGAAAATGAAAAAGAGTGGATGCGATTTTATATGTATGCCATGAATCTTATTGATACATTTTTCACGATCATTCTTGCTGAGTCTCGATAATCCTCAATAATATCGATAATAAGTTTCGATAATGTCTTACAATAATAATTAAACCAATTCTCTAATGTATAATCTAAACAAATTCTCTGGCTCAGGGAGGTTATAAAAGGTAGTGAAAATAAGTGATTTTGTAAGTGCAATGAAGGTGGCGCGAGTAGACTTAACCATGCGAAATAGTGGCACGTCGGGACGGCGCAGATACGTCGTCGACCTTCTTTCCCCAGGGAACCCATTCTCCGCCTTTGAGCAAGTGCGAGTGGTTGGGATGTGTTCCATCGCCGTTCTTCAAAATGCGACTCCTGATCATTTGTGGCTTGGCTTCCTTGAGGTCGTAGGCGTAGCCCCACTTGGCCAACAGCGTTATCACGGTGGCTGAGAAGTTCAAGTGCTTGCCGAATTCTCCCGCCCTGTAGTCCCAGGGAAAAGTGTGGTGAAAGTTGTGCCAGCCTTCACCCGACGAAATGAACGAAACAAAATTTGACTCCACTGGGTAGATATCTCTGTGAAACAGATACAACTTCGTGAATCGAGCACATTCCTCGAACTCACAGAATTGATTTGGAAATGTAACTTTTCTATATTAAGGTGAATGAATAACAAACTACACTGTCCGGAAAGTAATAGGACTGCTCTTGTACCGCCACGACCACGACAGAGTGCTTTGGAGCGCACATTCACCGACTAGATTTAATAGAGGAGTTCTTTAGCTAACAAATGAAGTGTTGGTCAGCTGTCTCTGAGCTCCCTGAGAGTCAAGTCAACTTTTTTTGTTTGACGTTTTTCGGAGAGAGAGAGAGAGAGAGAGTGAGAGAGAGGTGCAAGCGTTCAAAATGCAGCATTCTGTACAGCAGATATAAGTGATGGGATGTTTTGTAAAACTCATTAAATTTGAATCAAAAACTATAAATATATGATTGATTAAAGGCTATCCCACCATATATTGCCGATACCATTTCGGCTAGAAATGGGTTTAGTCACACAAAACATACTTTGTGGATCAGGAAGCGGTCGCAAATGAGAATTCTGCTGTTGAACATTATACAATAATGCGTGTATGTGAATTAGGAATAAATATATAATCAACTTTCATGGATATAATCAGATAACAGTGAATCTTCAAATTGGAAAGCAGAGAACCTATATAGATGTAGACTATATACAGAGTGTTTCAGGAGGAATGTGCAATACTTCTCAGGCTGATTCCTTACACCAAGTAGACGAAAAAGTTCCATGGGACCAACCCCCAGAAACGCTTTGTTACCGAGATAACAATGGCGAAAAATTGAGATTTTTCAAAATATATTTATTTTTCTAATTTTTTAGAGGCTTTAGTGAGGTTCTCAGAAATGGCGATCAAAAATCGCTTACCAAACACAAATTTTCATGTTTTGTAAATTTTGCGATTTTTGATCGCCATTTCTAAGATTTGGGTAAGATTTACACAATCGCCGCATTCAACTTTTTCTTGAGAATCCGACTCTCTTCAACTCCCATTAATGAAAAATACAATTTTATGATTCCTTATCCAGTTATAACCCATATTGTTGAAAAATGGTATTTTTTATCATATTTTTCCAATTATCTCAATAACCGTTAAAGTTACAAACTTGGAACTGGTTTCATTGAGTTCCTCCTAGAAGTTGATTATTTTAGAACCTCACTAGAGCCTCTAAAAAATTAGAAAAATTATTATATTTTGAAAAATCTCAATTTTCCGCCATTGTTATCTCGGTAACAAAGCGTTTTTGGGGGTTGGTCCCATGGAACTTTTTTGTCTACTTGGTGTAAGGAATCAGCCTGAGAAGTATTGCACACTCCTCCTGAAACACCCTGTATATGTAGACGTAGACTATATAGATATTAGGTGACTGGGACAGTATAATTTTATTATAATTAATGCAAATTATTGAAAAAATAGAATGATTGGTGGTATTTACAATAACCTATCACTAATTATTGTGGAGGATAGGCAATAATGAAAATTAGTTAGCCCGGAAGCAACTAACATGAACATAATCATTCAAGTCCATTATAATTGAAAAATTATAACTGATTGATTATAGTAATAAATTGCTAAAATCATGGAGAATAAAAGTCATAGAGTCAATCAAAAACAATAATACCTATACTATTCAATTTAAATTTTTAGAGTAGGGGAAAAACTAAAACGTCTATTCCTACTATTATGACAAATAAAATTTTAAAAAAATTTAATGATTGGGAATAAGAAATGCATCAGAATAAAGTCACTAAACTTTGTGTCCTTCACCTGGTGGGCCTACTTACTTGTTATAGGATTTCACACCATATAAATGAGCCCAACTATTCACACACCAAGTTATGTTCAAAATTAAAACAGTTCTTGTCAGATACGATAACATAAATGAATAGTAAAGGCTTTCACCCCAGAACAGGTATGGAATCACGGTTGGCATTCCCATTGAGATCAGTAAGTACAAAGTCTTGTAATACCTGCAAAAAGAAAGAAGAGCAAGACTATGATAATAATAAAATATACCATACTTGAATACTGATTATGTTTTTAGTGTGGGATAATCTAGTTCCTACTTACTTCTGCTTGTGTTGTGGTGTAACTTAAGTTAACTGATTAGGTTACCTTGATAAGCTGATGTCTACAGTGGCGTATCCTCCGGGCTAGCTAGGCTAGCTGCGGAGCCCAACTGGGTTTCATAAAAAATCATTTCATCTAGATACCAGTATATATTTGAAAAGGTTTTAATACAAGGTCCATTCAGTAAGTATTGAGACTGGTTCTCTGTAATCTCAACAGAAACGTGGAGGGGGATCCAACTGGTTGTGCTCGGTAGAGGGGTTCTTTGCCGTTCAGGAGCACTGTGGTTTAGCCTCCTAAGTTCATTCGTTGAGACAGGTCGATTTTCGCGCCGAGTGTTTTGAGAGCGTGTTGCAGCTGTTTGGAAGCCAAAGTCAAGCCATCAGAGTCAAACCCCTGCACTCACAGCGGCCTTCTCACTTATAGAAGTAAGAAAGGAGGGAGGTGGATTGTTTAGGGGGTTTATATGACTTGGCAACGCGGAATTTCGCCAGTAGATGCTGCCCAACAATTGCACTGTGGCACAGCGCCTCAGTTGACAAATTCCTCACAGTTTTTCTCATCGCCAAATCAACTGTTTCGATAGTGTGGATGGTTTCCACTACAAGACCATTCTTCTCACTGATGAGGGCGACTATATTATACACCTGTCAGGGACCAAAATTTTTCTAATTTCACCACCTAAACCCCAGTTTAAACGTTTGTCAGGCGCCCAATGCCAAACTCGACTTCAACGAGTTCTTGGCATTCCTGAAACATTTTGTACCCCTGAAAAACTCTTACGCGACTCGAGGTGTCTTCTTTGGAAGCCCCTTCAACAAGAAAGAGTGTCTCTGACGCAGATTTCTTATTTTTGAAGAAATACTCTAGTGCGTAGGTTTTCTTGATGGTGAGCTTCATGTTGGTGCTGCGACGCGAGGTAAAAACACTCGGCGCGGAAATCGACCTCCTGCCTCAACTAATGCATATAAGCGAATAAATTAGAATAAATAGAATTACCACAGTGATTCTTATTCGTAAAGATCTCATCTATCGATCCCCACTGGTCGGATCCCCCTGTAAAGCTTGGTTGAGGCTACAGCAAAGCAGTCTCGATACTTATTGAATGGAGTATGTATTTGAAAAAAGTAGTAGCGATAAAGTATTACATGAAATTCAGCGCATGTGTTGCAACGCGCCAAGTCCAAGTGCCGTACACTACACAATGATCAAACAAGCACTCCGATCAAACAAGCTAAGTCTAGCGCGGTAGTCTAACGTCCCATATAAGTATTCGAGGTTATTTTGCCGGTGGAACATCCTTTTAGGACTCCCCACCAAAAATGGCATACACTAATAATAATAATAAGCCTATGAGCTCATCATGTGGGCTTCACGCTCATAAACAAACAAACAATGTGATAATACCTTATATAGGAGGAGTGAGGTGGGGAGGGAGTGAGCACGTTATCCACTGCAGTTAAAAAAAGACTCTGGCTAACTCTGTGGAGAAAGCTTGTTGCCGAACATTTCCGATCACAACCAACTGCAGCCGAAGTATTTCGGTCTTGTCGGGTGGCAACCGGTAGACCACCACAGCTTCGACAAACAATTTGTTTGAATATTTTCCTCATATTCTCGTACGGTATTGTATTTTTTGAGAGATCTGTATGTTCCCTTCTTATTTTTCCAACGTTATTTGATTTGTATTCTTCAAGTGAATTTAAATCTACTTTATTGATAATTTTCGCTTGAACATTTTGTTGATCTTTGGACGTATTTGAGGCACTGAGCCATATTTTTAGCGTATCTGGATTTTAAAGTTTTATAACAGTTATTTTAGGTTATGTGATAGTGAGAGGTGGGAGAGAAGGAGGAATTCTACATATTTATTATGAATATTCTATATCATTGACTTGTGAAATAGATTTTTTTTTGAAAAAATCCCCTATCCAGTCATGCAATGTTGAATATAAGTTTTGAATACTGTATACCGTATTTTTACTATACATATATATTTTATATTTTTATACTTCTAGAAAATCAGATACGATTTTTTAGAGGAGGGAGTAAAGAGAGTTATGAATTTGTGAGGATAGTTAACCTCAGAATACCTCCTTTGGGAGATTGGCTGTCGTTAGTAAAGACAGTCAGTCGTTTCCCGTTTCTGGAGGAATATTAATTGTTGCATTACACTCTAACTGATTAACTGCATGTTATTCAGAGGTGTTCTGCATCTTCACTTGGTTGTGAAGACTGGCTTATGGTTAAGAGGATCGACGTGCTAACCACACGTAACCTTTATCCTGGTTGATGATTATTCGCCTGCTGTATTGCCTGTCCGGGCTGGTAGGGCATTCTGGCGGGGTGGGGGTGGCTTCGGCTCGGTCGGTGTTGGTTCGGGGGCTGTGGGTTCTGTTCAAGAATTTATGGCTTTTGGGCCGGTAATGGCTGGGCTGGAGTCATTTTCCCGTCTTGCCGGGATGTCTTCTTTGCTTGGACGGGTTTTATAGTGGAGTGAATATGAAACTGGCAACCAGCTGGTAGGCCTAGGCCCTTCATAGGGCTGTTGCGCCATTGACAAACAGTTAACCTGAGAAATGTCGTTTTAAAAAACAGTTTTTTGGTCTTTGAACTAAAACACTGTATATTGATAAAAATAATAAAATTTGCTTCATTTGGATAGTAGTAGTAGTTGTAATTCCTCAAACAGATGAACTTCTCCACCTTATAAGAAGTGGTATGTACAACATTATATTATGTGAGCTGTGAAATGCATTTAATTGTAGAAACAAGTGAAACTCTATTCATCATCCTGATATAGAAAAGAGGGTCCGGGGGCCTTCCCCAGGGAAATTTTAGTAAAATTAGGCCATTGAAAACAGCATTCGGAGTAGTTTAAGATCCTGCATTCTATTCAAATCACAAATGATAGAAATCCTTTCTCACCACTTTTAATGAAACTAATTCTTATTTATTCCTTCAAACCTCCACTTATACGAATATTCATAAATAAATTATTCCATAAACTAAGCTGTAAATATATAATTATTTATAATACTTATTTTAATAGATATCTAGCGTCATGGATATCTTACATTAGTTATGTATTAGGGAAGTTGAATACACTATTATACGGCACTCAAACGGTGTTTCTCATGAACAAAGATCGCCTTGAGGACTCCAAATAAGTATTTCCCTCGTCAGGGGGAAACTTTTTTCAAGAACAATGTAAGCGTACTCTAGGACTACATTTTTTATAGTTTTTAGCCTTATAAGAAATTTGAATTGAAATTTCCATGATCAATCATTCTACCACTGCACTAGTTTAGTACAACATTTCTATCAGTAACTTACCTATTTATTAATTTTTTACAGTGATATAATGAAATCACTTTATTGAAAATTGAAAAATAAGCTACGCCCCTACTAGTTATCTTCTAATTTTGGGAGAAGTTGATGTAGTCCAGATGTGATTATTGTATAACCTTTCTTAAATACATAATTCATGGTCCAGGAATGATATTGAAAACTGAATTTTGAGTGTTGAAAGTGATGGAGAGACAGTTGGAATAGTTGAGAAAGCAAGAAATCTTGAAGACTATAGAATTTGTTTAAAAAAAAAACAAGCCATGAAATCACTATAAAGCAACATAGAAAAATATCAGCATAATTATAGTCTACACACTTGAAATGCTTTATTAATAACTGTTATAGTTATATATTCACTTTGATATTCACAGCCCTATCGGCAGATGTTTGTGGGCCCAGTGAGTATGTCGTAGATTAGAATGCAGGGCCCTCAGGGCCCCAGAGAAATTTGGAGAATTTTTGGCCTTAGTTTCTGGGCACAAGACTCGAGCTCGAGCACCTCACAGTAGATTACGTAAAGAAGGGTCTCAGAATTTAAGGGGCCCCTTCAAGCTGACTTGGGATGAGGGGCCCTCTAGTCTAATCAGGGCCATGAAAGTATGGAAAAATTTGTAGTATTTTCATAGTATTTATTAGAAAATTATTTACTTCTTATCAAATTGTTTAAATTTCAATAAAAGATTATTCATTTCTTTGGAGCCGATTAATGTTTTTTTTTGCTGAGTGAATCTTGGGCCACTCCAGGCCCCCAGGGCCCAGGACCGTCGGCGATCGCCGACTAGCCGACCTGGCCAGTCCGGCACTGCCTCTATGGAGAAGACCTCTTATTCAAGTTTTTTTTTTTCATAGGTCTTGATGATTTGAAACTGAATGGGTAATTATTATGCAATAGAATATTATGGCATTTTTATTAAGTATTATATTAGTATGCTCTATCGATTAGAAAGCTTCTATTGAAAAGTTAACTGAACTAATTAATTTTATAGCAACTGTAAAGTGTGAAGCGCGCGAGCAGCGCGGCTCTAAATTCGCTGGTCAAGCTGCCCGGCTCTAAGGTTATATATATTTATATATTTATATATTTATATATTTATATATTTATATATTTATATATTTATATATTTATATATTTATATATTTATATATTTATATATTTATATATTTATATATTTATATATGTACAGATTCTTGTGAACGCGATAACTCCCGAAGGGCTTGTCGGAGAGTGACCGAATTTTGCACAAAAATCATTAGTGTTAATATCTCGGTCAAGTTCGTTAACCAGCCAAATTGGTCCAAGGGTAGGGGATGAAAATTTTGAAAAATCACTACAAATCGACCAATAAATTGGTGTGTATAATTCCCTTATTATGCCCTACAATTTGAGCCATCAACAAGAAAATCCAATCAAAAATGGCGGAGAAAATGGCGAATATACCCTGAATAGCTCATTATAAGTCATATGATTTGAGCCATCATAGGATAGCATTTGAAATGCACTCTTTTCAACCGCCAGCTGCCGGAGCGAATTTTCTAAAAAGTTATTTTCGAATAAATTTCACTTTTTATTTTTAGTGCATTTCATTTGAAAAAATGCACTATTGGTCTTGCCCTGACAATCGAAAATTTATGATGTGATATATTTTTTACACGTTTCCGAGCCCCTAGAACACGAATCTGATGTCCGTTCAAATTCATATATCTCTATATATATATTTTTAAATATATATATATATATATATATATATATATATATATATATATATATATATATATATATATACATATATATATGTACAGTTTCTTGTTAACACGATAACTCCCGAAGGGCTTGTCGGAGAGCGACCAAACTTTGCACAAAAATCATTAGTGTTAATATCTCGGTCAAGTTCGTTAACCAGCCAAATTGGTCCAAGGGTAGGGGGTGAAATTAGGGGATGAAAATTTTGAAAAATCACTACAAATCGACCAATAACGTGATCGTTTTGAAAATTGGTGGGTATAATACCCTTATTATTCCCTACAATTTGAGCCATCAACGAAAAAAATCCAATCAAGAATGGCAGAGAAAATGGCGAATAACACAATGCCAAAAATTGTGTTTTTCGAAAAAGGCGCCTTTGAATTCATACCCTGAATAGCTCATTATAAGTCATATGATTTGAGCCATCATAGAATTGCATTTGAAATGCACTCTTTCCGACCGCCAGCTGCCGGAGCGAATTTTTTTTATTGATTTATTATACATAAGTATTCCTTATAACCAAGTTAAAATTCATAATATAGTTAAGTCAATTTCAATAAAGTTAGTCTTTCCAAGCAAAGAAGAGCCTCTGGCAGGATGAGAAAATGACTTCAGCTTGGTCAATTGGTTCAAAAATTATTGATTTGGTCTTAAATTGTAGATCAGAATGTTTCCTGCAATTGAGACGAAATCAACAATATTCGAACCAATATTGACCGAGCTGGAGTCATTTTCTCAACTTGCCAGAGGCTCTTCTTTGCTTGGACATACTATATGAGCTCGAGCAGCGAGTTTAGAGCCGGGCAGTTTGATCCGCGCGGCTTGAGCTGCCGCTTGGGAATCGCACCCTCATTCATCAACCGGACGGTAAATTATATTGACCTCCAATCAATATGATATCAACATATTATATAACATCAAACCTTCATTGAAATATTTTGATCTTTTGAGCTCATCATTTTTTCCAAGATTTCTATTGTTCTGGATGGTTTATTATTATTAATAATGAACTAGGAAATTGATCTGCGATAGAATAATAATGTATTTTTTTTAAAAACTGTATGAGAATGCTCTGATCTTATTGTTTATGTTTAAGACTAGACTAGTACGGAACATTTTCAATGTATGACTAGATGTTTAACTTGGAACAATATTTTTCTTATTCATCCACTTACTTTTTTTGGAACATGACAATCTGATCTTGCTCAATATCGGACATGTCGATAGTTTTGCCTTTGGCTAAGACTTCGGGATGTTTCTTTTGCATGAGCCAGCCGATGTGGCTGAAGAAGAAGCCGCGGGAGGCATCGTGAGGGTCGGCCGCTGTGTCGCTGTACCTGTGATGTTGTCTGTGATCCCTAACCCACACCCACATACAATTCTGCAAAACACAAATTCAAAATACATTTTCCTGATGAAACTGATCCTTGCGGCAAACCAGAACCTGTTGTACATCTGATGTCCGTTTTACCCTGAAGGGAGAAGTATTGTTTTCTTCCAGTGGTAAATAATTTGTCTTGTAAATTATTCTCCGCATCTCCGCATCTCTTGTAAATTTGCTTTGTAGGAAGGCATATTGATCTTCACCTATTATATTTTCTTTATTTAAAAATTCATCAGTCTAATTTTAATAATTTTCTCTAGTTTTTTAGAAAGATTGCTAATTAAACTTATTGGTCTATAGTTTTCTGTTTTTTTGAGGTCTCCCGTTTTAGGTATTGGGATGATTCTTGCTTCTTTAAATTTTTCAGGGAAGTAACCTCTGTATAAGCAAATGTTAAATATGTATTTTAATGGTTGTGTTATAACGGGTGATATTTTCTTAATGAAATGTCCTGTAAAAATATCTGGGCCTGGTGTAAATTTGTTTTTCAGTTGATTTATAATTGATGTTATTTCCATTGAATTTGTTGGGTTGATAAAGATGTTGTGTTGGCTTGGGTTGGTTGGGGATTGGAGAAACGGAATGTCCTTTATATTTTCTGAGATTTTTTGGCAACAGATTCTGCTCCTACATTAGTGAAATATTCATTTAGAATATTTGCCTCTAAATTTATTTGTTTTGTCTTTTTCTTTGTTTCAAGCAATTCATTAATAGGCCTATAGTACCAAGTTTTTCTAGGATTTTTTTCATTTTCTTTGATTTTTCCATTAAAGTAATCCATTTTTACTTTCCTTGCCCTACGAACTACCATAGGTAAGGAAAGTATTGCTTTCCAAAAAAATAAGGTACCCCTAATTTAGGTTTTCTATCCGTTTCAAGGTCCCCTGAGTCCAAAAAAGTGGTTTTTAGGTATTGGTCTGTGTGAGTGTGTGTGTGTGTGTGTGTGTGTGTGTGTGTGTGTGTGTGTGTGTGTGTGTGTGTGTGTGTGTGTGTGTGTGTGTGTGTGTGTGTGTGTGTGTGTGTGTGTGTGTGTGTGTGTGTGTGTGTGTGTGTGTGTGTGTGTGTGTGTGTGTGTGTGTGTGTATATATGTGTGTGTGTGTGTGTGTGTGTGTGTGTGTGTGTATATATGTATGTGTGTATGTCTGTATACACTATATCTCGATTCCCGATTGACCGATTGACTTGGAATTTGGAACTTAAGGTTCTTATACCATGAGGACCCGACTCTAAGAAATTCAAAAAAATTCATCAAAAAATGGCGGATAATATGCCAAGAATGGTGTTATTCACGATTTTCTCTAAAACGGCTCTAACGATTTTTTTTAAATCATACCCGAAATAGTCCTATATTAGCCCTATCGACTGCCATGAGTCTCGTTCCTGGCAAAATTGCATAAGACCCGGAGCATTGTTGAGAATAATGGATTTTGCAATATTTCGATTCCTAATTGACCGATTGATTTGAAACTTCGAACTTAAGGTTCTCATACCATGAGGACCCTACTTGAAGAGATTCAAAAAAATTCATCGAAAAATGGCGGAAAAAATGGCGGATGATATGCCAAAAATGGTATATTACACGATTTTCGCGAAAACGGTTCTAACGATTTTTTAAAACTCATACCCGAAATAGTCCTACATAAACCCTATCGACTGCCATGAGTCTCGTTCCTGGCGAAATTGCATAAGATCCGCAGCATTGTTGAGAAAAATGGATTTTGCAATATTTCGATTCCTAATTGACCGATTGACTTGAAACTTCGAACTTGATGTTCTTATACCATGAAAAGATTTTTAAAAAAATCATCGAAAAATGACGGAAAAAATGACAGATAATATGACAAAAATTTTGTTTTTCACGATTTTCGCGAAAACGGCTCTAACGATTTTTCTTAAACTCATACCCGAAATAGTCCTACATAAGCCCTATCGACTCCCAAGAGTCTTATTCCTGGTAAAATAGCAGAAGATCAATATTATAGTTGTGGAAAATGGATTTCTATCTCGATTTTCTCAAAAATGTCTCAAACTATTTTTTTACAAATTGGCACCCTATATAGTCATTAAAGCTCTATCAACTGGCATGTCCCCTTTGAGTAGGATTATCAGGGGCGCCACCCCACACTTGAAAAGTTAGAAAAGTCTGTAGAAAGGCAACCCGAACTACATTAATCTGTATATAGGCCACCTGCACTACATGGCTCGGTAAGTGGAGTTCGAGCAACGCGGGCAGCGCGCTTGACGCTCGTGTACAAAAAGTGTATCAATGTCATTCCGTCATTCTCGCTATCAAGGCAATCCGCATCAAGGTTTAAGAAGACAAAAATCACATTTGAAAGAAGTATTAGTGTTTCATAATAATTATTAGTAAAATACCAGAGTTATGGAATCGAATGATCCATTATCGATTCCACCTCTTTGATCCGATATATTGGAATACTACAAACCAAAAAATCTACTTTCATTCAAAATCCAAGTCAATTCGGTAGCCGAAGCGCCGACAGGCGCGAGGCATCATGGGCTTGTTAAAATTTCAAATCACACAAGAGATGAGCCGAAGCGCCGGGAGGCGCGAGGCGTTAACGGCGAGAGCAAATTTCACTATAGCAATATCTATAATAGTCTAATTTCAATTTATAGTCTATTGCATACACATGAAATTTGCACTCGCTGGTGACTAGGTATAGATACAAGTTACTTGTAGGCCTATTAGGCCTACGCAAATATGAATGGCAAGGAAAGTTGTGTGAGTGTACCACACCAGATTTTTGCTTTCTTTATCAAATTATTAAGGGAAGTTATATAGCATAGTAGTAAGCATGACAGAATTTGATTTTCAAAATACCGGTACATAGTAAGTAGAATAGTAAAAATTTATTATTGAATCTATTATATGATTTATGTTGATCGTTATCAGGTTTGATTGTGAATAGAATAGTAAACATGCAATACTCGATTTCCAATACCGGTATTACCTGACCAGCTAGAGTGAAAAAGAAGTTGAGTACGAGTCTAGTGGCAAGAGTCCCTTTGAATGATTTGTGTGTATACATTCGATGAGCTCCGATTGTTATACCCGCTCCTGATAAATATCCGACAACCATTGCTGGAAACAGAAAACAGAGCTCTTTGAAATACACACATTGATTGAAAATTGGTGGTTCGAGTATATATGTACGGTACGGTCTTTTTCTTGTCATTTATTTTCGATGCATCATTATTCTATAAACTACCTACGGTAAACGTTAAGTACTTTGTAAAAGTTTTGTTAAAATAGAATAATAGGCTAGCTATTATAATGACCACGGTCAGCTATGTAGGTTTATTGTCGATGTTCATCGTCATCAGGAAGGAATAAAACCATTTAATAGCGCTCTCCAAAGTGATCAAATCAAATTATTCACACTATATTGTTGATATGCGAGCATTCTACTAGAGAAAATATATCCTATCTCAGTAGAATATATACTATTTCAGCTGAAATTTATGAAACCGCGAGGAGAATACTTTGTGATTGATTGTGGGCTACCGTAAAGTAGAAAATGGAAATTCAACTCATAAAGTATACGGTGGTTGACATCAAGCATAACCCGTAAATAAAAATGAATTATTCATTATTATTGTTACCGTAGATGGCTGTTTCCGTTTCACCTACTGACATTCCTCTCGTCAATTAGCCAACTAGCACAATATTATTCAAAAAGTGGCATTCACCAGCATTAGTAGACAAATTATTAGAAAAACTTTGAACGATCAGTTTCTATCCAAGCTTACGAACAAAGTTGATCAAAATGAAGCCTACCTACATGAATGATGTAAAATATTTGCAAAGTGGAAGCAACGGTATGATCAAATAAGAAAGAAAAACAGTAGGACAAATATGAATAGATTAATAATATGCAAAAACATGTTTGCACGCGGGAAAAGAGATTGTTAACTTATATTTTTCAGACTGGAAAAAACATCACTAGGTACCCAACATGAGGTTGAAGTTGTCAGGGTGTTAGAATGAGTATGGATATGGATATGGATATGGATACCACAACACAAAATATTTTCTCCAATTATTGCTCCTTTTTTGCTTCAGCCCTGAACCGTATTATAGTGAATATTCTAAATATTAATGAAATTTATTTATGGAAAACATCATTGCATGAATTAATTATATAAAGGACTAAAATTAAAACCTCAACCCGAAACTGCATTTATAATCCCATTTACTACTGAACATTATGTTTAATAATATACTCACCCCAAATAAATGTCTTCCACGTATAAGGAAGGAAAAAGGCATAAAATGCAGCTAGGTGGAGAATGAGGAATCCTATCGCATTGAACCAAACTATCTTTGCTTTGAATGGTTTCTCAACTTCAGGCTTGAAAGCGATTGTCTCACATACATCCATACCATTTTTCAACTCAATGGCAGCCATTCTGAATCATAAAATTTTGTTGAATTATTTAATTTTATTCAGACATTGTTTTATTCATCATGTCCAACAAGATTCCAAAGAATTTGGAATATTTTTATGAAATTTTCAATTTCCATAATAATACCTCTACAAAAATTCATACGGTAATTTTATAGTGTGTAGGTAAACTAATCTTTTTCTGATCAATTTATATTATTTTTCAAAGTAATTTTCCTTTATAGTAGCATTGATCCAAACTATTTTTATACAAATTATTTGTTAGTCTCGAAGCAACTCTAGTCTGATACTCTAGTCCTATAACAGAGGTTATCAGTTAATTTCTAAGATCAAACACAATAACATTCTTATTACAAAATAGTCAGTATTATAGAAACAATATTGAACATCTATATAATTATTATCTATTAGATTGACATGTAGGCTACCTTTGTACTGTAGATATAGTCAAGCAGACTATGTTGTACGGTACCTACTGCTGAAAGAACAAGACTTATTTTGAAATCAATTTTCATAGTGGAATAATATCGCCTTCCTATTTATTTGCAATTTAAACCAATTTGAAAGTGAAGAAAGAATTACGAGTTTATTCCTTGAAAAAATCAAAAGTGCCCATAAATTCAGTATTATAATCAATATTAGGCTATACACAGTAGCCTATTTAAAAAAAGAGAAAATGGATATAATTATAATCAAACGTACCTTAATAATCAAAATCAAAATGTTTGAGATCAGAAACTAGATGTAAATTAATGTCACTTGAATAACTGAAGTTGAGACAGACTGACTTGGTCTCGTCGGATCACACTTCACACAACACAACACACACCACGTCTCAATCCAGACTGCCCCACAAATTGATATTTAGAATTTATTAGGTATCACTTCTATCGAGTGAAATCGTCAGTGACCCTTGTTACAAATTTCGATTGTCATGTTAATTGTTATGCAAAACAAACCATTCAAACAGGCAATTAAGCAGGAAAATGCTATTCAGACGACAATATTTTTACAAAAGAAACCAATTTGCAAGCAAATTAGCTAATTGTGAAGCGGATGAAATTGTATAAATATGCCAATTAGATAAAAAACGTACGGTACGCATTCTTCTCCTGTTGGAAGGGTGTTCAATTCAAGCTGGCTTTGCTAAATTCAATTTATTAGCCTCTAACCACTCATTCACAATTTTGGTAACATTTAAATAGTATTCATATTTTTATTAAATCCAATTTATAAGCTTCAAAACCAATTATTCACAATTTTGGTAACATTTAAATAGTATTCATATTTTTATTAAATCCAATTTATAAGCTTCAAAACCAATTATTCACAATTTTAGTAACATTTAAATAGTAGATATCTTTTCATATAATTCTTCCCATCGTTCAAGCGAAAGGCTAGAGCTTATACAGGAGTCTAGTACAAAAAACACCTATATACTATAAGTTGATTTAGAATAAATTTTATTAACAATGATGAGAGAACTATTAAAGTCATGGTCTGCAAGGTTCAGGAACTCCACAGGCTCTAGAGATTAATGAACTGATATTTTTATCTATCAAGTTATTTCAATAGTGTGAAGATTGAGAAGTGACTATTGTAGTTTCTTTTATGGGTTTTGTCTTTCTTTTTTATGTTATTGAACTGAAAATAGATATATGAGAGGAATTACTCATATGAACTTTGATTCTGTGAGAATAAATGGATATCATGCTATTGAACATAAGAAGGTTAAAAATATCTTAATAAGATTCCACTTTGATTTATACCCCTTTCGATCTCCAAAAACTTCACATCTCATTAGGCCTATACACTTTCCAATCATTGCCTACTTTGCAACAGAAGTCGTTGTCACACCGGTTGCCTACTATGAACTTCCAAAACAAAACTTTCATTAGGGTTCACTTTAAATGGATGGAATTGGGACTGTTTGAATAGCTAGAAATCAATATACGGTATCTTAATTGACTAATATTGACTACAGTACAATACTTGAAGCACCTATTTCAAAATTCATATTTGTGAGGAATCTAGCTGGATTGGAGAGTAATTATTACTCTTTGAGCCAAAGCAAAGGATCTCAACAATGAAAATCATACTTTTAAAGAGCAAGATTTACTATGGTTCATTGAATTGCGAAAAAATGAGCAGAAAAGCAGGAAATATGCTCTCATTTAGCCTTATAAGAGTTTGGCCAATAAAAATTGAATTGAAAAGATTAATAAAATAATACTGGTCTTGCAATTTCAGAATTAGAATTCTGCAACAATGGTTGAACACATCCTCCACAACATGTCAAATACCATTGAGGAATTTAAATGGGATATGATAATTTTCTATCAACAAAAAGTCTAGTTTAATAATTGATCGACAGTTTTATTGGCAGTTTACATCCATAGTAAAAGTAAAAGTATTTAACAGAGAAATTTCATTTGAATAAGAAAATGTGAGTCTCTAATGGGAATCGTAAATTAAAATTTCACAATACTAATGCTGTAGTATCTCTAGTTAAGAAAAAAATGAAAGAGACTTTGAAATAAATAAATGAATATGTGATGCGTGCAAGTGGTGACTATATAGCTTGTACATTCTTCTATTTATAAGAATTCGGCTGTAATGTCCCTCTGGCATAGGTAGGCTACACAAGATAGTGGATTTTGTAAATGCGATAAAGGTGGCGCGAGTAGACTTAACCATGCGAAATAGTGGCACGTCGGGACGGCGCAGATACGTCGTCGACCTTCTTTCCCCAGGGAACCCATTCTCCGCCTTTGAGCAAGTGCGAGTGATTAGGATGTGTTCCATCGCCGTTCTTTAGAATGCGACTCCTGATCATTTGTGGCTTGACTTCCTTGAGGTCGTAGGCGTAGCCCCACTTGGCCAACAGGGTTATCATGGTGGCTGAGAAGTTGTAGTGCTTGCCGAATTCTGCCGCCCTGTAGTCCCAGGGAAAAGAGTGGTGGAAGTTGTGCCAGCCTTCGCCCGACGTAATCAATGCAACAATTTCCGACTCCACTGGGTAGATGTCCCTGTCAATCAAATATACAACTTTGTCAATTGAGTCAATTTTTGCCAAAAATCACTCTAAACTGAAACTCAAACTAAATAAAATGAAATTATTGAAATGTTTGGAACCTCTACATACAAGGGTGAATCAATACAACAAATATTAATGAGGAATAATATAATGTTAATATAAAATATCACATATTATTTTTCTTATTATTCAACCAACAATATTAATCATAAGTTATAAACACAAGTTTGAATCCAAAATTAAGGAGATGAACCATTACAATTTTCGGAAAATTGTTCACATTCCTCGCTGACCATTACAGAGTGAATTGATTTTATTGATTTATTATGATAAAATTTAAAATTCATAATTTCATAAAATTGTTCACGTTCCTCGCTGACCATTACAGAGTGAGTTGATTTATTATGATAAAATTTAAAATTCAAAATTTCTCAGAAACTATTTCGGGACCAAAGAATCAAGTGTTCAAGTGAAAAACTTGACCTATTATTCTGGACTAAATTTCAATTCCAAATTGGGAAAGGAATAGAATTGGTTCATGTCTATTTTTTATTTCCTATTTCCTGGATCATTTTTAAATGATTATGTGAACATGTCAATTGCATTAATGAAAATAAGATTAAAGAAATGAATTTATCATTTGGTTGTATAATGAGATCTAATGAAGACTGGAGCAAATAAGTTAACTGAAAGCAATCTGATTACCTAGAAATTTATTGAAGAGAAAGAATGCTTTATAATATTAAGAACACAAGTTATGGAGAACATGCAATAATAAATTAATAAACCGGAAAGCAGCTATCATAATCATATCCTAGTCTAATTATTGGAGAAATCATAATTTATTGAATAGGTTGCCTAACTATAATCATGGAGAATAAGTCAATCGAAACCAGTAACTTACTCTATTTTAATTACAAACAGTATGTGGAAACTAAAAAGGTTCATTCCTGCAGTGCTATGACGAATACAATTTTTGCAATAAAAAATACAAAAATATTGATATGAGTAACATTTCAATTTTTCACTTTTAAATTATTATTACGACAGTGCAGTCAATTTTTCTAAATTTTAGTCAAGTGGAACTAGTAATAATGTGTGGATAATTTTATCAATTTTTAAGACACTTGAACATTTTCAATAATGGATAATATAATGGATGTCAAATATGAATAATATGATCGATTTGGAAGCGCTTCACGCGGGAGTACGAATTTTCATCAACTAATATTAAAAAATGTTCAATATAAATTAATTATTGATATTAATGTTTAATATTAAACGTTGAAGTGTCGTAATTAATAATAATTCAAAAGTGGAATATCAACTAGAAGTCACTGGCGGCTCGTGCCCACGAAACAGTAAAATAAACGGGCACTTCACCTGTTTCATGGGCATGAGCCGCCAGTGCTAGCAGTTCATCATGGAAAGTGAAATAGATTAGTAATATATATTCCATTGATTAGAACTCAAAAATTAGGAATGCATCGGAACAGCGGAGCAAAGAATGCAAGAGCTCTCTAAAACTTTAATTAATTGTGTCTCTCAACCTACTTACTTGTTGTAGGATTTCACACCATATAAATGAGCCCAACTGTTCACACACCAGGTTCCGTTCAAAACAATGAAGGTTCTTGCCAGATATGATAACATGAATGCATAGTAAAGGCTTTCACCCCAGCACAAGTATGGAATCACTGTTGGAATTGCCATTGAAATCAGAACATACAATGTCTTGTAATACCTGTAGGATGAAATAAAGAGCGCTATTATTATAATAATTCAATTTTCATAAATAATACTGAATTTTTCTAGTGTGCAATGAACTAGTTCTATCTTGTGCATAAATTTTAGGCGTAATTGAAGTCAATTAAGTATACTATCTTAGTACACTGATCTCGTTTGAGTAGGTACTTGATATTGACTTGCTACAGATGAAGATCGAAAGAAGGAAGAAAGATACCTACACTATTACTTTGAATTTAATTCATGAAAGCTTTAACAAAATAAGGATGGTGTTGCCAGCAAAACGAAAGTTTAAACGCTGACAGGAATTGAATGGCAACTCAATAATACTTAATACCAAGGTAATTAGAATAGAATTCTTTTCTAATTACCTTGCTTAATACTAATGCTTAAGGTTAATAATGCTATCTGATTACTATATTTCTCTTTGATTTTTATTTATTATGTTCCTTATATATATTTTTTGCTTTCTCAATAAAATTATTTTTTCTTATTTCATTGTTAAGATTGTTTATAATTTACAACAAATGAGCTAATTGTATTTTATTTTACGTTGTGAATGATTTTTGTATTGAAATGGCACCTGCTGAAAACCCAACGGGTCTTGCAGGACCAAAAAATATAATGATTTTTTTCAAATAAAATTGATTGATTGACTTCAATTTTCCTCATACAAATGTCGCACTTTCTTTATTCTTTCTTTACAATTGCGACTTGGTTTACAAGTATTTCAAGCAAAGGGTGAATGAGTGATGATGAATAATGATGATGAAGGTTTAAGATGTAGGTTATATGTCTATCCACAATGTCCACCTTCACTATACTCACAAATTTCAACTCTCAAGACTAAAAAAACCATGATTTATCAATTTAAAATTTGAAAGGTTGGTAAATGATTCAAAACAGCATCAATTCAAAAATATCTAAAATGATTTGAAATTATCAATTCTCACTTAAAATTTTAAAGCCAAAAAATAGCTAACAAACTGGGAGAGAGTATAACCAGTGAACATGAAGATTGAAGAGAGCATATCTTACTATTTTTCTGGTATTTCTTCGCAAGTATAGAATACAAGAGAAATAATATGATTACATTAAATTTGATTACGGTACGTGAATACAATCTCATCTTGTACAAACAATCCTTAATTTGTGTTTATAAACTTTAAAATTAAAAAATCAAGTACAATTATGTTTCAGGCAGGCCGCAGGCCTTATAGTCCAGTCAATGAGTGCAAAAATATACCCGTTAGGGGAAATAAAACATATGAGGCTAATTTTTCCCCCATCGATTACTATCATATAGACAAGTGTTGTGCCAAAAGTCCCCACCCCTACCCCTCTTGCTTCCCCCCAGCATCCCCCCCAAAGTTTCCATTTGTATGGTTTTCTTATATTGCATGTATTTCAGTAACAATTTAAAATAGGGGAACGGAATTTTTCTAATTATTTAGAGAATGTAATTCTCTTCATTTTATGTCTTTACCATTTCACTCTAGCTCCTGTGGTTCAGGAGTTATACATGCCAGAATGGAGGAAGCCCCCAGATTTATGCCTCAAAATTACATTCTTCTCCTAATAAAAAACCACAGGGATTTTTCTACCAAAAATGTCTCATTCAGAGCTTGTAGAACTTTCCAAGCCCTACATTTTGAGTATGAGACATATATTTTGTTGAAATTCAACTTGAGCAAATGTCCGTAAAAGGCTAGCCAGAAATAGTCTGTCGAAGCGAAGAAGACAATCTGGAAAAATGGAAAAATGACTACAGCTCAGTCAATATTGTTCGAAGAATGATGTACTTGGTTTCAAATATTGTAGCAAACTGTTTTTTACAAGTCGAGACTAAATTCATCATTTTACGAACAACATTGACTTAGCTGTAGACATTTTCCCAGAGTACCTTCTTTGCTTCGACAGACTATTTCTGGCCAGCCGCCGAGCGCTTCCGAGATCGTGCTTATCGTATTTCAACGGGCATTTACTTACGTTGAATTTCAACAAAATATGTGTGTCTTATACTAAAAATGTAGGTCTTGGAAAGTTCTACAAGCTCTGAATGAGACATTTTTGGTAGAACAATCCTGTGATTTTTTATTAGGAGAAGAATGAAATTTTGAGGCATAAATCTGGGGGCTTCCTCCATTCTCCAAATTTTTCAGTAGAACGAACCTGTAAACTTTTATTTTGAAAATAATGGAGTTTTCAGACATAAATTTAGGAGTTTCTCTCATTCTTTCATTTATAACTCTTGAACCACAGGAGCTAGAGTGGAATGGTAGGAAAAGGAAATTAAGAGAATTTCATTCTCTAAATAATGGGGAAAAAATTGGTTTTATATCTTTGATGGTTGCTGAGATAAATTCAATTGAAAAGCCTTAAAAATGGAAACTTTGAGGGGGTGCTGGGGGGAAGCATGAGGGGTGGGGGGGCCTTTGGCAGAACACTTGTCTATATGATAGTAATCGATGGGGTAAAAATTAGCCTCATATGTTTTTTCTCCTCTAAAAAACACTCATTCACTGGACTATTATTCAGGAATAATGTCCACTTAGAACACGAATACTTCAATTCTTATGCAAGTTGCTATAATAAAATCTGTTAATTAGACACCTTCTATGAAAAATTAAACTGAACTAATGAATTTTATAGCAACTCGGATTCATCATCCGAGTAATAACTTATTGGCCTCTCATCAATATGATAATAACATCAAATAACAATTAAACCTTGATGAAAATAATCATTGTGAACTTTTAAATAAATCGAGCCTCGAAAAAGGCTATCACTTTTCCGAATTTTTTATTGTTCTTGATGGTTTGAAACTGGACTAGAGAATTGTTCTAAGATACATTTTTTCAATAACATTGTCTGAATTAAATTCTAGTAGTTTCTGTCTAGTCTAGCCTAGAACTCAACAGAAGACGCTTTATTAGGTCTTTTCTAGGATTTCGTTGGTTTTAAAACTGAAATAGGTAATTATTCTGCAAAATAAACATATCATTTTTTATTGAGCATTACATTATAAAGCTATGATCTGATTATTGATGTTTTGAAAATTTTCAAAAATAAACAGATTTTTTAAATTATATGAATTACCAATATATCAGTAAATTCTCATAGTTTCTGTATAGACTATTGATAATAAGCAAGACTAGTACCAACAATTTCAATGTGTGACTGTATGTTTCACTTGGAACAATATTTTTCTCAATTTTTCACTTACTTTTTCTGGAACATGACAATTTCATCCTGCTCAATATCGGACATGTCGATAGTTTTGCCTTTGGCTATGACTTCGGGATGTTTCTTCTGCATGAGCCAGCCGATGTGGCTGAAGAAGAAGCCGCGGGAGGCATCGTGAGGGTCGGCCGCTGTTTCGCTGTACCTGTGATGTTGTCTGTGATCCCTAACCCATACCCACATACAATTCTGCAAAACACAAATTCAAAATACATTTTTCACATCAGCCACAAAATCAATCGATTCGACTGTGAGAAGTGTCACAACTACCTTAGATAATACGATTAAAGTCGATAATAGTCATAATAACAGAAAATAATCTTTATCAATCGAGAGAATATTGAGCTTATATTTATTTTCATTGTTCGACCCTTAACCACTAAACTTCAGAGTCAGTGCAACACTTCGTGAATCATGTTTTCTTTGCTTGGACAGAGTATATGCATATATAGTCTGTCCAAGCATAGAAAACATCCTGGCAAGATGGGTAAATGACTCTAGCTCAGTCAATATTATTTCAAATTTATTCTCAAATTTTAGATTACAATGTTTCCTATAATTTGAGACCATATTTATAATTTTTGAACCTCTATTGACCGAACTGGAGTCATTTTCCCATCTTGCCAGAATGTCTTTGTTGCTTGGACAGACTATAACAAACTTCAGAGGCAGTCCAATACTTCGTTAATCAAAGCATACCACATATAGCAAAGTACCGTATTTAATGTTTAAAGTATTTTTGTGATAGTTGAAGACTACTTGAGGGGTTTTCCATGACGCTGATTGTACGTATATTGTTCTACCCATTGAAAAATTTACAAAAAATCAAGCTTTTACAGAACTAAGTTAATAAAATATATTTTTCTACGTGAGCCATTCTGAAAGTGAAAATTCAAATTTGTTCATGGCGAAAATGTTTTTCGAGGTGGAAATTTTTATCATCAAGTTTCATGATCCATAACCTTGTTATGGACTGTTGTACAAATTAAATTAATAGCCTAGTAGCAGTTTTGGGCATTAGCTTGTAGAATTAATTATGATGGTTATGATGGTTACATTTTGTTTGAGAATGAAAGGTTTTCCTGAAACGCAAATATAAATTTAGTTGCCATAAAATTCTTATACTGTACTCATTCCTACAAAACTTGGAAATATTTTAAAAGAAAAAAATTGGCAAAAATATTGATGATGGTTGTTTGATAGTTCAATAACTATTATATTATATACTGTGTATTATTGTATTATATATTGATTGTGAATAGTTAACATGCAAGAATTAGATTTCCAATATTACCTGGCCAGCTAGAGTAAACAAGAAATTGAAAACTAGTCTAGTGGCAAGAGTCCCTTTGAATGACTTGTGTGTATACATCCGATGAGCTCCGATTGTTACACCCTCTGCTGATAAATATCCCACAAAAATTGCTGGAAACAGAAAAAAGGGCTGTTTAAAATATTTGCACCCGAATAGTCGTTTACTTCCTCTTCATTTTGGTAAGATATTACCTATTCTAAAAGTAGCATTCCAGAGCAGCTGGAGACGCGCGACTCGAGCCATCACAACTCTATAATATAATATATAAATGTTCAACTGTATTATAAATGTTCACTTTGTTATTAGGGCTCCTAATGTATAGTATAATAAATCAATCAATAGTTAAATTTTACTTGAAAATAACTTAAAAGGGTGAATTCAACTACTTATTGATTTATTATATTAGTTTTCCATGTTTTCATTCGTGAAAAATGAGGTCATAATATTGCGAAGTGGAACAACCCTTTGGGTCTCCCCAATAATGGAAGCATACGCTAAATAAATAAATATTATATATAAGTAGCCTTAATACTGAAAATTCATAATATACTTTTGTAAATAGAGTTGCGCAGCTCCAGCAGCCCAGTTAAAGCCGCGGCAGCTTGAGAATCGTAGTTAGAAGAGTGCTTATGTAAATTGGACCACCGTGAAAAAACTGAAGGTACCGTACTAATAGTTGGCAAGAAGCAGTAGCCGTATATTAATAGCCAATTGATTATAATATTATTCATTATTACATAGCTTGCATCGTCCCATCCATGACAAATACCTCTTCATTGGCCTACTGACACAATATTATGTGATGAGTCGCAGTCCCAAAGTTAATCAATTAATAGTGTTGAACTGATTTTGATAAACTTTCTTCAACCAGGTTTTCCTTCAAGCCTACGTACAAAATTGATTAGTATGTACATGAATTATGAAAATTATTCGCGAACCGAAAGCTATGGTGGTAGAATGATAGACACAAATAAAGATAATATAATAATAAAAAGATTTTTATGGGAGGAAAATCATGTTTGCGCACGTGGAAAAGAAATTATTATTGTTCGACCTGGAATTATGATAACTGTATTATGAAGTAAGAGGAAAAACTATTGGATACACCTATTATAAGCCTCAATAAATTATAATGATTCAAAATCTTATCATGAATTAATCTTTTCTTCTAGGACATTCTATTTATAATGAATCTAATTATTAATAGGAAGCTATAGAGTTGAACACTGTTTAATAACATACTTACTCCAAATTAATGTTTTCCACATGAAAGGAAGGAATAAGGCATAAATTGAAGCTAGGTGGAGAATGAGGAATCCTACCGCATTGAACCAAACTATCTTCGGTTCGAATGGTTTCTCAACTTCAGGCTTGAAAGCGATTTTTTCACATACATCCAAATCATTTTTCAACTCTGTGGCAGCCATTCTGAATAAGAAAATTTTGAATTATTTTATTTTTTTAGACATTGATAGATTAAATTCAGCAAGATGCCAAAGTTGTTTTGAATAGCCTATTGTAAAAATGTAATAATAAATTCCATGTTTTTAATAATGCCTGTACATTAAATCCATTCGATAAGTGCATAAATTGTATAAAAGTACGCTACCGTACTTAATGAGTCAAGTTAATGTTTTCAAGTAATTAATCTGAACTATTATTGTTGAAATTATTCGCTGACTTATTCGGTACGGTACTTATTGCTTTGAATTGAGTTCAAAGCGACTTATCTAATCTAGTTCAACCTAGTAAGTTGTCAGTTAAGTTTTGATATCAAACTAAATTGAGAAAGATTGAGTATTCAAATTCACTAGCCTGTAACACAGAAAAATAAGTATTACATTATGAGATAATATAAATTATAATAATCTTTAATAAAGATATAATAAAGAATAATTATAAATTTTAATTAAGTATCATTCAATTGTTATGTGTACTTATTCACTAAAAGAAGAAGTTTCTTTTTTAAATCACCTCATTATAGAATAATATCAACATATTTCAACTTATGCACAATCTTTGGTTGATTAGCCATTATTTGAATAAAGAACTTTAAAACTTAGGGCTGTTTAAAATAATTGAAAAATAAATAAAAATCAAACACCCTTTTTTTTAAAAACTTTAAAATTATAAAACACACATACATGTTTCATAACTATTTTTATCCACATTGAGAATGGGCTTAGCTCCCGAAACATGTATGTGTGTTTTATAATTTTAAAGTTTTTTAAAAAAAGGGTGTTTGATTTTTATTTATTTTTCAATAATATCAACTTCCAATATAGCTATTTTAAACAAAGTGAGAGAAAATTCATAGTTATTAAAAAATCGAATGTCCTACTTCTGTGTTTTAGATTTCAAATCAATATTATATTAATTCAGAAGGAACAAAGTGAGAATAGTGTCAATAAATCGAATTAAACTTACCTTGATAATTGTTATCCAAATGTGTGAGATCAGAAATGAGGTGTGAATGTTACTTGAATAACTGACGACAACTGTCCAAGAGACACTGACTTGGTGTTGTGGATCACACCTTTTAAATAGACACACAACAATTGCATTTCGCCATATCTCCATCCAGACTGCTCCACAAATTAATATTCAGAATTTATGAAAACCTTTCTATCGAGTGAAAGCACCAATGACCCTCGGTCATTACAGATGTCGATTGTCATGTTAATTAAATGCATATCAAACAATTCGAACAGACAATGCAATAAAATGCAATTTTGGACAAACAACAATATTTTCACAAGAGTCACCTATTTGCAAGCTATTGGGAAGCTGTTGTCTACGTGGTCAACGTAACGCCAAATATCTAAGACACGCAGCCTACGCTTGCTTCCCCTTTTGGAAGGGTGACTAATTGAAGCCGGCTTCTCTAAATTTAATTCATGTTGAGCCTCAAAACCCTTATCCATAGATTTGGTATCATTGAAATAGAAGGTATATTTTTGTATTTAACATCTTCGATTTTATAATAATTCCGATACGGTAGTCTACTAGATATAAAGGGTGATCAAAATATCACGCAAACTAACTATTTGATTTTTCATTATTTGGGTTGCGTGACTTTTTTATCACACTAAAATTGAATTTTATTACACATAAAACTTTTTCGAACAATGACCAAGAACCAGGGCTTGATTTCAGGGGGAACGCGTGGAAGTGGCGCTCCTATACTTTTTTCTCAAGAATACCTTTTATCTTAAGCGGCGTCATTTTTTCATTCTTTAAAATTGTATAATTCGTTTTATAAAAAAAGCTACAAAACATTGCCCAGATTACGCTTCAAGTGTGATTTTTTAAAATTGAAAAAGGGGTATTCCATAACCCCCACAACCCCCGGTGAGCCAGTTCACCCATCGCTCCCATACCTCTTTTTTTAGAAATGAAGCACTGCTAAGAACTATTTAAATTCTGATAAACAGGATTAAGTAGCTCCATTAGCTCTTAAGATAAATCAACAGCTTATCATTTTGTTCATACAGATTATAAATAGACAGAATTTTGTTGATATTGTTCCTCAAAAATTTATCCTAGAATTTTCACAGTTCACGAACCCAAGGAATGTTGACTTTTTGAATGCATGTTGGAGAATATTTCCACTACTGTAACTTACACAGAAGATTTCTTAACACGAATAAGAAAATTATATTTTCTCAATTAAAATCTTAATACTGTACTGATGAATAAATTCATATCACTATAACTATTCATGACAAATTTGGATATAGTCAAGTTGAACGGGTTACTGAGTTTTATATTTACTGATATTAATAGATTTTACAGTAGCTGGTAGCTGGATAGTAAAACATTAGGTTTTCGAATCGGAATCGTTTCAAAGTATATCTTCCAAGATAATATCCTGTACTAGAGTACGTTGAAAAATTTAACACGATTTAGAAATAAGCATAGTTTCTTTCCATACCAAGTAGTTCAATTCGGCCTTCATATTAATTAAGATTTTTTTCTATAAGTGAAGCTAACAGATGAATTTACTGAAAGTCGATAACAGTTGAAATTTTTAATTATTCATGAAATAAAAAATAAAATTCGAATATATAGAATATTGAGATTCAATGGATATAATATGGAGAAGTTATAAATTGGAGGAATGATAATTATCACCGAAAGTATTGGAAAGGATGGAAGTCTATAAATATTTTAAAGGAAAATAAATTTAAGAGGGGAATTAAAGTTGATGTTTTCCTTTGAACCTTGTGTATATCATCGATAAGAGCTTTTTTGGATTGAATTTATTAATTACATCAATCACATTATATCAGATGACATGTTGGATTAGCTCTTCCATTCTTTAAGAAACAGGAAAATTTATAATATATACATCACGTATTTATGAACCTCGGATCAGCTCTTTGCATGGTCATAACAGCTTGCATTAATGCTTGCATAGCTCTATGTCTTTCTTGAGCATTCCTCGGTGAATATGAACTGTAAAATTAAACAAAAACACATAGTTAAGCCAATATCCCATAATTAACCAGGCTATGCTAAATAGATGGAAGAAGCCCATAGTTCTGAGTATAGAGACTGGATATTATACAGCCTATAGTTCTGAGTATAGAGACTGGATATTATACAGCCTATAGTTCTGAGTATAGAGACTGGATATTATACAGCCTATAGTTCTGAGTATAGAGACTGGATATTATACAGCCTATAGTTCTGAGTATAAAGACTGTGTATTAAATAATCATAGAGTGGCCATTAAGTGTCTAAGTTTTGATTGATTATTTGGTCGAGTTATCCGCGATACTTTTGCCAATAATTCTCATGTGATTTATATTAAAAAAAATACGTGGATAATTTTTTGTGATACACTTCTACCCACAGTACTACACATTCCGCCTTTGCCTCTTTTCCAATGCTAGTTTCTATCGTTTCAGATCATTCAAATCAATAATGAAAGTGAAGAGACAATGTTTAATTTTAGAAAATAGATTTCCAACACATCGTAATTTTCTCTTAGAAAATGTTCAACAAATGAGGCAATATTCCAAACTTTTGCTTTTAAGCTGGAAGGAAAATTCGACCTAAAATTGAAAATTCAAGGATTTAGGCTATTATGAAGCGTTTCACATCAATGGCCACCCTGTGATTAAACAGTCTCTATAGTTAAGAGGATGCATACGAATTGGCAAGAAGAAAGGTATAATAATGGATGATTAAATTAAATTGCTGAAAAACTAGAACAAATAGAATTGGTTCTGAATAAACTATTTTGAAAACATTTTTGATCTGTCAACAATATCTGCAACATTTTGAACATGTTTTATCACAATTTTTACATATATAGAATCGGAATGGCACTCATTCATTCATTCACTGATCAGCAGAACTAAAAATCTACCGAACCGAATGCGTTCAAATTTGGCAGATATGTTCCGTTGGACCTCTAGACGCGTACTGAGAACGGATTTTTTAAACTTTTCAAGTATACTCCCAATATTTGCATTTTTCTATAGTTTTTTCGGCATTCCTTAAATTTTTTCGAGAACCAATCGGTAGAAAATGTTGAAATTTTGTGGAAAGGTTCGTCTTAGGTCTAGAAATGTTGTGTTCAGAAATTTTTTGAAATCCTTTCGGGTTTACGCCAGTTATCAGTTTTTTCAAAATTGTAGATGTATTGCGGGTTGCATATCTTCCGCCTTGATACGACTAATTCCTACTGTAAATTATCAATTCCACCAGCATTACGAGCAGAATAATAATTTATTATGAATAATTTATTCTAATTCATCTGAAACGCTAGATTAGCTTGAATAATTTTTCAAGTCAAAAATTGACATGAGACCCTATCATTGAAAATACTCCAAATGGAGCATAAATGAACCTACATCCTACAATTGGCACATCACAATGAATTCTTTAACTAATCCTTTAGATCGATGTTTTAAAAAACAGAATAGTGATCGCATTGAATTTTGAAATCAATAGTGATCAATTAAGTATTTGTTTCACAACAGAAACAATATCTAGACTAGACGTACCGCATTCTAAAAGTTATGAGACACATTCTGTGGAAACTGAGTATTAGCATTCATTACCTAGGTGTCCAACCTGACCTAGAATAAATATCATTTGAAGTCGGATCTAGTTTAGGTGGCTCGTAATCGCGACCAGCAAATGAAGGCGAGTTGTCAAGCGTCGGTCTTTCCGGCTTTGATGGCACCTTACTGGAGTCGTCCGAAATTTTCGTGGGTAGAGGATTTACTATGCGCTTCTGCACCCAATGAAGGAACCCTCGCTTAGTGACATCTGTGTAGATTCCGGGACTGCTCCTTCGACCACATCCATCACCGTACGACACAATACCTGATTAACACATAACATTTATCACATCACTCTGCAACATATTTCAGTATTAGATTATTCAGCATATTAGATTAAAATAGTCCTATTACATATTGAATGAGATGAAAATAGACCATAGAACGTGTGACATTCACATAGTGCAGCCTCCACAAACTCCAAAACAAGCTGTCAATCAACTTCAATAAATAATATATACAGAAATATATCTCAACCTTACTCAAAGGCATGACTCAACAGCCAAAATATTCCACGTCTCACAATATAAGTTAAGTTTCTAAGTGTTTTTCATAATCTATAGAAACGAGTTACATTTAACTGAAACTCTATATTGTTACAATTATTTGAAAGTATATTATATTTATATAATACCTAGAAGTATTCTAAACTAATTATATAACAATACCTAGAAGTATTTTAAAATAAAATAATAATAGATAAAACCTCAAATAATATAATGTTTCTCCATTTTTCATACCCCCCCCCCATATTTAGATTATCTATGTAATACATTTACCTTTGTTGTCCACGGCTCATCAGCACACGAAGGGCCTAGGCCTACCAGCTAGTTGCCAGTTTCATATTCACTCCTCTATACAGTCTATCCAAGCAAAGAATACACCCCCGCAAAACGGGAAAACAACACCAGCCTTGCCAATATCGGCCTAAAAGCCATGAATTCTCAAACAGAACCCACAGTCCCCGAACCGACACTGTCCGAGCCGAAATTAAATAATAAAACCTGGCTCAAAGTGAATTTCGACTAAAATAATTGCTTGACTTTCAATTTATATTATAGTCTAAGCTAGATATTGAGATCAACTCAAAAAGATTTCCAATTATAAATTAACAATAAAGTTTTAATGTTTAATTATCAAATCTATTTTGCTTTTAATGAATTATCATTTTTATTCAAGCAGTTAAGGCTGAGGCCGCACTGCCGGTGGGTAGAGCCTGGAGGGTGGAGGGTAGTTGGTAAATCTATAGAACATACACACCATCCACAGTAATACATTGTATGAATGGTATGACATCATACTGTTTTTTGAGGTTATGTTGTCCATATTTAAGAATTTCAAGATGGCGGCATTCATACGATGTATTACTGTGGATGGTGTGTGTATTCTATAGATTTACCATCTACCCTCACCCTCCACGCTCTACCCACCGGCAGTGCGGCATCAGCCTTAGAGTGAAATTCTGTATTGTAATACAGTTTGAAGTAAGAAGAAAGTCAATTCTTCATCTATTCAATTATACAAAAAATTATTCATGAATGGGCAATAATAGCAAGTTCTACACATTCAATTCAAATTTTATTCCAGTTTTGGGGATATGTGTTATTGAATCTTACCAATCAATTCATATGCTCCATTGCTATTGACAGACATTAGAGGACCACCACTATCACCCTGTAAATTTAAGTCATTGATATAAGAAACCAACCAATGCAAGTGAAAAAAGTTCAATAGGACATACAAAAATGTTTTGTGTAATTGGATAACAAGAGTTGAAAACTTATGAAAGGTTTCATTGAATTTCTAAGCTGATTTTACATAGGGAACTATTATTTATGTACCTGCATCAAGCCTATAAAAATGTATTTATAGTTAAATATTTTTTGAAAAATTTCATTTCTCCGTTATAGTTTTTTCGGCAACAAGGCATATCTGGGGGTATGTCCTATAGAACTTTTCACTACGTTAATTAGTATAAGGAATTCTGAGAAGTAGACTATTGCACAGTCATTCTTCTTGAAACACCCTATTTTTTAGTTTTAATTCTAGGTATTTTTAGTAATCTTTGACTCTGTTGAAACGTGAATAGAACAGCCCATTTTAATTTATTAAAAATACAGTACTTCACACATGAATGAACAATTCATCCTTAATTCATGTAGCACAGAATGTAGCTAAACTTCGACAATTTACAGTTATATTTTTCAATTCCAACACGTTTTTGAAGCAGACCTTCTTTTAGTCTAAGCGCAATCATTTCACTTGTAAGAAAAACTCTTGTAAGACCGGTATTACAAAAAAATATTTCTATTATTATAGTTTATCATCTGAAAAGAGATATAAATACGAAATGATAATTTTATCTCTTTTCATATGATTAACTATGATAATAGGAATACTAGGGAAGCGCATGCGGAGGCAGCCGCAAATTAAGCGGAGCGAGCTTTCTTATTGTCAAAAAGTGTTTGAAGCAGGGACTCAAAAAGTTGATCCCGGAATTTTAACCCTAGGTGAACAACGAATGGTGAAAGTGGCTCAAAATGGACTTTCAATCTTCCGCACTAGCCACCGAGTGTTCGGTACTGACGTTTGTGAGTTAATACCATCTTACATAAAATTAACAATGAAATGCAGCAAAAATAACAGAATGATAGTTATTTACCTGCGACTCATTAAATCGTTCGCTAATCTACGAAATTTGAATAGGGAGAAACCAGAAGATATCCAAGTGCTGAGAACAACAACATCAACTATCGAAAATTCACTGCACTCTATTAAGAGGTGAGTTATAATGGCGAGATATGAAAAGAAAAAGCTGAACGTCGAGAAATCGTATTAAAGTAAAATTGTAAATATTGCATGCCACACTCATCCTTTACTTGAAAAGCTCAGCTGTATGGGAATTTTCAATAAACTCGAAGCCGATCACATTTTTCCGCTGTAATTATTATTTCGCCACACTTCACAGAAAGAAGCTGCTTACCGGTCCCTATGTAGACTTGAAAGTCGTCATTTACATACGCAAACAGTCAGCTGTTGTCCTCGAGCGGTAAGACTTCCTTTCCATGCGGGGACTTTCTTTCCGTGCGTGGACAACAGCAGCTGACAGGATTAACGTAGTAGTTATCAAGCCGTCCGCTAGATCGGGTGACAGTGCACCTTTTTAACCTATTCAGTTATCAGTTTGAATCAGCAATCGCTATAACCTCATTCAGATTGAATTGTTAATCGTGAAGTATTGATTAAATGAAATTTGATTGATAATGCTTATCTGAAGTGAGGCGAAAAGAAATATACGCAAACTCGCCTAGGAAGTTTGTTTACCGTATTCGGAATTATTCCCAGGCTCGGCAAGCCTCGCCCGGGAAACTATCCTCATACCGTAAACGTTCACTTCCAAGGCTTGTGGCGTAATGTACTATTTCACATCAAGGAGGCTCCTTGTTTCACATCAATTCATCTGAAATATCTCAGCTGAGTTCAATTGAAGTCTATCATCTGTAGTAGATATTTGTCATAATTTTTCTATTGAATGTCATATCACATGTTTCAGTAATATCAACATGAATATAGTATCAAAAAAAATGTGTATAGGTTTAGTAATAATGTGTAAGCCCTTTTTTCGTCCTTAATAATAAAAATTTTATAGCATATAACCTGGTCGTCCATGTCTGCTATCACCATTGCAAGTTTGAATGAAATCGGTCGAGCGGTTCCGGAGGAGTATCATTACAAAAAGTGACTTTCTTGATCCATCACTTTGCTTCGCTCTGCTCAATTACCGTGTGATATCGGCCTAAGGAAACCTTAACTCTCAGTAGATTCGAGCTAAGATGATATCAATAGAAGTGGATGAAATAGCCAATACTTACATCGCAAGCATCTATACCACCATCCAGCTTTCCAGCACATATTGTTTTATCTGCCATTGGAAGAGTCAGACCCTTGACACAATTTCTTTTAGGTATTACGTCAACCTCGGAAAACAGCATTTGACACGGATAAGTTGATCTCAATTTGGTTGAGCCAAATCCAATAATCATGGATCTCTTTCCGACATAGCGACCTGCAATCATTGGGATATTATTAAACTTATATAAAAAAATAAATAAGACTAAAACCACAATGTAACACGAATATCAACTATTAATTTACTATAATTATTCTAAACCCGTACTGCATGAATGATTATTTCCATTACTTGATATTGTTTCATATTACATGCTAAGGAAAATACAAGGAATATAATATATTTTATATTATGCACCGTATATGCACATGGATAAACTGTATGCTTACCTACATGGTATTTTTTGAAAAAGGGTTTGTTCATTAAAAAAATGAGATTTTATAGCCAAGAGAAGTAATAGTTATAAGAGAAGTAAAACAGTGTACATAGATCAGGTTAGTTATGTAAACTTTCAAGCAAGCTTATTATCTCTCGCGATTCGCGGTTTCTGAGATTTGAATCACCGCCATTCAAATTTTTCTTTAGAATATGATTCTCTAGATAGATAGATAGATAGATTAAAAAGCATCCACTGCCCATCCTAGTCGGGGGGATCTGGAACTTTTCAAGAAATTCTAACAGGTCAAAAAAAAGACTACACAAAAGACAAAGAAACACGACATAAGACCAGATAAAATTTTTTTGATCATTCATTTGTAATAGGACAATAATAACTAATCTATTCTTCCCGCGAATAGAAAGCATGCTCAGTGAAAATAACTTTGAGTTCAGATCTAAACTTGTACAGGTAGTACATTATAAAGTTTAACACCTGAACTCCTGACGCCACGCTTATAAAAATTGGAGCGATGCATTTAATCTCGAAGTAAGTCTTTAGGCAAAACTTCCATTGATTAAAAATATAAATTTATGATTTCATATTCAGTTTTGAACCTCAATTCTTGGGAAACTGTGTTTAGCATATCTCAATAACCGTTCAAATTACAAACTTCTAACTGGTTCCATTAAATTTCTCTGATAATTTTGTAATTTCACATAGATTATTTATTTTTACATCTGCAATAATCTATAAATTAGAATTTTTTTTTTGAAAAATGTCTTTCCGCCATTGTAATCTCGGTATCAAAGCATTTTTGGGAGTATGAACAATAAACCTTTATTCACTACTTGGTGTAAGGAATCAACCTAAGAAGTATTGCACATTCCTCCTGAAACGCCCTATATAAAGAATGTTCACAGACATACCTCTACTATATTAGACTTAAAAGAGGAATTTATGTTTTGGAAAATTACTAAAAATATCAAAACCACATTCAATTTTCAAACAACATTTTTTACATTTCTAGAATTTTGAATGGTACAAAGTAGAAGTCGAATTTCTTTGATAGATTAAAGTTTGAAGTAGGTAGTGAAAATTGGCAGAATGTATAGCCTACTCACCTTTGGTAGGAAGACAAATAGGCATGTTGGACACCGCCTCCTTCAAATAGATCAATGCGATATCGTGTTCAGGAATTCGTTCATTACCGTCGTATTTTTCATGAACTTCCACAGCAGCAGTCTCTAGAATTTTTCCTCCTTTATTACATCTATTCGTCAAGTCTATAACCACTAGATTTTCGTCTTTGTTTGGCCTGGAACAGTGGTTTGGTCCGTTAATTTTTCATCGAGTAAGTTCAACAATGGGTAAGATTTTTTTTAATTGCGGATGATGCCCACATAAGCATTTTCAGATTGTGCGTGGGTAATGGATATTAAGCACGAAGGTGATTGATGAGGTGAAAAACAGCCATGCCAATGAGATTCGAACCCAGACCTGGCAGTGCACGCGGACTGAAGGTTGTGACGCCCCAGCCCACTGCGCCAACCAGGCCGGCAATTTCATAATTTTTTTCGAGAATTATTGAAGAAACATAGACCCAGGCATTTATTTCATATGTGCATCACTGTAGAATGAAAACAATAAAACAAAACGTACGGTAATGGTAATATTTCTAATAATGACTGCATGCATCGAAATTTTGCATATTTTCAGACGGTGGTTGAGTTTTATGTAGTGAAATTCTCACTGACCAGTTTTCTAGTTATGAATGAAAATTAGATTTGCACCTATCTGATGAATAGTAGGTATATGATATTTTTATGATTAATATTAACTTTCGAACTCTTGAATTTGATGATCACATCAGTTTCAATCTGGTGCAATAATAATAATTATTGAGTAATAATTAATAATAATAATTTATTATTATATTTTAATAATAATTTATTTACTTAAACATTATTGGGTTATTAATGTATCTTAGGCCCTTTAGTGTGAAAGTGGGCCTTTAATTGACCGAACGTGAGTGGGGTCCATGATTTGACTTCGTATTTCTCACGGATACTAGAATACACGGTAGGGATCACGCGCAGGATTTAGCCAAAAACCAGATAGTTGTGACGTTCCACGGACCCACGAAAAATGCAATTACAGATTGTCAGCTGATGAATTTTATGTGAGTCTGCATTGGAACTGGTACGTTCTATGGTAACGTATATATTAGGGCTCTATAAAAAGGGGGTAGACGCACGGTCCGCCATTCTGTGGTCAACTTTTAGCGCCAGGTTTAAATTCATATAAATATTTCTTATAATAGAGACGATCAACAGATGTTTAACGAGTTGGGCAAATGAATAAAATTAAGTTATTGTTTTGAAATCTTAATTTGTCATATAAAATGCTTCATATTGCTTAGCATCAAATTGCAAAAATATAACCATTTTTATCATAAAACTGGAATTAAAAAAATATATAAATTTGCCAGATGCAGGAAGATGAAGGTTGAAATTTTGACTTAAAAATTCCCAGACTGGAAATTCATTGCTCTGAAAAGTGGTATCATTTTTTTCTAACATAATTTTTATCATTAATCATATTTTTGACTCTGGAATTGAATGAATTCAAACCTGGCGCTAAAAGTTGACCACAGAATGGCAGACTGTGCGTCTACCCCCTTTTTATAGAGCCCTAGTATATATGAACAACTATTTTTTGTGAGTTCGTGAAACGTGATAATCCTATCAATCTGTATAGTCAGGTCAAATTAAGCAAAAAAAGTAAAAGTCGGAGGACCCAGCTGAAAATTTGCAGATATGATCAGAAAAAAGCGCTGAATAACATACTAAAAGTTCCCAAGAGCAATACATGTATTAGTAGGTGTTGCCAAGAGTCCCCTGTGAGCTTCGGCCGCCATCTTGAAAAAAACCGTAAAATTTACCTACTATGAATTGGTTTTTCGTGAATTGTGGCCGGACCAAGCGTCGGACGAGAAAATTTTATAGGACCTTCTATGTAGACAATAAAATTTAGATAAGAATAAGACCAATTGCAACTCTATATCATCAACCGTTTTTGAGATACAATTTTTTAAAATTTGACAATTTTTCATAGGATCGAGAATTTGAATTTTTTTTACTTTATAAGTTTTTTGCTATAAATTGAGCACTCGTACATCCGTATTTCAAAATACCTCTCGGCGAAATTCATTTCTCTTTCATTTGAGATCAATTCCACACTTCTATGTTCAATATTTTTTGTGCTACAGCGATTTTAGAAAATCCTTAAAACACCAAAAATTGCTTATTTTAACACAAAAATCTTACTAGAAAAGTTGGGATTCGCTTATACTTTTCGAATACTGTTCCTGGGACCCTAGGCTGTCATTAGCAATGTTCATCCGACCAAAAGTATCGTAGGATTCTTGGGGGGGTGGGTCAAAAGCATCCCCTATATTTTAAATTAAATATATTTATTCATAACTTTTGAACGGTATGTCGGATTTCATCGTGTGATAGCTCATCGTTTTCAGCTCATTGTGGCGATATAAATTCATATATCATATGTCAAATTTGATGAAAATTTTCAAATTTTATGTTATAATGGTACTTATAATGGTGTTCTAAGGATTTTCTAAAATCGCTGTAGCACAAAAAATATTGAACATAGAAGTGTGGAATTAATCTCAAATGAAAGAGAAATGAATTTCGCCGAGAGGGATTTTGAAATACGGATGTACGAGTGCTCAATTTATAGTAACAAACTTCTAGAGTAGAAAAAAATTCAAATTCTCGATCCTATGAAAAAATTGTCAAATTTTAAAAAATTGTATCTCAAAAACGGTTGATGATATAGAGTTGCAATTGGTCTTATTCTTATCCAAATTTTATTGTCTACAAAAAAGGTCCTATAAAATTTTCTCGTCCGACGCTTGGTTCGGCCACAATTCACGAAAAACCAATTCCTAGTAGGTAAATTTTACGGTTTTTTCAAGATGGCGACCGAAGCTCACAGGGGACTCCTCTTTGGGACTTTTAGTATGTTATTCAGCGCTTTTTTCTGATCATATCTGCAAATTTTCAGCTGGGTCCTCCGACTTCTACTTTTTTGCTTAATTTGACTGGACTAGTATGTCTGTCAGAATGGTGTCAAATGGGAAATCAAGGCGAGTCTCAATGGCACGCCTCCGTAACTGTGGTGCTAGCTCTGCCTGGAGCTATGCTCTGGTATGCTAACGCGGGTACAGAGGGCTCTGGGTGGACCGGCCGGTAGAGGTTAGTCATGTCAGAATGGTGTATGTGACACCACCTCCTTGATGTGACACGATTGAAAATTGTCTGTTTGTAGCACCAGCTGTGGTCATAGCGACGGCCGACAAAAACTGAAGCTTGACTGTGCTCATTATTGGATAACTGATTTTCTCGCGCCGGCTTTCGAAATCGGCACATTTGTGCCGATTTATCAATTATAGTTGATTTGGAAGTACCGTTCAACTCATCATGAGAGGATGTTAAAAAAGCCCTTTAGGAAATCCGAAAATCGGACAGCCCAAGAAAATCAGCCTCTGCAATGGCAATAGGTGTTAAAATTCAATCGTGTTTTGGGAGAATCAATTAGAGATTTTGCTAATCGTTCATCACAATATTGGTCAAAGAACTCAAATCGATTTTCGAATATGTTAAATAGTTAGGACCCTTCAAGAATCTCAATCTAAGGATACCTCTAACTATGATTTAAGACATCGGATCTCAACAAACTACATCTCATTCCTTTCAGCTCATCAAGGCGATCCAAATTTATTTTTTGGTACACTTGATAGAAAGTAGCCAGTTTCGATCTACTTGACAGGCTTTGAAAGCCTTCATTTTCCGCACTAGTGCGGAATAAACGGCTGATATTTGGGCCTTATAGCCGTACAAGATAGGAAAAATCAGCTGTCAACAAAATTTTCCGTTAACTTAGCAGCACATTCCATGCAAATTGGCCGACTGAACAGGTAAGTCGAATATTTCGAATATTTTCTAAATGATTGCACCAGAAGATTTAGCATAATTATGATTCTCTTCAAACAAAAATTTTTGTTTCGTATAATTTCACACCAAACCTTCTGTTTGGATTGGGAATAGATTTTAGTGACTGATAACCTTTGTTGAAATTAGAATCCTGAATTTATTTTAAAATAAATAAAACGGAAATTACCAATATGGAATTCAGCAAGTTGAATTCGTGTGTTGTATTTATAAAAACGTTTTAATCTTATTCTAATAAGCCTTTCTATAAAATGTACCAAAAACACAAATACACAACACATTTCAAAAACGTTCGCGACGTTGCAAATACTCACCTTTCCAGCCTCAGCTGATCGCTTCGGCTGTAAAGCTCCGTATTCCTGACGTCGCAAAACGACGTTTTCAAAACTAGTGGTGTAATATACTATTTCCATCTTATACCAAAAAAATGTAATATTTTTGCTTACGAATGAGTAACTTATATCTTCCAAGTCATTTGGGGTGAAAATTTGAAATTATCATGAAATTTAAGAAATATTTTTTATATTCATGAAATTAATTTTTCCTCTTCGATCTCCTATAAATAACTTTCATGGCATCAGCATTTAAGATAGTTATAGAAACTCAAATGCATACTAAAATTCCATACATTTATTTTATTGATGGTTTGTTAAACAAATCAAATTTGAAGCAAGATAAAACACGTTTTTGGGCTCAAATTGTAGGCAATGATTTGTTCAAAATGTTCAATTCTCTCATGAACCTTTTCAACATGAACCAATCTGGTATGATAGAAAAATCTATCATAATCGATCAAAAAATCAACGACATACCACAAAAAATGTTTCCCCCATTGGCACCCAGACTACTATGGTCACATGCCATGTTGAATAAATGAAAATTGTATTCTTTTCATTGAAGTCCAACTATATAAATTAGATAGGTAGTAGATTAAGAATACACTCAACTTGTATACTGGCACCTATATCAATCAAGTAAAAATAAATACGGTAGGCTACAGTAAATGAAGCCAGCGATATGAAATTGAAATATTGACCTTCTTCCATGATAGCAGTGAGCGGCAGTCAACACATGCTTTGGAGTTATTAGTGCAGCACCACAGGCCACTTCATAGTGATCTCTGTATCGCGTTTCAGGAGCCACCAGTGCCACAAACCAAGGGTAGAAATCAGTAGCTGTAGTTCCACCAACTATTCTCGACACTTTTGTCAGGCCGCACTTTGCTGGCTGAACTGGATCTGCACCTGGAATCATTAAATTATATTTTTATTTTTTAATTACAATTTTTTCTCGAGAGGTGATCTATTGACGAATATAATTATAGAGAGATGGTTTTATTTTCATTTTGTACATTACATTACAACATTTGTGGTTAAGTTGAGACATTCAAGTCCCCTCTTCCACTCAACCCACAAATACAAATGTATTTAAATAATAAAAAGAGAAGTAGGCAGCATAAGAGACGTGATAACGTATTTTACTATATGTGGTGCAAGAATATAAATGAGGCATCTAGAGGATTGTATGGACACGTACCCTTAATGAGAAATGATAGCAAGGCGAAGCATCAGTATGTAAATGAGAGTACCTACAGAGAAGAAGAAAGGTGGACGACACATGATATTAATATAAGGATAGGATTAAAAAGATGAGATAGAAATATGGTTCCAGAGGTGAAGAGAATGGCGAGAATTATGGAAGAAATGAGCTGTTACCCCAAAATTGTAATGTAACTCTATGGGGAGATACAAAAAAAGAAAAGGATAAAACGATAAATCTATTCAGGAAGGATATCAGTCGCAATCCAATTTGCAAATGATGCATTTATGTTCTCCATAATGATGCTATAAAACAGATTGATTTAAAATGTGAAAGAAATCGCGAAGACGGGAATAATAAAGCATTGAAAACTGAATAAACATTGGAAAAAAACAACTTACGCTAGGTGTATCATTCAGTCCTAAGAAGCAAGAAAGGATAGTTATCAAATGATAGATAGGCTATAGTGTGGGTGTAGGCTATAGTTTCCTTCCAGGGTCTACACATTAGTTGATATAGGCATACAAGCAGCTCTCTTCAAATATTAAATAAATGGATGAAATATTCTCAATAAATCATCAAGAAGCTATAGCCGATCAGTTCTCACACATTACGAATAAAATGTTCATTTTTATCATTGAAAATCAAATAGACCTAGAGACATCATCCTTCATTCAATTATATTCCAATAATAATTCAGTATTTCAGTAAACGCTTCGATAAGTTATTCATCATTATGAAATAGTATCAATGAATTATATAGTAGGCTAGCTTATACAATTATAGTAATTTATATTATAGAATTAATAGTATCAATAAATTATAATCGTGATGTAGGTTATTCAGTATAAAAACTATCAATACAGTACCCTACTTTGGGCATTTCTGGTTTCTAAAATAATCAATATTCAACAATTTATAAATGTTAAATGTAAATATTCAATGTTGGTTGAGAATAGTGGAATATTTGCAGAGTATTATCTTACCAAAACATGACGACGAGAAAAGTGTAACAAATAACAATAATGAATTATGAAATCGAGCCATCTGGCAGAGTTGGAT